>CAUYUJ010014749.1:702071-744571 GCA_963575745.1 Prorocentrum cordatum | reverse complement strand
GTGTTGGCCTGCACTGGCAGCGCCCACGTGATGACCATGCGGCCGACGCGGGCCCATGTGAAACTGACGGCGCCGCCAGGTCGGAGTTGGCAGCGCCTGGCTCGCCCGCGCGCGCCGGGGAAGGCTGCCGCTGAGCAGCCTCCCGCAGCTTGCAATCCTCGCGCGCGTCTTTGACTGCGCGCCGCTGCGTCGGCGCCGCCGGCTTCCTGGTGGGGACTCCAAGACTGGCAGCGTACTTCATGAGCTCCGCCTTCTTCATGTCATCCACGCGGCCCCCCATCTCGTGGATAGCCCGGCCGCAGAAATGCGCGAGGAGGGCGCCCTGGGGGGGGTAGCGCGACCGCAGTGGGCGCCTTGAGCCGGAGGAGGAGGACAGCGAGGGGCAGGAGAAGGAGGAGGAGGAAGAGGCGGAGGAGGAGGAGAAGAAGGAGGAGGAGGAGGGGGACGAGGCGGATGAAGATGAAGACGGTCATGATGATGATGGCGATGGTGGTGATGACGATGGGGAGATGCTGATAAATGCAAATTCACACAAGCAGGGGAACTGGAAGGACGGCGTGGCCAATAAACGACGGCATTTACTTGTCCTCTGACGACTAAGTGGTCCAAGAACGGCACCCCCCGCCCATGCTACCAAATGAAAGTGGCATCCTCTGAGGGGGGGAGAGGGGGGGGGGGGAGATGAATGTCAAACGAGCCTTCGTCCTAGCAAAAAGGCGACGAGCTGACCGACTTGCGTCGCATGGCCTGAGCCCTTGAGCCGAACTAAAGATCTAAGTAATTAGGTTGGGCTTTTTTTTTCTAAAAACAAAAAGAAGAAAGGAAGGAAGGCTACGAGGAGGAGAAGCAAGAGAAGGTGCCCCACGATGAGCAACCATGATGGTGTCCCATGAGGAGCAACCATGATGAGCAACCATGATGAGCAACCGGCGGGGCAACGATGAGCAACCGTGATGAGCAACCATGATGGGCAACCATGATGGGCAACTGGCGGGACAACGATGAGCAACCATGATGAGCAACCGGCGGGACAATGATGAGCAACCACGATGAGCAACCATGATGAGCAACCGGCAGGGCAATGACGAGCAACCATGATGAGCAACCGGCGGGACAATGATGAGCAACCATGATGAGCAACCGGTGGGGCAATGATGAGCAACCATGATGAGCAACCATGATGAGCAACCATGATGAGCAACCGGCGGGCAAACGACGGGACAACGTGGGCTACCGCTTGACAAGGCCGGGGGGGGGGGCATCTGTGTTGGCGGACCCCTAGCGACAGCAGAATGAATTCCTCTCGCTGGCCCACGCAGCTTCGCCTCGCCCGCGCGCGCGGCACGAGCGCGAACTCGAATCTCGATTTCCCGGCGGGGGGGCCCCGTTGCACTGCGACCTCGCCCCCCGACTTCGGGTGCTTTGGTCTTCGATCGTAGACGTCGAGTTGAACTATTATCCGGCCCGTTCTTCGTTTCGCTGCCTGCTGCCTCCTTGGAACCTGTAGACCTGGCGAACGTGGCCATCGCAAGATGCTGCCGGCCTCCTCGAGAACGACGTGCGCGCTGTAGATGTATTTTCATTTATTGACGGACAGCGACGTGATGGGCGATGCATCGGCCCTTCGGTTGGTTCGAGCGCCCCCCCGAACAGACGTCGAGGCCACATGTGCCTATATAGTCGCCGCTAGATCTCGTTCCATCTTCGCGCATTGAAGGGCTACCTGGCAATGTCGACGGGAAGCTTTGATGCCCAAGCGAATATGTGCAGCGTTATTATCCGCGGACCTCGGGCGCAGGGCTGCGCGCGCCGCGCCGCAGATCGGCGCGCGCGCTCAAGCGAGGGCGCGGCCCTGCGTCAATCGGCCCGCCGCCCCAGGGCGCGCGCAGCGTCCGCCCATGGAGCGCCCGCCAGGCCGGATTGGTGAAATGAGAGATTTCGTTGTTTTGGGCGGGCCAAAACGCAACATGTTTCATTTCGCTGGTCGCGGGTCTGGATTGCGCCCCTCTCCGGAGCGGATGCGAGTGGTTTCTGGCGGGAGTCTGTGGGGGGCTCGCTCTAGGGTGTATCGGGCCTCTCGTTGGGCCTGTCGCGCTCTTCCTCGGCTTCTTCTTTTGGCTCTCCCAAGGCCCCCCTGGAGCTGCTGGGCCCACTTGCGTCAGTTTGGAAGCTCGTGGAGATGTCTCGGCGACGCATTGGGGATCTGGGCTTCACCAGACGCCCAGGGTCCTTTCCCGGCGCATTCGGGCCGACGTCGAAACCCCCGCGGTCTCCCGCCGCCCAGGGAACGCCATGGGAACATTGAGGGTTTCCTTCGGGCGGCGGGCCTTGGTGTCCAAATGTCGCGCGGCGCCGTGCTGGGCGCTCCTTCGAATCGCAAGCTCGGTCGATTCGCGCTTTCGGCGTCGCGTGGCGCAGATGTGGGCTTCGTCGCGATCACTGATGATTTAGGCATGAGGGCCAACAAATCAAAATCTACAGGCCCACCATCTTGGACACGTGGAGACACGTGCCCTGCGCGGACGCGCCAGGCGCATGTTGCACCCCCCCTTTCCACGCATGCACTGTCACGTGTAAGCGACCGCCGGCTCGAAAGTGGGCCCCGCCCTGGGCGCGGTGGACACGTGAAAGCACGTGCCCCGCGCGCTCGCGCCAGGCGCGTGCTGGGCCCCCCCCCTCCTCGCCGAGGCGCATGTTGGGTCCCGCCCGCCAGCGCAAGATAACCCGAGGCCAGAACCCTGTACCAGGAAAACCGGCCCCAATGAAGGGGTCTAGACCTCCATGGGTCCATATTGCGAACCTGAGGAACCCACGAACCCAATGGGGAATTTCAATCACATGTTTTCTTGACATGCGTGCTACATGTGTCCTGCTCTTTTGGATTGCCACCACTACCTCCTGCCATTCTCCTCCTCCTCCTCCGACAAGAAGTTGGGTTCCCCCTGGGGCCCGTGGACACGTGGAAACGTGGCCCGCGCCCACGTGCCAGGCGCATGTTGGATCCCCCCTCTCCGACCATGCAGTCTTACGTGTAAAAAAGCCGCCGACCAGAAGTTGGGCCCACCCCTGGGTGCCGAGGACACGTGGAAACAGCGGCCCCGCGCGCGCGCTCCAGGCGCATGTTGGGCCCACCCCCTCCTCGCAAGCATTTGTACGTGTGAAGAATCCGCCGGCTAGAAATTGCCCCCCTTCTCCCCTCCCCCCAGGGGGCCGTGGATACGTGAGAGCGCGTGCCCCGCGCGCGCGTGCCAGGCACGCGTTGTCCCCCCCCCCCCCCCCCCTTTGCGAAAGTATTGATACGTGTGGAAAATCCTCCGACCAGACGTTGGGACCCTTTTGGGGGCCGTGGATACGTGAAAGCGCGTGCCCCGCGCGCACGCGCCAGGGGCGCATGTTGAGTTCACCCTCTCCGCGCACGTATTTTCACGTGTGAAGAATCCGCCGACCAAAGGGTGGGCCCCCCCTTGGGGGCCGTGGACACGCGAAATCGCGTACCCCGCGCACGCGCGCCAGGAGCATGTTGGATCTTTCCCCCTCCGACCATCCGACCACGCAATCTTACGTGCAAAAAAGCCGCCGACCAGAAGTTGGGTCCACCCCTGGGCGCCGTGGACACGTGGAAACAATGGCCCCGCGCGCACGCGCCAGGCGCATGTTGCGCCCCCCGTCTCCGCTCAAGCATTTGCACGTGTAATGAATCCGCCGACCAGAAGTTGGGCCCCCCCATGTGGGCCGTGGACACGTGAAAACACGTGCCCCGAGCGCACCCGCCAGGCGCATGTTGCCCCCCCCCTTGGGCACGTATTTGTGAGGACTCCACTGACCACAAGTTGGGTACACCCTGGGGGTCACTTGTGGCAAGAAACGTAAGAAAACATGTGCTAAACGCACGCCGACACGCATGTTGGAGACCCCCTCCCCCTCCGCACACGTATTTCCACGTGTCAAATTCGAACGCTTGCTGCTCGACGCCCTGGGGTTACAGGGCCACAGGCTCGCCAACGCAGAGAACCCTTTGCTGGAGCCCTTGCCCGAAAGAAAACGCGACGTGGGGGGGTCAGGGCTGAACGCCGTCATGGGCCCAGAATCGGCCGATATGGATCGATCTGGCAATCGGAAATTCACATGGTGTCAAAGACCAGCGCCAGGGTCGTCACTGCGAGAACCTGTCGCAGAGAGGGGTCGACGCTTACTGGGGTCAGCCAGCCTCATCTGGCCTTGGCCCCCGGGTGACCCGGGTTCTCGTGCGACCCAGTTGGCTTGGATGACCCGGGTTCCCTTGTCACACCGTTGAGGGGAACAATTACCGAACATTCTTTTTCGCCCTCAAACTAAAAGTTGGCACGCGTGGGGGAGACTGCGGTCGAAGTGCAAATCATCAGACCCACCGCCAATTTCGACCATTAGGGGGAGGGGGAGGCGTGGACGGATGAATGTGGCCTGAGTGTTCGTTATTTGTCCGAGGCCTGTATGGGCAGACTTTTCATCCCGAGCCCTTGGTTGACCCGAAAGGAAGTCTAGCTGAAAGGGGGTGGTGCAATAGGTTTGGGGCAATTGCATTGCAAATGTATTGCGCCAGAAAGGTGTTTTGCATGGCATTTCAACTAACGCACTGCACGCGAACACCCAGCATTACATTGCGCACCCGAATGTCTTGCACGCCCCAAATCTATGGCAACCCCGCGGATATATTGCACCAAATCTATTGCACCACCCCCTTGTCGCTGGACCGCCTTTTGGGTCAACCAGAGATTCGTCTTGTTTCCCGAGACTAAAAATCGACCAACACTTCAGTCGTGATCTGTGTCGCGGCGAGAGGAGGCCAGGCCCCCCCATCCTGCTGCCGGATAGCTAGCGCCTGCCGTCTCCAGGCCCGCTCGAGCGCGCATGTGGGCCGCCTCCGACGCGCTGCGACGGAAAGACAGAGGAAGCCAGGGCCTGGGGGCCGCGCGGGGCCGACCTTGCCTCTGCTCCCTCCGCTGACCGGGGCTTCGGGGCCCTATACTGTGCGGCAGGGTGGCCAGGGTCTGCGACGTGGCCCTGGGACTCGGCGGCGCCACGAGGGGTGAGCAGCCCACGGGTGAGCGGCGGGCACTGAGCACGCGCACTCGCCCGGGAGCCTCTGTCATCCTTTGCTTCTCTGGGGTGCGTTCTCTGATCCCTGAGCCGGACGGAAGAAACGCGACACCACCACCACCACCGCCAGGGTTGCCATGTCAAGCGAGGATGTCCAAGATGCCTCCCGAGCTGGGGATACGGGGTGTCTCGAACGGGGAGGGGGCTCCAGAGCCGTCTTGGGGCTGATTTGGGTCCCTCTTGAGGCCCCTTGGCTTTTGGGGGGTCCACAGAGTCCCGGCGGCCCGCGC
This sequence comes from Prorocentrum cordatum, assembly GCA_963575745.1. Classification (NCBI taxonomy): domain Eukaryota; class Dinophyceae; order Prorocentrales; family Prorocentraceae; genus Prorocentrum; species Prorocentrum cordatum. The sequence continues at coordinate 739,205 of CAUYUJ010014749.1, read as the reverse complement.
GGGCGCATCTTTGCGAGCCGCTCGGAGGCTTGAATTTTTACCTCCCCAGTTTTCGTGCGCCTTCTATGCTTGACTTTAGAGCTTTAGAGCTCTTTTCCCGCAGCATCGCTTCGCTAGAGGTTTCCATGGTGGCAGAAAGGGGCCACGGGAGAAGGAGGGCCCAACAGGGAGGACTGGGTGCCCGAGAAGGCCGCTGCTGGCAGCCCTACGTGCTCTCATGCCGTCTACATGTTCGGTGCGGACGGCCGCGATCCTTGTATAAAACATGCGCTACGGGGAACATGGTCGCATCATCTCTCTGTCACATGGCTTCGACCCCGTGTGCAAAGCGCACTACGGTGAGCACGGCCCTGGACATGAAGAATTCTGTGGAAGGACAGTACCAGAACACGAAGACCAATGACGACAGGACCAAGCAGGTGGTAGCACTATGATTCAAAGAGCCCTTACCTCCAGAGGACTTGATCCAAAAGTTAGAAGGGCTCTTATCGCGGATTGGGGAGGACAACAGCGGCTTGCACGTCGATGCCTTCACAGCCCCCACGAAGATTGGCATGATTACTTTCCCCACCATCCCAGACAAGGTCAAGTTTTTCAAAAGGGTGCAATCGGTTGGGAAGGCACCGTGGCTGGAGGGATTATTCTTCAAAAACAACCTGGCAAAGGAGGAACATATGGATGATAAACAGCTGGGGTATACAAATTATCATTTGAAGGATAAAGATAAGCACAAACGGGACGAAGTGAAAGTTTGATGGCAAAAACGGATGGTTACTCTAAGTGGTAAGAAAATCGCGCGGCACGATTCGCATGGGCAGTGACACACGACTACCGTGGCCAAGTCAGTGGAGGACGACGTGGGCGCTTCATTAAACATTGTTCGTGCCAAAACCAACCCAGACTCAGACACCGACAGTGATTTGTAGAAAAGCGGGCTCAATGAGCCGGCATACACTGCCATTTCAAGCCGGCGGCGACTATGTAAATGTGATTTTTCTACAGTCTTGTTCTCCAGGTTGCTCGCCTCCCGCAGTATCGGCAGGGAGCGGGGCAGATGCATTGATACCAGGACAGCTACACCAAGGTCAGCCTATTCATCGAGAGCCATGTTTCACCACCTACGGACGTCGAGGCCTGGAGGCTTCATTCGCCAGGCAACGGCCGACGACCTGCGCTAGTTTAATATCCACATGTTCTTCCTTCCGACCTGCACTCAACCACTCCGACTCCGGCTCTGCATCCGACCTCACCCACGCCCTCTCCGATCCCTCTCTGGACTGAGACTTCAGCTTCTTCCTCTTCACCGCACCCAGGACAGTCTGAACAATCTCAGCTTGTTTTTCAATTGGAACATGTTTCGCTGGTTACGGAAACTGGCCATTGCAGATCCGAGGGCAATATTTGCGATGCTGTCCGACGCCAGCGTCCATCCTCCGACCCGGGCCCCCAGTTTGAAATGCCTGGTGCTGGCTTCAACGACGCCAGCTGCTGCCAGAATGACCCCAGCAGCGACGACATGCGTAATGTTCAGCCTAGAGGAGGAGGACGACGAGCTTACAACATCGTCCACAGCGACGTTCCGACGTGCATCTTACGACAGCGGCGTTCGGCATCCGATTGCTGGCTGGCCACTTCCGACGCACAGCATGCTTCCGACTCCGTCTTCTCCGCATCCACCTCACAGCGATCGACTTCGAATTCCCGCGAGCGGCCCCACCTACGAATGCCAATCTTCCACCTCCAATTTTCGACCTCCGCCCACCGAAAGGCAACTTCAACCAATCGACCCCCAACTACCAGCGCCCGACTCCCAGCATCCACCGCTACTCACCTCCAGCCCTCGGTCCCCAACCCACCAACTTGCAACGTCAACCAGTCGACCGACCTCCTACCACCAGATTCCGACTCCCAGCATCCACCTCTCTCCAACCCCAGCCTCCAACCCCAGTACAACCAGTCGACCTCCAAGCATCAGATTCCGACTCCCAGCATCCACCACCATCCACCTCCAGCTTTTGGCACGGATCGGCACGACCACGGGCTGTAACCGCAACACGTGGCGTTGCACCGACGCCGAGGCAACTGGGTGCGACAAGCACCTCGACTAGGACGCACAGGCCAGACTTTGTCACGACGGCTCCGGCTGTCCAGTCCGACTCTGGCTCACCGACTCCAGAACCCTGACAATGCTCTCAGCGCGTTTCCGACCACCTACTGCTGACAGTCATCCAAACAAAAACGCCAGATCTCTAACGAGAGATGCCCGCGTAGAGGAACTCACACAGGAGCTCGACGACAGCCAATGGGACTTCATCCTCATCAACGAAACGTGGCGCACCATCGAGGAGGAGCTGTGGACCACGACCCAGGACCATACGTTTGCCGTGGCTGGAAATACACAGCGAAGCCAAGGAGATGCGATATTGGTCAGTACGCGATGGAACAAATTCGTACGGAATTTCGAAGCTATTTCGCCACGTTTGGCAACGCTTGCAATACAACGTGGGCGATTGAGAATATTAGTTGTCGTCGCTTACTTCCCTCACTCTGGCTATAGGGACCCACACATACAGAACATGTACGATGCCATTCACGAGATTCATCAGACATGTCGAGACACCAAACAGCACATGGCATTAGCAGGTGACTTCGACGCCCAGGTGGGACAGACGAAGACGATAAATCAGGACGGATCGACCAACGATCCCGATGCTGACACCGACGATCGTATTGCGGATGCGACATTTTGGTCGGACTATACGACCGCATGGCTACGGAGACGAGAACTCGAGAGGCACATGGCTCCAACATTGGGCAGCAACCGGAAACCTCCTGCTAGTGAACAGGTTATTTCGGAAGCGTCCGGACAAGCAGATCACATATACCCACAACGACACGCACAAAAACAATTGGATTATGTTCAGGTCAAACGATCTTTGCTCTGATATTGTAGGTATGCGGAAGCCTCTAACGCAGTGGACTTGGGATCCGACCACAAATCTGTAGTCATTACTTTCCGATTACCAGCATCACTCTTTTCCAGAAGAGGAGTTTACAATGAATTGAGTACGGGACGTGCAAAGAAGCGGAAACAACGGATGCCCGCTGAGTGCCATTACGCAACGGACGATGATCACACCCGAGAATTTGCCATCCAGCGAGAACGTCTACAACCACACCTCCTGCCTGAACTCCCCGCGGATCTCTGTGATTACATCGAGGAAGTGATCGTCGACTCTGCGACAGGCTTCACCGACAACGACCCAACACTCAAAGATCACGCCACACCGTCCCACGCCCAAACTGCGCCGAATCATCTACGCAACGACCGGCAAGGGCACTTAACAGAATTGATTCAACGTCGACGGCAGACGCCCAATGCGGACCATGCAGCACGGAGACAGCTGAGCAAAGACATACGCCGGGAGCTACGCCGACAGAAGCGATCAGAAAGAAGAGAACGGATTGGCGCGATTTTGGAGCAATGCAAAGGGATCAACGCAATCAGGAGTACGAAAACCAGGCAGAAGAGGAAAATTATCACACGGATGAAGGATTCCAGCGGGGAGAACAAAACGTCAAGGAAAGATATCGCCAACTTTGCCGAGTTCTACGAGCAACTGTGCAGCTCTACGGACCCATTCCCGCCGTCACCTGCATCGCACGACGAAGTACCGCCCTTCTCCATGACAGAGCTCACCAAGGCCATGTCCGAGCTGAAGAATCAGAAAGCTCAAGATACTAAAGGACTCAAAGCTGAGATGCTGAAGAATGGTTCGGTGGAGCTCAAAAACGCATTTCTATGTCTTTACCAGTCCACAATTCAATCAAACGCTGCACCGCCGGCGGAATGGAAGAAGACGGCAATCAAAGTCAGACCCAAATCAGGGGATTTGCAACAAGCAAAAAACTACAGGCCGATCTGCACCACCCCGCTTTTTTTTAAAAAAAAAAAAAAAAAAAAACAAAAAAAAAAACTTTTCAGCATATTCCTATACAATCGATTGCAGCCTACACTAGACAAGCGGCAAACCGATGACCAAGCAGGCTTCCGACCGGGACGCTCTACGACTGAGCATCTTTTGTCTTCAACATCGCCCTGGAGGGAGCCCGGGAATGGAACCAACCCTTGTGGATAGCAGCGCTCGATTTTCCAAAAGGCGTTCGATTCTATTGAACACGAAAGCCTATGGGTGGACACAGGGTATGTGCACACATTACGACGGCTCTACCACGGACAATCGGCTATAGTGCAGACGGATGTCTCGAGCCGACCATTCAGTATGCTACGGGGCACCAAACAGGGCGACCCACTCAGCTCGTTGCTGTTCAGCTCTGTTCTCGAATGCCTCATGGCCCCGTTGGTCACAAAGTGGCGGGACAAACAACTCGGAGTGCCGCTGGGGCACACCACGGCGTCCAACATGACAAAACTTCGTTTTGCAGAAGATGTGTTTTTGACAAGCCAGTCGCTACCAGGACTCACGGAGATGTTGGGCGATATCAATAGGGTTGCCAAACAACATGTTTTTTTTACACCTGGATAAAACAAAGATAATGTCTAATCTCACCCGACGGGCTGGGAGATGCAGAGGCCCAAATGTGAACATCGGCGGCGTGAAAATTGGGATCCTACCGTGCACCGGGGCGCTCAGCACTTCGGCCAAATGATCAGCTTTAATGAGCCAGCACAGACCGAGGTGAACCACCGTATCAAGTCAGCGTGGGCGACTTTCACAGCAAACCGGCAGAAGCTAACAAGCAAATCTTATCCACTCAAACACCGACTCTTGCTTTTCCAAGGCACCGTCATTCCCATGGTGTTGCATGGTTCAGCTAAGTGGACGCTGTCAGAGACTCTCAAGCAACAGCTGCGCAGGATTGAGAAGAGAATGCTTCGCATGATTGTGGGTGCACCGCGGCGGCGTGTACGACGAGCTCGCCGTATTTCCGACGCCGGCGCTTCTCTCGCAGTTTCGACGGCGGCTCACTTACAATCGAATGCAAGCACGGCCGGCGCAGATCAATCGAGCACAACCGACGACTCTGACATCGACAGCAATCCACCACCACCCGGAGCCCCACGACCAAGCGACGCAGAGAGTGACAGCGACGCAGGCAGTGAGGAGCCTCGAGCCGATTCTATTCGACGGTCGACACATCGTGCAGAACACCGCATACGGCTGCACAACATCAAGGATCGGGTGACATAGCAGCGCCGTTTACACTGGAGGATTGCGGCGCAAGTGGCAGCGCACCCCGTGACAAGACGGACACAACGAGCGGTTCAGTGGCACCCCAGCCACACGGCAAGTAAAGCAGTTTATCGCAAACGCGGTGGTCAACATAAGCGGTGGGACGACGAGATCCGGACGTTTCTTGGCAAACCTGTGTGTGTGACGACGCCATATCGGGTACTCAACACAGAGCGCGCGGCGATATTAACGATACCGCTTGGCTCAACACTGCGAAGCAAAGTGCGACGTGGCAGAGCATGGATATCCAATGCGTAAGAATGCGAAGTGAGAGTACGTGTGCATGGCTTCACATTTTCTGCACGGGCGCGGCCCCACGACCAGCGGGGCCGGGTGGACGCTCGCTCGCTCGCTCGCTGCTCTCACCCGGTGACATGGCCACGATCCCCGGTAAAGGCTCATTACGGTGCGCATGGCCGTTCCCTCACCCTTGTCACACAGCTGTGACCCTTTGTGCAAGGTACGTTGCGGTGCACATGTCCGTGCTATCACCCCTGTCACACGGCCTCGGCCCCGTGCAAGGTAATCGGTACGGTGCGTATGGCCGTGCTCTCTTTCCTGTGACGCGGCCACGATCCCTTGACCCCAAAAAACTACAGTGCACATGGCCGTGCTCTCATCCTTGTCACGCCTAAGAATCCCTGGGAATACAGAAAAACACGTTTTCACCAGCCGACACCCGAGACCCGCTTATGCACCTCTGCTGACATCAGTGTGCGTTGTTGGGGCATTCGTGGTTGCCTTGCTTTTGTAAACGATTTCCGATGTTTGGTTTCGTCGATATGTCATTCATGTTTTTTATCTTCGGAACACGCAGAGCCACTGGATCCCGAGAGCACAAAAGCATCGGGATCGGGTGTGGAGACGGGGAGTAAGAGGGAGGTAGAGGAAGGGAGGACGAGCAGAAGGAAGAGGATGAAGGGGGAGCAGCGGAGGAGGAGAAGGAGGACGAGGAGAAAGGAGGAGGAGAAGTGCAGGGAAGGAGGTCCGGATGAAAAGCGAAGGAGCGTGGAGGAGGGGATGCGGAGGACGAGGGTGAGCCGTGGAAAAGAGCAGGGGGCGAAGGCGGTGAGTAGAGGAGGGGGAGAGGCGAGGATGAGATCAGATGAGGAGGATCAGGAGGAGGAGGAAGGAGGAGGAGGATTAGGAGGAGGAGGAAAAGGAGGAGGAGGAGGAGGAGGAGGAGAGGACCAGGAGGGGGAAGAGGGGACGGGGGGGGGAGGCGGCCTGGACCCCCAAGGTGGCGGGCACGCCTGGATCACCCGCGCCCCCGCTCGGCGCGAGCGTCGACAGCGGCGTCGTGCTCAAGGCCGCCGCCGTCGAGTGGCCTGGACAGACGCCGTTCCTCGACGTCGTCGTCGTCGTCGTCGTCGTCCCTACTTGTTTGTCGCCGCGGGAGAAAAAAAGCAGCGGCGTCGCCCTTGAGGCCGCCCCATGTCGCGCCTCTGCGCGCCGGCGGGGCTCTTGCGCCAGCGGAACTTGTGCCGTGGAGGTGCGACCAGGAGTCGACTCGCAGGAACTGCCCGTGCGGGAACACGTGTTGGCGCGTGGGCCAGAAGTAGATCGACCGCAGCGAATCGCAACCCACTGTGTGTGTGGATCCCTTTGCGGCAAGCCTTTGCGTGTTGAGCCATGAACGTGTGGAGCCCTTAGCGAGTGTACCCGAATGTGTGGGATGCTCTGTCCGTGAATCCTGTTCCCGTGGAGCCCGACGTTGGGAACCTTCTGTGTGGAGCCTTACGTTCGGAATCTTCTGCGTCGAGACCGATGTGCGTGTGCGTGTGCGTGTGCGTGTGCGTGTACGTGTGCGTGTGCGTGTGCGTGTGCGTGTGCGTGTGCGTGTGCGTGTGCGTGTGCGTGTGCGTGTGCGTGTGCGTGTGCGTGTGCGTGTGCGTGTCTGTGTGTGATTGCGTGCGTGTGTGTGTGTGTGTGTTTGCGTGTGTGTGTGTGTGTTTGCGTGTGTGTGTGTGTGTGTTTGCGTGTGTGCGGATGTGTGTGTGTGTGTGTGTGTGTGTGTGTGTGTGTGTGTGTGTGTGTGTGTGTGTGTGGGGGCGTGCACGCGTGCGCATCGCAATGTGCTGACTTGTCGTACGCACGTGGGGGGGACCCTGTGCGTGTGGGGCCTCATGTGCGCGACTCGAATATCTCGCGCGCGGAGCCATACTTGTGTGGAAGACCTCATGTGAGTCGACCAGTGTGTGTCTGGAACTCAGCGCATGGATGCATCTGCTTCTTGGTTCGAGGCTCAAGAACCATTTCATATCTCCACCCCACCTCGCTTCACTCGATGGTGAGCCTCTGGCCTCCCTCGGCTCAGGGGGTGCGATGGCGGCCAGCAGCTCCGACGTCCAGGGCAGAGCTGTGCGTGAACCCCCGGCGCGCAGCGCCGGGGGAGCCCTCAAGGGCACGACTAGTGACTGGGGTCGAGAAACCGACGCCGCCCTGCAGCGCGCCCCCGCATCAGCTGCAGCCACCGCGGGCATTAGTTTCAACCTGCGCGGGTGCATGCTCGGCTTCTTATGCGCTGTTATGCGCGGGCGCGGGACCGGCCTATGCGGGTTCCTTCTGGTTGGATTTGCATGAGACGTGGTGCACGGCCTGAGCAGCGCAGCCGGCACCAACGAATGTCAATGCATGTGCCCGTGTCGGTTTGGTGTTTCGCCTCGAAGATCTTCTCCCTCTTGCACTGTCTGTATGCTCGCTGATCTTCGCCCAACCGGCGTCGGAGGTGGAGATGACGTGGACAACCAGGAGAAGCGGGAGGGCAAGGGGGGGAGGAGCAGGAGAAAGAGGAGGAGGAGGAAACTCACGACCCCTCGAGCCATTGACAGAGGTTGTGAGAAGCGAGGCGCCCTTCCGCCAGGGCAGCGTCCGCGGCGCCCTCGTGAGAGCTCCAACGACGCCTGTAAGAGAAATGAGCATCGCCAAGCCTTCCGAGGATGGGGTTTCTGAGGATGGAGTTCCTGACGACGCAGTTCCCCAAGAGGGAGTTTCTGAGGCAGGGGTTTCTGAGGATATGCAGAGTTTCTGAGTACGTATGGAGTTTCTGAGTCCTTTCGAGGTTGGAGCTTCTGCGGGTGGAGTTTCTGAGGATCGAGTTTCTGAACTATGATCTTCCGTGAGAGCGCTCCTGAAGCATAAGGAATAGTTGTTGTCGACGTCGCAAGCGCGTTCTCACTCGTAGTCGGAATCGTAGTCGCAATAGTAACTTGTTGTGGCTAGATACCCGTAGCCGCAGCCGTAGCCGTAGTCGTAGTCGCCATCGCAGTCGTAGTTGCGTCGTCGTTGTTGCGCGTCGGGCGCCGCCGAGAAATAATTATTTTCCATTACTGTGTAGACCCAATATGTCAAACAAGGTGTCGAAACTAAGATATGTTAGTTTCCACTATTGGATGGGGGTCCATATACCCATTGAGGTTGCATCTTTCATTTCGCCTCCCACTTACTTTTATACATGTTCTACGTTCTTATATCTGCAACAGAAACAGCCGATGGAGCAAGTGCTTGCTATGCCGACCTCGAGCCGTCACCATCTTTGGCGACCCCGCGACAGCATAAAATGTGAAGGTCCGAGCCAGCATAGTAGACAGCATGGGCCGCGATAAATGTACTATCAGCATGGAGGGCGCGACTCATACGATGAATAGCGCGACCAGCAGTGCGGATGGCACGAGCAGCGCGTCGAGAAAATGAGAGGTAAACAAATGAGTGGTGGGACGATCGTCTGCGTGGTATGCATGACCATCGAGCAGGCTCCTCGTCTTCCCTCCTCCCTTCCCACCCTCCCCCATCCATTCATCCCTTCCCTCGCTTCCATACCGCCCTAATCCTTCGTTTCCCTCCCCATTCCCCCTCCCCCCTACATCCCCTCCTCCCCATTTCTCCGTGCCCCCTCTTCCCTGAGTCACGTCCTCCTCTAGACCTCGCTTCGGTCGCGGAGGTGGATGTGATGCCATAGGTCGAACGCAACAAACAAGAAATCGGCTTGCAAGCAAGTGCCCCCCCAGAACATCATTATTCCCCAGCGGTCCTGGGAACCACAAAAACTTTTCGAACACCTTTTATGAATTTCAAAACGGTCGGCGACAGATGTGTTTGAGGTGTCCAGCATCTTTCAAAAGCTAGAACCACTTTAGAGATATTGATTCGGGTCGAACTGGTTCGAGTAGGCCCCCCGCGGCACCCATCAGGTCACGGTAGAGCTTTCTGCGGACACCACGGACACCATCTTCGTGCGCGCGGTCGCGCCCCCGCGTGCCGGCCGCCATTGCTGGGCAAGTTTTTGTCGAAGCCAGCGTTAAAGGTAGATACTTCTGATGTATGTGGCGTTTGCTCTTGATGAATGAATGTTCTTGACGCGACATTGGTGCGCATTTTCTTGATGTGTGGAATTGATGTGTGTGTGTTCTTCGTGTAATCCTGCGATTGGGTGAGTGCTCATGGTGTTCGCTACAAGTCCCGATCCCCCCTGTACGATCTGCACTGAAGGGGTCCTGGTGGAGATGATCGGAGTCCTTGAAGGTGGCGGGCCGATTCCGGCAGGCGGCCAGGTTCCTGGTTCCAGGTTGGTGCCGATTTCGGTGGGCGGATTGGCTCCCGGGTTCCCACTCTTTCGGGCTCCGTGTCGTTGGGTTTTTGGTCTATGGGGCCTTGGTTTGGTGGCCTCGTGTTCCATGCTCTCTCGGATACGTCCTTGCGTAAGGCGGGTAGTAGGGAGTAGAGTGTAAGTAGTAGGGAGTGGAGTGTACCAGTTAGAGTGTACACATCAGCGAGTGGAGCGCAGAATTGAGAGTAGGGATATGTGTATATATATATGTATATACATATATATATATACACATACACATGAGCATAGAGAGCACATCGAGTTGAGAGTGTTGATCAAGCAAGCAGAATAGTTGCGGAGAAAGAGAGGGATAGAGAAAGACAGAGAGATAATTATATACAGACAGACCGTAACGTATCTGAACAAATGTGAAGAGATAATGGACCCTGGGTGACCCCACTTGAAATCTACTTGCTGAAGAAAACAAAGCACAGAAGGCAGCGCACTGCTATGATTGGCATCTCGTGCCTCAGGGCACGGTGGCGTTTCTGAAGTAAGCACAGCAGAGAGGAACAACGAGACAGGCATAAAGAGAGAGAGAGAGAGAGCGAGAAGCGAAACAGAGGGAGAGGGAGGGAGAGAGAGAGAGAGAGAGAGAGACGGATTCTGTAGAGAGGGGGTCTATACATATATATATATATATATGTATACAGAGGGATTCGAAATGCATGCAGGCATGAAGGGGGATACATCGATGCATGTATATATCGAGAGGGAAAGGGAGGCAGAGCGAGAGCATACACACATAGAGAGAGAGAGAGAATGCGAGAAAAGGGATAGAGAGAGAGAGAGAGAGAGCGAGAGAGAGGGAGGGGGATGCAGAGTGTGTAAACCAGGAAGTAGTCAACCGAGAGAGCAGATAGCCAAGTGTCGAGAGTAGAGCGTGGAAAATTGAGCAACATGCCGCGGCGGGCAGGGCTGGGATATTTCCGAAGAGGTCAGTTAATGCACTGCTTCGGGTTTTCTCTGGTGTGATGTGCAGCCTATCCGTGTGTCCATGATGTACGCTCTTGGTGTCAATGCTTGACGCGTGCTCTTGGCGTCGGTTGGACTGGTGTTTGCTGTTGTTGCGCGCTATTCCTGCATGCTCTTGATGCGTGCGCTGGATGTGTGCTTGTTGACGTCTGCTACCGGATAGGGCAGGAGGAAGAGGAGGATAATGGAGGAGGTGGAGGAGGAGGAGGGGAATGGAGGAGGACGTTGGAGGAGAAGGGAAAAGGAGAACAAGGATGCGGGAGGAGGAAAAAAGGAGGATGATGATGGTGGAGGAGGATGAGGAGGAAGAGGAGGAGCTGCTGCTGCTGCTCACGGCAGTTGGACAGTTAGAACAGTAATCTTCTCTGTCAAGTAAACGGCGACTGTCACTGCTAAGAACTGCTACAGCGGGGCCACGGAGGGCCGAGGGCCGCGAACGAGAGGCGAGGAGAGGGGCGAACGAGAGGGAGCGGGCCAGCACTGCACAAAGTATTCTAGCAATGCCCGCCGTCCACACCACGGGTGTCACTGTTTCGCCACGTGCGCCCTGCTGCGCTGCCCGAAGCTCGATGGCCTCAGGCGCAGTGCGAACACACGGCTGAACATCCCCTTGCTGCTGCAAAATCACTACGCTACCCGTGTTTTTTCATCCCCCGAGCAATCGCTGAGCGGGCGGCACCTCTCCCCGCTCGACGACTAATGCGGACGGCTCGACCCTCGCTGGTCGCTGGGATGACCTCCTCGAATGCCACGGGCAGCCGCGGGACGCCCTCGTGCTCGTCCCAGATGCCAGACTGGGTGGCCGCAAGTCTAGGCGTACAGTGAGTGCATCCAGGACCAACGGGATCACGGACTCCTCGTACCCGTGGGTCTCGACGAGCTCGTAGAGCAGGTCCGCGACAAGGAGGGGCACGCCGTGCGCCAGCGCCAGTTTCCCCCGAGCACGCCCTTCCACGAGTATGTCCGCTGCCTGCACCGCGGTCTGGGCACGACTCTCCAAGCGGCAGCTCACGAGGCCATCAACGTCGAGCTCCTCCTATGCCTGCCCGTGTCGTGCGTGCCGTGCCCCGCCAATGCGCTTGTCGTGCGCGGGCTCACTGGGATGCAGTCCATACCAATCGGGTCACACTGGGTGTCCTCGATCATGAGCGGCACGTGCGGCTCGAGGGGATGAGGCTGGGGGTACAGGGCCAGAATGGTAGTCGACGAACCGCATCGTAGCCGTCAAGTCGGGGGCCACGAACAGGAAAACGGAGGCCCTGAACTCACCCTGGCCCCCAGGTCCAGGCGGAGGTTGTATCGTGGCAGCTCTACGGCGGAGTCGGCGACGTCCCTTCCGCTCCCGACGGAGTTGGGCGCGCGAGCGCCGCCAGGCCAGGGCGCCTCCGTCTGATGGGACTGCTTTCCACCACCACCACCATAAGTTGGAGGGGGAGGGGGTCCTCCTTGCTCCTCCTCCTCCTCCTCCTCCTCCTCCTCCTCCTCCTCCTCCTCCTCCAACTCATGGTGGTGGTGGTGGAAACTCAACAGGCCCATCGTCATGCACGCCCATGGGCGGTCCGAGAGGCAGCCCAGCAGCAGCGCGGGACGCCAGAGCACACCGGGCGCGCCTGCCCGCCCCCTCGGAGAGGGGGGGGGGACCTTGGCTACCAGCACAGCCGGAGCTCCTCGGGGAAAACTCAGCGGGCGGATGAGGAGGAGAAGGAGGAGGAGGAGGAGGAGGGCTCCACGTGGGTGCCTCGCAGCTTGCCTGAGTAGAACAGGGAGGAGGAGGACGAGGAGGAGGGGGTGGAGGAGGAGCAGGAGGAGGGAGAAGGAGGGAGGAGAGGAGGAGAGGAGGCACCCGCTGGCACTCTGAGGGGGACTCGCCGCGGGAGCTGGCGGAGGAGTTCTGCCGCCGGCACGGGCTGCAGTCCAGCCTGGTGTCGCCTCTGGAGGCCTACGGGGGGGGGGGCCGGCGGGGAGGGAGGACGAGGACGACTCGAAACAGAGAAAGCTGCGCAGACGTGAACACTGGGAGGTCCGCGCAGACTTCTTGCATGGGCGCCGGGCCCCCCTCCCTGGCGCCGGAGGCGCCGCCGGTGGGGCCCAGCGCCGATCCAAGGAATCCCCTGCGGTCTTGGAGTTTATGCGTATTCAGGTTTTACTTTTTCCAATGGACCAGTCCTCGAATGCCAGATCTGCCTCGTTACTTTCGTTGTGTTTCCTGGCAGCCTTTTTTGTCACTGTTGGCATCTGAGGGCCGCTTTCTGGCCCCAGTACCGTCAACAACAATACTGGGGCAGAAATTGCAGGGATGGGGTCTGGACGCCTGGGGCCGCGCATTGAGAACATCATCTCGTCGGACGTCCTGGTTCTTAGTCCTCTCGGTTCTCCTCGCCCCTCTCTGCTTCTCCCCCCCGTCTGCTTACCTCCTCCTCTCCCCTGTTTTCCCGTCCTCCCCCATCCTCCCCCCCGCTCCTTCCTCCCCCTGCTGCGGCTCGTTCTGTTCCTCCTCCTCATCCTCCTCCGCCTCCTCCTCTTCCGTCCCAGCTCCTGATACATGATCCCTCCCTTTCGCACCCTCACACGTGTTGGCAGGATGGGCCATGCGTTTCGCCAAACTCCTGCTCGCCATTGATGATCCTGAAGGTTGACAAGCGCAACGCTTCCTGGATGCAGGTTCTCGCCGTAGCGCCGCGCACGTTTGTCGGCAAAGCTTGCAACAGCTTCACAGATGGAGGGCGGGCTGGTTTCAAAATGTGGCTCTCGCCCTAGTCCCTCGCACATTAGCTTTGCAGATGGAGGGCTGGCCGTTTTCAAATTGTGGTTCTCGCCCCAGCGCCGCGCACATTCGTTTTCAAAAGCTCGCAACAGTTCCATACATGAGGGCGCTTCTTTTTCAAAAAGTAGTTCTTGATTAGCGCCGCGCACATTCTTCTCAAAAGCTTGCAACCGTTACAAGGATTCGTATCCAAAGTCCCAAGGATGGTGCTCTGGCACGACTTAGGATTGTCAGGACGCAACAGTCAGAGTTATTGGTTCACTGTGTTGCAGTCCCAGGAATGCTGTCTTTGCACGATTGAGAATTCTCAGCACGCACCAGAAACATTCATCCTGTGCGTTGAAGTCGCAGGAACGGTGTTTTGGCACGATTGTGGATTCTCAAACGAGCGTATTCTAAGGGGCCACTTCCCACAGTAGGAAGCGTTTTTGGGGGGCCCGAGAATAGGGAACTTAGAGGGAGGGTTGATGGCAACATTGTTAATGCAACTTGGGTGTACAGTGGTCCTCCTCCTCCTCCTCCTCCTCCTCCTCCTGCTCTCCCTCCTCCTCCTACCACACGTCCCCGCCTTCTCCACCCCGGACCCGCGCAGGCCCAGCCTGCGCCCAGCCCGCCCCTAGCGCCCCGGCGCCTTGTCCCACCTTCGTGGGAGCTGGTCCCGCGAGCTGCGATGCCCGCCCCGCGTTTGGGCAGGCCCCGACGGGAGCGCAACGCGGGATGCGCCTGCCTGGTCCGCCCAGGCCCTCCGGGGTGGCGGGGGTGGCCGAGAGGCCCTTGCGCGCCAAGAGACGCATCCCTGGTGGGCGCTCCCCCGCGTGACCACAGCTGCGTTGGACCACAGCCTCGCCCCGCGGGGCACTCACTTACTCTGATAGTCCAATTGGTAGCCCCTTCCTCCACCCTCTCCTCGCACCCCCAGCCTCCCAGGATTCTTCGCGTCGTGCAAGAATGTTTGGCAATGGTCGGCCTTTCGGGGACCCTTGCAGGGCCCTGGGGCGTGTTCAACACCGACCCATATTGAAAAGCTGGTCCCTAGAAGTCTTCGCCGTCGATCACCACTTCCTCCTCCCCCTCCCTCCCAGACCTGACGTCGCTTTTTTCTTGAACAGAGGAAAACGCCTTTAAACACAGGTTTTCGGATATGCACTCGGATTTCTCGGATCAGCGCTGGACCGCCCAGGCGGCGCCGCAAGCGCCGCCCCTGGCGCGCTCTTAGTGCCATGGAGGGGGATTCAGCGCTGATCCCAGAACTTTGCGCAGGCCTGAGATGATTCGCAACGTGGATTCCGAGCGGTCTGGACCATTTCACCAAGACAGGGCTTTCATTACGAGCTGCGTTTGTTGACGGTCCAGTAGGCCAGATGAGAGCCCCCAGAGGTTGAAAAAGGCGTGAACCCTCGGTCGTTCACGACGCGAGCTGGTGGGGGATCGGGAGGAGGACCGCACATGAGAAATTCCGATCATTCCTCGCAGGTGTGGATAACAGGGAGCGGGCTGGGCTGCGGCGCAATGTTGTGTTCTCCAGAGCGAGCTCAGAACCAGCCCGCCGCAGTCGCTGGTCTCGTTTTCCAACACGGTGAGGGTGGGCTGGCCCGCCACGTGCGCCGATTTTGTGGAAGCGCTGCCGCGGATGGGGGCCACTTCGTGGCTGGGTCGCCGGTGGGTCGCGGCGCGGGCTCGTCGCGGGTGGGTCGCAGGCGGGTCGTGGCGCAGGCGGGTCGCGGGTGGGGAGGCCAGCGGAAAGCGACTTTAAGGAAAGCAGTGGCGGCTCCGCCAACAAAAAAGGCTTGGCCTCTTCCTGGTCACTAGGGGGCCAGGAACAATTACGTAAAAACGAACACACTTAGAAATGAACATGATTAGAAGTGAACGACGTGTACATTCCCTTGGGGTCGTGGGGCATGAGTTGAAACTCCAGCCTTGCATCACATGCCTCCGTAGAATCATAAAAGCCCGTGTGGGAGTTTTCTAGGAGAGGGCCGCTCACTTGTCAGGAGCTCCCTGCCCTCGCAGAAGGCCTCCCTTCTCTCGACTCACCCCCGAGCGCGCGCGGGCCAAGAGAAAATGGGGAGGAGAGGGGGGGGGTCAGATGCTTCGTGTTGCTCCCCCAGGTTTTCAGATGCTTCTGGGAGGCACCCAGGGCATTTTGTTGGCTTTCTTCGTTATGACTGTTGTTCAGTGTTTCTCTGTCTCTCTCTCTCTCTCTCTTTTTCTTCATCCCTCTTTGTTGGTTCCCTCTCTCTTTCTATTCCTCCCTCTTGGTTGGCTCTCTCTCTCTCTCTCTCTCCCTCCATTCCTGTCCGTCGCTCTGGATAGCCAAGAGGACGACGATCCGCCGCAGTGCATCCTGAAGGCCAGCAGCCGCAGCCGCAGCAGCTCCCCAGCGGGAGGCGGCGGCGCGGCACTGCGGACAGGCAAACTTGCACGTCCAGGCGGTGAGGTGTCCAACCTTCTCCAGAAGGCCAGTCTGGCCACCGAGGACCACGACCTGCAGCACACGCTGAAGCAGCAGCTGCATCGCCTGGGGAAGGAAGACACAGCGGGCGAGGCAACCCGACGGAGCCGGGTGAAGGCTTTACAGCTTGCCGACGGTGCACATCGGAACGCCAACCACTTGCATGAACAAGTTGTGGCATCGGCCCTTCGTTTTCGCTCGAGCCTGGCGGCAGCGGAGAAGACGGAGCAGGTAGCAGCCAGGAAGCTCGCGGAGGCCAAGGAGGCCGAGTCCAACGCGGCGCAGGCCCTTGCGGTGGCGGAAGGTGTACAGCCCCAGCAGGAAACCCCCTTCAATAATGGCGGCCCGTGGCTTAATATTAAATTGGGGTCCGAGTTTCTTTGGCAACGTGTCGGAGATGGACTGCACCGAGGCGACAAGAGGCATAAGCTGGAGAAACTGCACAAGGACCTCACGGCAACGCGCACGGACCTGGCCAACAATAGCGACGATATCAAGTCCTGGCTTGAGCATGTTCGGGTTCACCAGAAGGAGATCACGGCGCGGATGGCCAAGAAACGCAAGCCGGACACAGGCGAAACAGTACCCACGTCAGCAGGCGCTGAAGGTGGAGCTGATGCAGAGGAAACCCCAGAGGCATCCAAGGCGGAGGCTACCCAGAAGGAGCAGCATGAGGATGAGGAACACCGCAAGGAACGCATGCAGCAGGAGACCCAGAAGTTGTCGGACGCGACGTTCCAGGCCCAGCTGGCGGCGGCCAAGGCGAAAGGCAAGGGCTCTGAGATGACGGCACCTGCGCTGGAGGATGGCAAGGCCGCGTGACAAACGGCAGGGGACTCTCCTCAGGCCCCGCATCAACCAGGTGAGGATGATGGAGAGACCCATATGTTTGTGGCGAGCGTCACGGAGCTCTCAGACAAGGTTTGCAAGTACGTGACAAAGAATTCAGCTCAATACCAAATTTGGGGTTCGTTGGAAACCCATGTGCACGACCGTGAAACAATGTCGATCGTGTGATAGCCAGGCCAGACAGTTGCAATACATATTGAACCACAATCCCGCACGCAGTTTTGGGAAAGTTGTCAAAGAGGCGCGACAGCACAGCTCCAATGAAGGTGGCGAAGTTTTCATGGGCAGGAAACATGCACAGGCGCACCACCTCCCAGACGCACGTGCTGCTCAAGCCCAGCTCTCACAGGAAGGAAAGCAGCATTGGATGGATTCCTACCTATGGTCATCAAGTTCTCAGGGTACAGCATGATCGATGCGCTCATCTACGGCCGCCCCCCCTGTGCATGCAGGGCGGGAACCAGGCCATATTCAACCGACTGGGCGGGCTACCGCAGGCAGTCAGGCCCCCGTGGGCCATCGTGGGCGACTTCGACATGCAGCCGGCAGCCCTCCAGGCGTCGGAGTTCGTTAGGCGCTTTGACGAGGTCGTCAGCGCGGCTCCAGGAGGCGGCGCGCGTTCGCAGGAAAAAAATGTCTTGGCGCTCTGATTGACTACACGCTCTGCTCGCAGTCGGCCATCCCTGTCGTCGAGAGTGTCTCCCAGGCGCGGGATGCAGCTCGGGGGCCCCGCGCAGGCTTGCGCATTGCATTCGGGAGCTCTGGACTTTAGTTGGTTGCGAGGGTCTTGGGGCTTCCTGCGGAGTTGCCCCGGCCCCCTCGCCCTCGACCCCCTCCCCGGGCCCAAAAGCAGCGCGGCTCTTTCGCGGAAGCTCGTGGGCCAGCCGGGGTCCGCGAGCAAGCGTGGCGAGTGCGCGAATATCTATGCGCGGGGACTGTTCCCAGTCCGAGCGTCGCCCCCAAGGGCCCTGGGTCGCTGGCGCGACCGCGGGCGAGCCCGGAATGTCCTACGAATGTTGGCGAAGGCCCAGACGGGCCCAATTTTGCAGCCAGTGCGGACATCGCTCCGCCCCCCATCCCCCCCCGTCGGCGGCCGTCGGCGGCCTCGCCCCCGACCCCGCGCCCAGGGCCAACGGGGCGCCCGCTGGCGCCGGCGCGCGGGCTGCCCTTGAAGTCCCAAGCGACGGCGCTGGAGGCAGAGCCCCGTCGGTCAGCCCCCCCCCCCCCCGAAAAATTCGAGCCCGCCCCCCCGTAGGCACAGAGAAGAATGCGAAGGTTTCAAGAGGCACCCGAGAGCCTGAGCCGCCAATCGCTGGCCCTGGGCCCCCCGCCCCCAAGCGCTCTTCGAGGTCCCCCGGGGCCCCCGGTGCAAGACTCGGGCATCGGTTGGGTTTGCTTCGGGGCCCAGTTGTTTAGAATGTGTCGCTCCCCCGTTGCCCAGGACAGTAGCATTCGGGCGTAAAGAAACCCATTGAGCTCCACTGCCAGGTTTGCGCGCGGCGTGGGCAGCCGCGGCAGAGCGCGCGACCCCCGCCCACCATCGGCCGCGCATGCCAAGCGCATCGAGGGCCCATGGCCCGCAGTTCCGCGCGCGCCAACTCTGAGACGGTCGAGCACAGTGGTGGACAAGGGCGGCAGTTGCGGTGGCGAGACTTCATCGACGTGCGCCACGCGACAATGGACATCGACAGCTGGCAGAGCATCGGACAGCATGCAGGAAGACGATGGATGACTGCCCTGGTGGCGCATGCGCAATCTTACAGGCGCAGGGGCCGGGCCAGGCGCTCGCCTCGCGGGGCTGCCGCGCGCGGAGGATCGCATCGCTGGCGCAGAAGATAGCGATGCACGTGTCATTGCATGACTTTCGCGGGTGTGCACGGGGGCCTGCGGCGACAGGCAGGCGCGGCACGCTGATCGTTGAAGACGCAACAGCTACCGGCCACGGAGGCGGATGCGCAAGCGCCTGCGATTGACCGCCCCGCTCACACCAGGGGCGAACGGGCGAAGACGTTCAAACAAATATGGGCCCCGACACCTGTGAGTTTCACCGACTCCAGGGGCCTCTTCGACCGCGCGAGCGAAGCGGCGAGGGACAACCCGTTGTTTCCCATCTCCGAGGCCAGCGTCGCGCAGGCATGCAGGAAGATGAAGCCGCGAACGGGGTCGGGGGCAGATGGCTTCACTCCGGTTGATTTTCGTAGTCTGCCGAAGGCTGGACTCACTGAGATGGGTCTTATGTTGGAAGTTCTTGAGTCTACGCTAACATGGCCAGCGCGAGCCCTCATTATCATCGACAAATTAATGCCGAGAGTCCGTCAGGGGATGGTGCAATTTGACTTGCGTCGATGTTTGGACGATAACGGTCGATGAGCATCGAAGATGACAGTCAAACGTGGACGCGCGATCAGGCAACTTTCTGGGACGCAGCCGCGAAAGAAATGTCCTGTTTCTCGGAGGCGTTTCTCATATCAATCACTGAAGCAGTTGCGCATTGGTTCCGCATGCAGCACGGGCTGCATGCACGAGCTTTTTGCGATTCAATCCCGTGGCAGCCCCTAGTCGAGGCGGTCCTCCGCTTCAAGTTCCCTCCCGCGGCGCTGCACTTGGAGCTCGCCCAGTGCGCGGCCCCTGGGGCGCTGGGGCAAATGGGGGCTGCCACCCAGGCCTTCAAGCCTCCCGGAGCGCGGCTTCAGGACTGCGCTCGGGCACCAGGTTCGCGAAGGCACCCACCCACTGCGCGATGGCTCCTGCGTGCACGACGCATCCCAGAATGGGCCACCGCTTGTGGGTGGACGACCCATGCCAGACCATTTGTGGCTCGAGGGGGTGCCATCAGGTGCTGGATGGTGGGGCGAATTGTGCGAGCGCGCGAACAATTGGAGCCGCGCCAGCTCAGAGTCGCAGCCAGATCCACAGGTGCACCAATGTTCAGGACACGAAGGCGATTGCGCGTGCTTCGCGAGGTCGTGACTACCACATCAAAGGCGATGATCAGGCATCAGATATTGGAGTCGACTTTGGGCGCGGAAGGTTGACCCGCAACGCCGGAAGGTTACGTGGAGCTAAACGTCGGAATATGCCAGAGATAGAGCTGCGCGAGCAAGGATGATTACCCACAGGGCGACATGGACACCAAGTACATGGAGTGCATGGTGAGCAGTTGAAGCTGGCCAGGCGACGGCTGGCGCAATCGCGTTCGAGTGGCAGTCGCGGCCGATGTTTGACAGCGGCGCTGGATTCAGAGGTGCCTGGAGCCGACCCTGTCATTTCGTTGATAACCCAAGGCGCTGGCCCAGGGCTGAAGACATGGATGGGGCCACCCGCATATTCGGAACGGTGTAAAAATATGGCCCCAAGTTGGCCAGCATATGCAGGCGGTGCAGTTCTCGAAACAGGCGCGACAAGTCAGAGGTCCTGCATCGGCGATCGCCTTCAATCTGCCGCGCCCCAGATGGGCCCTCAACGACGCCATCGGTGTGGAGCTACCCAACCAGCGACAACACGTACATACGAGGAATGGGTATTCTTTGATGAGATTTACACAGTCGTCCGCACATCGACCAGCACCAGCACCTACTCAAGGATCTGGAAAGCGCAGCGCGCCGGCAGGCATGGCGACAGGCGAATACTCAGCATGCTGGAGGTTGGTCGGAAGATGGAAGATGGAGTTGACAACAATTCGCATCGCGCTCTGCTTCGCCGGCATGCCGCCTCCCCCAATTGATTAATGAGGTTGGCAGAGACAGTGGCGACGATTGCTTCAGCAGGTTGTCGGCTAAAAATCTGAAAGCAAGAGTTGATCAAACGTTTTGCGGGAGACAACGTGGGCGACAGATGCCGCGAGAAGCCTGAGACCCTCATTCACATATATCTGGAGTGCAGTAAAGACGCAGGGGCCAGGGCATGCGAGTCTTCCGACGAACTAATGCATCAGGCAGCTAACCGCCTTGAAACTGCCGAAGCTTTCTGGCAGAAGAGCCTCATCCCTGAGCCTTGGACCAGGGTCCCTGAGCCAGTCGGTTCCGACTCCTGGACTGCGACGGGCGCGAACGAGGTTGAACAGGGGTGCTTCGGCACTGGTTCACGCGAGTGTCCCATTTGGGTCTCTGGTGACGTCTCGGGTAGGCCCGGCTCGAGATGGCCCCGGATGCGGCGCGTGGCTCTTGATGCTATTCAGTGATCCGCCCTCGCCCCTCTGGCCGTGGAGTCCTCGGCATTCGGCCTCCTCTGTGGCCGGAGACAGGTTGTCGCGAGAGGGGGGCAGAAAACGTTTTATCTTGTTCTGTTTGCCACCAGCGCAAATTGGTTATACACACGCACACACATATATATATATATATATATATATACAAGTGGCACGTGTGTGCCCAGGCTCATACAAAAAACTGAAGGGGCGTTTGAAGCAGGAGTGAAATGCAACATCGAAGTCGCACTCGAGCGCAAGTGGGGTTGCCACACCTTGCGATGTGTGTACCAGGACCCCCCAGGAAGCCTCAGGAGGCCCGACTTGGATACCAGAAGAGGCTCCAGGAGGCCCCAGGATTGTGAGTGTTGTGCGTGTGTGTGTGTGTGTGTGTGATGTATGCTTTGTGTGGTGCGTGCTTTTTGTGTGTTGTAGGTGTTGTGTGTGTGTGTGTTATGTTTGTCTAGCGTGTGATGTGTTGGGCGTGATTTGTGTCTCTGTGTGCATGTAGTTCTGAAGCCCCAGGAGGCCCCAGGAAGCCCCAGGCGGCCTCAGGAGGCCCCAGGAGACCCCAGGAGGCTTCAGGAGGCCCCAAGAGGCTGCAGGAGGCCGCAGGAGGCAGCAGGAGGCCCCAGGAGGTTTCAGGAGGCCCCCAGGAGGCTCCGAGGCGGAGTCTGGGGTGCCAGAAGGTTCAGAAAGCCCCAGGAGGCCCCAGGAGGTTCCAGGAGGCCCCCAGGAGGCTCCGAGGCAGGGTCTGGGGCTCGATGTTGGAAGGATTTTTCAAGCGAAACCGCCATTCCCTGAGAATCGGGGTCACAATTATTGAAATTACCATGTGTTCTTGAAGGTTTTATGTTGAAGTTCCCATGTGTTTTTGGACCCTGACGTCACGATCTGCGTGAGGGGTGCCACCGATTTTCAGAATTTCGAGGATGTCCCGAGCGAAACGCCCAGAAAAATCGCGGACGCGTGCGCATTAATCGCCTCTGAGCTCTACTCCCTCGGAGAGGTGCGTATGAGAATATATATATATATATATATATATATATATATATATATACAAGACTCTGAAGGCTCGCTACGCTTCGCCTTCGAATTTTGGTCCTTCTCCTTCTCCTTCGCCTCATCCTGCCCCTCCTCCTTCTCTTTCTCCCCTGCCCTCCGCCTCCTCGTTCGGCCCGGCTTGGCGGGGCCGAAACGGGCCGGGCCGGCGCGCGAGCCGGTCGAGCTGGCGCCGATCGGGCAAGGGTGGGCGGCGGCAGCGGCTGTAGCGACGACGACGACGACAACGACGACGACGACGACGACGACGACGACGACGCAGCGGCGGCGGCGGCGACGACGACGACAGCGACGACGACGATGACGATGGCGGCGACGACGATGACGACGGTGGCGGCGGTGGCGGCGGTGGCGGCGACGACGACGACGGCGGCCTTTCCACCTGCGCGGCCTCCCCCATACGTCGTTGTCGTCGTCGTCGTCGGTCGTCGTGTGTCGTCGTCGCCGTCGTCGTCGCCGCTGTTTCGTTGCCGTCGTCGTCGTCGCCGTTGTTTCGTTGTGATCGGCGTCGCTGGCCGGAAAGCTTCCTCCACGAACCTGGTGGCTGGCATTCCGGGGATTTGGGGCCATGACTGACGTGCGTGATTTGTGTATCGTGCTGCGCGGCGCGCGGGCGTGCGTGCGCGCGTCCGCGCGCGCGGTGTGCGCGTGCGTGCGTGTGTGTGCGCACGCATGCGTGTTTTGTGAGTTTTTCGCGTAGTGTGGCGGTTGGGCGCAGTGTTCGGGTACTGCGCATGGCCCTCTGCTAGAAATGACTGTCGCCTCCCCGCGCGGCCGCTGTTGTGACGTTCGCCCCTGAGGAACGTTGCTGCAGGTTGCGCATGCCCGGTTCGAATGAGGAATAACGTAAGGGGCCCCCACCCACCGCACGTGGCGCCTAGGAATATCCCTGCCGACGCGCGGACGGCGATGGAAGTGGTGGCCATGGCGACGATGGCCAGAACAGCAACGACGACCAGGGGGGCGGCGACGACGGCGCAAATGACGACGACAACGGGGGAGGCGACAACGGAGCGACGACGACGACGACAATTCAAAGGCGATAGCGACGACGACGACGACGACAACGACGACGACAACGGGACACCAAGATAGGGCGACCTGGTGGCTGGCATTCCGGGCGGCCTGGGTGCAGACACATGCTCGCATGCCCCAAGGGCCCCCTGTGCGCCTTCCTTTTTTTTCCGTCGGCGACGCCCTGTGTCTGGGAACGCCCAAGAAACGCATTGATATACCCTTCCCGCGGTTGTATATCGCGCTGCGTGGGCTCGGAAGGACGCATGGGCTGAAGCAAAGAGGAACGCATGAAACAGGAACGCGCGATGCATACTGAGCACAACATGCAATCCAACATTAATAATCGAAATACCACTCAGAG
Source organism: Prorocentrum cordatum (assembly GCA_963575745.1). Taxonomy (NCBI): domain Eukaryota; class Dinophyceae; order Prorocentrales; family Prorocentraceae; genus Prorocentrum; species Prorocentrum cordatum. The sequence goes on along the minus strand of CAUYUJ010014749.1, from coordinate 715,678 downwards.
ATAAACGTTCAAGCGTGGGCTTGTACATCCTCAAGGGCTTTGCGCCCGCGAACATCTTAATGTACTTGTTGTACTCGCATAAACTCGTTTGGCACTGCGTCGGCGCGATGCCGGCCGAGGCAGCAACTTGCTCAAGAGAGAAGCTTTTGTCGCCACACATTCTCCTCACGTGTTTGATCCCCTCCTCGGATCCCGTCGTCAGCGGGCAAGACGCGCATTTATCTGCAATTCGAATGAGATTCAAAGATACTAAATCGCAAGCAATCTGTAGACTTGTGAACGGCAGTTGGCGCCGCCTCTGATTGATCAAGCATGCGTTGGTTGTTTCGGAAATAAAACTTTGGGCGCGGGCGAGAGAGAAGGGAACTGCATCCCGACGAGTTTGGCCACTGGGTCATCCTTCGTTTGTTTCCATTCACGCAGGCAGCGAAGAATCTCGGTATTCGAGAGGACACGGTCGCATGTGCCGTGGCCACCGGTCACCGTTAGGAGATCTTCCTCCCATGTGTTAGTCACTAGCATTTCTGCCAGCGCGTTCGGTCCCCCAACTGCGTTTTTTGGGCTGGACAGGTGTCTGCGCATGAAACAGAGCTTGATTTTGTTAACTTTCTTCTTCATACTTGATGCAGCCGCGCAGAGCTCTTTTGACCCACGGTCGTCCGAACGGTCGATGTTATTGAAGAAACAATTGCCCAAGAAAAAGTTATGCGTCATCTTGCGGTTGTGTCTGATTTTCCGTAGCTTACAGAATTCCACGAAGCTCATTGCATGGTGTCGCGGGTCTTCAGATTTATGAAACTCTGATGGCGTCTGATCTTTACTGGCACGCTGCGCCGCCCATCTGAGATTGGCTGCTTTCCCAGCGCTTTTCTTGAGGTGCTCGTGTTGTGTTGCCGAGGACGCTGTTTTCTTAAGCTTTTCTAATCGATCTTTGAAGTCTCTGATGGTCTTCAAATGGTCCTTGCGCATCTCCCACAGCCTCTTCGTTGCGTCATACTTGTTGACCGCGCAAGGAATGCGGGCTTCTTTCAGAGTGCCGCGCAACGTTTTACCGACGTACAGCCGGTCGCTTTTTTTAACGGCAAGTACGATAAAGAAACGGTACAGCAAGATGGCGCATGACAAAAAGAAACGCACGATTCCTGTCAACCAAAACGGCTACGGATACTTGCGTTGAAAAGAGCATGCGTGAGGTCACGTGCCCTTTCAACCTGGTGGCTGGCGCTCCGGCCTTCATGGGGGTACATGTCGGAAAGGCAAAGTGGCACTCAAGACGGCCCTAAACTTGCGCCAAAGAAAAATTGCATTGTTGAGTGGGCGCATGGACGATCAAAGACGGCGTCATGAGGGCTCGTGGAGCCCGTCCAGGCGGCCACGATAAACCGAATGGAGCCAAATAGCGGCCCAAGAGGGCCTGCAGAGTTCAAGAACGCTCCGAGGGACCGTGAAGACAGTCCCGCAGGGGCCAAAAACGGCCTAGAGCGGACGACATTGATCCACGTGTGCCTTGCGGAAGCGGGTGGGAAAAGGTGTCACATGTTACGTATTTTCATTGTTGTTACCGCCTCCCTCTTCTTCCGCCTCCTCCTCCCTCCCTTCATTTCTTCCTCCTTATCCTCACTCCCACGCAGGGTTTGCTGTACCTGCAACCTGGTGGCTGGCTTTGTGGACTCATGCGCTGGGGGCTCTTGGATGGCTGCCTCGGGGGGGGGGCGGCCCAAGGTAGCCTCAGGGTGGCCCAGCATGTGTGCAGGATGTGTGAATCGGCTACGATGACGACCGAATATGGCTCCAATGACACGCCCAACGAGGCTCAAAGAAGTCAAACTCACTGTTGACGTTTTCCACCCTTGCGATCTTCCGTCGGCTCAAGACGGGCCTGGTGGCTGGCATGGCACACGCAGGAGCGGGTATCCAAAAGTGCAATATTGATACATATAAATATGTTTGCATATATGTCTTTGTTGGCCTAGCGCCCTGTCCGTCGGTTCTTCCCCCTTCCGTCGTAGCTTCATCCCCCCCCTCGTCGGACTCCCCGCCCGAAAGGGGACCTGGTGGCTGGCGCTCCGGTGTGTGGTGTGTGTGTGATGGTGCCTTGTGTATGTGCGTGCTCGTGTGTGTAGGTGGTGACCTGTGTGCGTGAGGGTGTGTATATGTGTATGTGACTGTGGATTAGGAGTTTGTGTGTGTGTCAAGTGTATGTATGTGTGTGTATCCCCGATGGTGGCCTCCGGGTCCTCGATTTTAGCCCTTGGGGTCCTCGATTTCGGGCCGTTTTCGAACTTGCTTGGGCGTTTGTGGGTCGCCTTTGTTTGATGTCGGGCGGTTCGGAGGCCACTGTGGGAGCGTAGGTGTTGTGCGAGGGGGGCGGGCGGATCATTGGCGTATCGTCCGAAAGGGGACCTGGTGGCTGGCATTCCGGTGTGTCGGCGCGTGAGTGTGCAAGGTGCCTGTGTGTGCGTGCTGGTGTGTGGATGTGGTTACTTGTGTGCTTGAGAGTGTGTATTTGTGTGTGTGGCTTTGGATGGGGTGCGTGTGTGTGTGTGCGTGTGTGTCTGTGGGGGTATGAGGTGTGTGTGTGTGGTGTGTATGCGTGTCTGTATGCATGTATGTGAGTGGCCTTTGTCCGAGCGGGCCACCGTGCCTGGGGTGTGGATCAGGAGCCTTCGGCATGCCTCTCGAGGGCTTTTGTGAAGGCTTTGAAAGGTATCGGGGGGGGATTTTTTGGGTTTTTGGGGGCCTCGTGGAGGCCTCTCGCAGGTTTCAGGGGGCCTCTTGAAGAGGCCAGCGAAATTAATTTTCGCAGGTCGGAATGTATCAATCAAGGGGGCAATCGTTGGGCCCCGGGCCGTCGCGGGCTTGCACTTTCGGGCTTTGACGAAGTCCGGCGTGCGTCGAGAGACTATGGCCTAGACCGCTCACTTGGCGCTGGGGCGGCGCCGCGCCGCGGCTGCCTTCTTCCCGATGGTCTTCGTCACGGGGCACTTGCTGGCGGGCTTCTTGGACGGGGCGACGCCGGCGGAGGGCTGCGACGTGAAAGATGAGGAAGCCGATGGCGCGACGGGCTGGGTGAAATTCACGACGCTGCCGAGCTCAGAGGCCCGCGTCTTCAGGGCGTTCTGGACCTTGGCGGGCACATTCGGCGCAATGGAAATTGCGAAGTTCAGCAACTCAGTGATGGTGTACGGATCCGAGGTGTGCTTGGTGCCTGTGCGGGTCATAGACACGCGGTTAGAAAGCACCTTCGCCTGTGCACTCCATGCGGTCTGGTTTGGAGCGGCGGGGACAGTCATGTCTGCGGAGACGAAGGCGTCGATGAGGATGTGCTTCGTGATGTCGCTGATGAAGCTGCATGCTTTGGCCGCGGCCGCGTCGGAGTTGCCGTGTGCGGCGGCCACCCACGCCCAACTGCGACCCTGCGTGGGGCTCGCGGCGGCGGTGGGCGGCATGAAGTTGGCATGCGTCTTACACACGCCTGCCGGGGCGCTGGGAAGGCCCACTTGCTCCATCGCGCGAGCCGACAGAGTGCTGAGGCCATGGCGGCTGGCCGGTTGCGTGGCCTTCAGGCTGGCACCGCCTGCAAAGGTCACGCGCGCGCCAGCGTTCCTCTTCCCGGGGATGTCGATCATCTCCAAGTTCACCGAGATGGTATACAATGAAGCCTGCTTCCGCGGACCTTGCGTCGGCGTGCTCTCCGGCGCCTTGGCGGTGTCCAGGAGCGCGTTTTTGATGGACTTCTTGGGAGCCATGGGAGGCGGCGGTCTGGCCAGGGGGGGCGCAAGCACGGGGCTGCCGAGGCGCGCCCGCAGCTCTGGATCTCTCGAGCCCCCGACGGCGGCGGCACGCGGCGCGCATAATGACATGCTCGCGCGGTCCCGAAGGCCGAGACGACAACAGATGGGGGCCTAGAGGTTATCGCAGCTTGTGCGGGGAGCCCCGCGCAGCTTGCGCGGGGTTCTCGCAGCTGGGCCCGCTGGAGCGAACGAAGCAAAAGGGTTCCCGCAGCCTGCGTCGATAGCATGGTCGGGAACGCGTGCATCCCAGGAGGGCCTGGCGGAAGTACCTCGGGGGCAGTAGTCAGATCTCAAGGGGGAGGCCAGAGGCAACTCATTACCTGAATTGGAAAGGAGGTCGGAGCCGAACAGGGGGGGCCCCAGAGATTGCGTCGATGGTCTGCGCATGAACCCCCTGGGCCACGACGGAGCCAGATGGGTTCCCAAAGCTGGCGTCTGTCGGGCTCGGGCGAACGAAACAATTGGGTTCCCACAACTTGCGTCGAGAGCATGGCTGGGAAAGCGTAGATCCGAAGAGCCCCGCGGGGTTCCTTGAGGCAGTAGGCAGATCTGGAAGGGAAGCCGGGGCGCCGCATTGCCCGAGGGGGGGGGGTCGGAACCGAACAGAGGGTGTTCCCACGCCCTGCGTCGGAGGCCAGCGCGCGGGCCGCGGGGTTCTTGGGCTCCGAAGGTTTCCACGGACTTGCATATATGGCTAGTGCGGGGGGAGTGGCAGGCCGCCCGAGACTGGAACGCGTTCGGGGAACCCGTGCTGGCCGAAAGGCGTGTGTCTGAGCTCGGCCGAGTGGGCGGGGAGGTGGGCCGGGGGGGGGGGCGCATTTTCCTGCGAGGCGCGGGCGCGTCATCTGCGAGAGTAAGCCGGAGCCCGAGCAGCGGGCCGTCGCTTCACCACCGCGTGTCCTGCAGGGCTGGGGTGCAAGAGCAGCTCTGGCCAAACAATGTTTTTGGTCAGGGCGTGTCCTGCTGGAGAACACCGTTCTGAAGCGGATAGAATGCGAATGTTCTCTCGATGCTGCGCCCTGCTGAGCGCGACGTAGAGATGTCCATGAGCAAAAGGGCTGCGCCTCAAATCGACGACGCACTTGGTCAACGTGCTGCCTTGGGCACCATTCAAAGTAGAAGCGCATCCAGGGCGGAGGGGGTGCTGCCGCCTGACGATTGTGGTAGCGCCCTTGGCCAAGTGCCACCGAAAGCAAATGCGGGGCAACGGGGGCGTCCGTCCGTCCAGAGTTTCGACGTCGACGTGGCGTTCGTGGACGGCGGCGAGGGTGACCTGAGTGCGGTTCATCGATCGGTCGTCCGGACTGAAGTTGCGCATGATCTCATAAAGGGCGCCTACCACCAAACGCAGGCGATGCGGGGGCACGCCGTTTTCCGTTTGCACGTTGAGGAACTCGGGCGTCACGTGCGGTTCGATGAAGGCGTCGGCGCGGTCGATCTCGACTGTGTCAGCACTGAACCGATGGAATTCTGGGCGTCGGTTCGTCTGCGTGAGGACGTCAAGTATGGACTCGTTGAAGGCGTCCACGGCGTCGTTGGTGACGGCCAAGATCTTGCTTGAGGCGCGCGCGCGGGCGTCGCTGGGGTTGGGAAAGCAGAAGTCGATGGCTCCGCGGGGGTCGAGCAGGGCAGGACACAAACGCAAGTCCACGTAGCCGGGAATGCCATCGAGGGAGTGCGTGGCGGGCGCGGTGCCGTCACCGATGGTCCCCAGCCACGTGGCGTAATGTGCATCTTTCTTCTGGCGGTGCTTGGTGGTCAAGGCGTACAGGTCGAAGGAGTCCCATGTAGTAGAAGAGCGGACGCTCATGGCGACGGTGTCTCGTCGGGGCGCGCGCTTGAGTACCGGAGGGATTTGCCGGAAGTCGCCGTAGCACACGATTGTCTTGGGTGCGTTATCGTCGCCGTGCGCTTTGCGGAGTGCGTCAAGAAATCGAACGGCAGCTTCCCAGGCAGTGCGTTTGGCGCAAGGCCATTCGTCCCACTGGGTGACGGAAGCGCGAGCGAGGCGCACGGCCTCTGAAGCGCGCAGCCCGAGCGTGCAAGTCAGCGGGTCGTCGTCAGAGATGGGAATCTTGAAAGTCGAATGAGCAGTAGCGCCGGCTGGGAGAAGCAAGGCCGCCTGGCCTGCGGTGGCGACGTTGACGCAAGATTTGCCACAATGTTCCGTGTATTGGTGGATGTATTTGGCTATGGTGGATTTCCCTGTGCCCGCGGCGCCGTGGGCGAAGATGAGCTTTGACTGTTGAGCGTCAATGCTGGCCACAATCGCGGTCGTGGCCGCGTGCTGCTGCGGGTCCTTCCGCAGGAGTGCGCGCAAGCATTGATAGTCGAGCGCGCGGGGCGCCGACGTGCGGCGGGGCGTGCCAGGAGGCAGGCGCGTCCGGGCGGATGACGGTGCAGGGGGGCCTGCAGTTAAGAAGGCGAGCGCGTCGGGCCGGTCCTGCGCCGCCGCGGCCACGCGCAAAGAGCGCTGCAATTCCTCCCGGGCTGTGGGAAGAGCAAGCCCCCGGTCCAGGAAGTCCTTGAGCATGGGCTTCTCGAGCGCGCTGTAGAGCGCGACGGGGGTCGCGTCGAGGTCGAGGAGAACGATGAACGCGAACCGTAGCTGGTGCGCAGTGTAGCGCAGGTCGACGAGCTCCTGAAGGACGCGGGAGGCTTCGTCGTCTTTTGCGAACATGCCTGTTGCGAACATGGCCTCTTCGTAGGTGGGGTATTTGCGGCCGTGGTGGCAAAGGCAATCGTCGAAGCTCTTCTTGGGGAAGTGCAGGAGCATCTGTCTCAGGTAGAAGACTTCTTTTTGGCGGGGGTATTTCATCCCCAGTCTGCACGCGGGCGGCTCGCCGCGGGTTCGGACGTAGACGTAGTTTCGGCGACCGCCAGGCGCCATGTCGACGCAGGGTCGGACAGCCACGTCCTTGGGGATGCGGTGCCACCGTTGGGACAGAACTGGCCATTCGCTCTCAGGCGGCACGGTGAGGTGAATGCCGAACGTCTCCGGGAAGAAGCATTTGAAGCTCGCAGGGCAAACCTTGCCGACAATGAAACGCTCGAAATATTCGTGGTACTTGCAGCTCAGGAACGGTTCGTGCATGGGGCGGTAGAAGTATCGCTGGAGCTGCGACGTGCTCTGGTCCAGCGCGTCAGCTTCGAAGCCCTCGGAGAACGCCACCCAGTTCTCACCGGGCAGGTGGACGGGCAAGCATAAAACCGTCGGGACGCGGTCGTAGGTGGTGTAACCGAAGATTCTCCATGCACACTCGGTGGCCACGAGGTATCGTCCGCGGAGCCAATCAGTAATTTCGTCCACGGGCTGGTCGTCGGACCCGATAGTGTACAACGTGTGGCCTGGTCCCTTGAAGAGGCATTTGAACAGGTACTCGAACAAATTCACAGACCCGGCGAACTTGACATTCGCATGGCCGTCCCACTTCAGCAACACCCGAGGGGAGTGCTCGACGACGAGCCGGTTGCAGCAGACGTTGCGGCGGCCGTAAGCGGGGCCATTGGACTGGCAGTTCGGGCAAGTACCTTTGCACGGGCGCCGGCGATGATGCGGGTAGCCTCGCGCGTCGATCTCGGTGGAGTCCAGGAACGGCCACGGACAGCCTTTGATGCATTTCTGATCGGGGTCGTGGGGGTGGCAGGCAGAAGTGCACCGATGAATCATGTGACGAAGAACGCAGTCACGCAGTGGTCCTGGTTCTGCAGGGACCTCGCACGAAATCAGTGCGTCAATCTCTTCTGCGCTGGGCGGTGGGTTCTCCACGGCAAGGGCGATATGCGCGTGAGGCACCCCGCGCATCTGGTATTCTATCACGCGGATGATGCACCGTCGGCGTCCGCAGAAATCGGTTTTCAAGAGCGCGATCATGTCCAGGAGTCTTGCGTGGAAGACTCGTACCACAACGTCCGGTCGGTCAGCAGCCGATTGTCCCGGCAGAAGGGCGGCCTGTATCTCGGGCCAATACGGATTGCATGTGAGTGTGATGAAAAACGTGGGGGGTCCTTTCCGGCGAGCGAGTTCCAAGCAATCAGTGCGAAGTCGTCGAAGGTGGCGAGGGGAACCGGGGACGCTGGAAGGGGGCACCACCTGGACGCCCGCGGCAGGTGGACCAGAATTGTTGGCCAGAGTCTCGAAGAGCTCACGCTGGGACGCTCGCATCGTCGGTTGTTCTCGGCGAAGTAAGCTGAGGCGTTCGTCCTCCATCCGGCAGTACATGTTGACGAGCCATTCGTTGAGTAGTCGTCCGCACGCGCGCATGTGACTGAGGCGAAGCAGGCACTGCCGGTACCACCACATCTGACTGATGTGGACGTCGTTGACTACTGCATCTGGGCTCCAGCCGCGTCCTCCACCGGGGAACCACAATGGATAAGACAACGGCTCGTAGAAGGGGTGCAGTGGGTGCAGGTATCGAGGTGTACTCGTGGAGTGCAGCCGGAATGTCACAGTGCGTGGTTCCGCTCGGCCATCGCTGTGGGCGTCGACGATGGCGGCGAGCTCATTGATGCCAGGGTCCCATTTGAGGTGGACAGCTGCGTCGGGGCCCGGGCGGCTGACCGCGCCGAGGCGCTTGATCTCGGTCATGAATGGGTTGATGGGCAGGATGGCACGTTCAAGCTGCCGGAGTAGTTTGGTATCGAGCTGTAGCGTGGCAGCCTGTCGGGCGCGTTCTTGAGGGTCCACGACGAGGTACCGTACTGCGGTGGAGTCTTGCGCTGAGAGTAGGCGTCGGTACATGGCGCCATGTATGCGTAAGTTGGAAGGGCGCAAATAGTTTCCTAACCGTAGCTCCTTGGTGGGACCGGCGCTTTGAATCTCGTGTACTGCCAAAGCGAATAAATTGTTATAGCGGCGGCTGACAGCTGTGAAGCCCGTGAGGCGGGGTGTGTCCGTAGCGGCGTCGTGGATGGGATGTCCTTTTGCGTCGGTGGCAGGCCACGTGGATTGATGCACGCGGAGAAGAGCAGGGGAAGGCAAGGGGAAGAAGTCGGTGAAGGGAACTGCCCATTTACCGTTATTGCAGCAGAATGTGAACGGCTCGCAAGGGAAGAGCCGTGCTGAACAGTGCGGGCAAATGCGGGCCATGTCGCCTACTACGAAGGGTTTGTCGTCATAAGTTGGGCGTCCGTTCGTGGCGCACTCCCGGCAAACGCCTCCTGAATATCGTTGGTGGTGGGCGAGCGTGTCACTGGGCACAGTGAGGCCGCATTGGGCGCAGGTGGTCTCCAGGCGGGAGCGGGTCTGGCCAGACGCTTGGGGGGCACTAGCTGTGCAAGTGCGGCATGCTCGAGTCGGTCGGTAGATCTGGTACTGGCTGAAGCTCTCACGCGGAAGGTCGAGGCCACAGCGGGAGCAATGCAGCTCGGCAGCGCTGGGTCGGCCACGGCCAGCGGGTCGTTTGTGCACTTGAGAGGGTTGGCCGTCGTCGCCAGCACAACGCGTGTAGCGTGTGCGACGGCACTGCAGACTTGTGAGAAACGCAGTTGCAGAGCCAGGGAGGAGCCATGCCCCGCCAACAACCTTCCGCAACCCAGAGAACATGGTACCGTCTGGGCCCAGACGGCTACGGAGGAAAGATGATGCCTCGGGGAAGAAAGACGCTGAGTCCAACGACAGCGTGGCATGGTGATCAGGGTCGCCTGACACATTCCAACGCACGGAGAAGGGGCAATTCTTCGGACGGTGGGGACCCTCTTGAACCTTGGAGAAGTCCGTGGGTTCCCAGTGTGTTGGCTGTGGGTTGGGTGCGTAGTGTCTGTGTGTGCGTAGGTGTTTGTGCGAGGCGTGCGGGCGGATCATGGGCGGATCGTCCGAAGGGGGACCTGGTGGCTGGCAGTCCGGTGTATGTGCGCGTGTGTGTGCATTGTGCCTGTGTGCATGTGATGGGGCGTAGGTGGTTGTGCGAGATGTGCGCGCGGATCACGCGCGGATCGCCCGCAGGGGGACCTGGTGGCTGGCACTCCGGTGTGAGTGCGCGCATGTGTGGTATGGTGCCTGTGCGTGCGTGCTCGTGGGTGTGTATGTGGTGACCTGTGCGTGTGAGGGTACGTGTGGTTGTGGATGAGGGGCGTGTGAGTGTGCTATGGGTGTGTGGGTGTGTGTGTGTGCGTGCATGTGGGTGTGCGTATGTGTATGCTTGTATGTGAGTGGCTTTTGTCTACAGGCGACCGTGCATGGGCTGTGGAGGGGCAATTCTTCGGACGGTGGGGCCCCTCTTGAACCTTGGAGAAGTCCGTGCCCCCTTGAACCTTGGAGAAGTCCGTGGGTTCCCAGTGTGTTGGCTGTGGGTTGTGCGCGTAGTGTCTGTGTGTGTGTGTGTGCGTAGGTGTTTGTGCGAGGTGCGCGGGCGGATCATGGGCGGATCGTCCGAAGGGGGGCCTGGTGGCTGGCAGTCCGGTGTATGTGCGCGTGTGTGTGCATTGCGCCTGTGTGCATGTGATGGCGCGTAGGTGGTTGTGCGAGATGTGCGCGCGGATCACGCGCGGATCGCTTGCAGGGGGACCTGGTGGCTGGCACTCCGGTGCGAGTGCGCGTGCGTGTGATTGTGCCTGTGTGTGCGTGCTCGTGGGTGTGTATGTGGTGACCTGTGCGTGTGAGGGTATGTGTGGTTGTGGATGAGGGGCGTGTGAGTGTGCTAGGGGTGTGTGGGTGTGCGTGCGTGCATGTGGGTGTGCGTATGTGTATGCTTGTATGTGAGCGGCTTTTGTCTACAGGCCACCGTGCCTGGGCTGTGGAGGGGCAAGCCCGCGCCCCCATTACCCGCCACGTGTAGTTGGTGCTCTGTTCGATCATCGTGCCCGGGCTTGACTGCCACGACGGAGAAGATCGCAGGACAACCTGGTGGCTGGCATTCCTGGTGTCATGGGGGGAGGGTACGGTACGAAGGGAGGGGATAAATGCATAGAAGTAGGAGGACTGATGCTCCGCGGACCTGCCTTTTTGGAAACGCCGATGTGGCGGAGAGATGGGGTAGAGCGTGGCCAAGGTACCTGACCATGAGTTCTCCGAGTCGGTTTGGAAAGCCTTCGGGGATCATGTGGGGGAGAATGAGCACGAAGAGAAGAGGAAGAGGAAGATGGAGAGTAGTGGGAGGCTGTAAGGAGCGTCTTGGGGCACTCTTGGGGTTTCTTGCGAGCTTCCTGGAGGCGTCTTGGAAGCGTTTTGGGGGGCTTTCCTGGGCCAGCTGGGGGCCTTCGGGGGCTTCTTGGGGGCCTCTTTGGCCGTCTTAGGGCTTTCCTGGCCCGTCTGACGCCGTCGGAAGCCGTCTTGGAGGCCACTCTGAACCGACTTGGGGCCCTCTTGGGGCGCCCCAGGGCCGTCTTGGAGGCCATCTTGGGCGTCTTGGAGGCCTCTTGGGCCGTCTTGGGGCCCTCTTGGGGCCTTCTTGGGGGCCTCTTGGGCCGTCATGGGACCATCTTGGAGGGCTCTTGGGCGCTCTTGGGGCGATGTTGGGGGCCTCTTGGGCCGTCTTCGGCCGTCGGAGAGCTGAAAAGAAGAACATGCCAAAATCCTTCAAAAAACCTAAGGAAAATCTATGATTTTAGCCTCTTCGGGCCTCCCTGGAGGGCGTCTTGGAGGGCTCTTGGGCCCTCTTGGAGGCTTCTTTGGAGCCTTTGGGGCCGTCGTAGACCATCTTGAAGCTACGCTCGGCCGTCTTGGAGGCCATCTTGGCCTCTTGGAGGCCATCTTGGCCGTCGTGGAGGCACTTGTGGGGTGTCTGGAAGGTCCGAGGGATGCTTTGGAGGACTCTTTCCAGGTCTCCGCCGGTGCCCCGGGAGGGCCTGGAATTATCTGATGCCCATCTCTGTCGGGTTTTTCCGTGTCATGTAATAAGGATAAGGAATATATATATATATATATATATATATATATATATACAGCTGATTCCGAACCCCTGGCTGAGAGCTGGCATGCTCAAACCTACTTCAATCCGAAGGGTCCTGATGGTGATGCGTGGGCGAATATAGCCGAATTCGTGCGTGATAGAGCACATAGCCAAGCAACGGTTTTGTTTATGTTGTTTTACGAGGATGTACCAGGATGGTGATGACATTGTTGTTGGCCGCTCGGTAAGTAACATTGTACTAGCCAACACTGTGGCCGACGAGTTGGCGGATTGTGCGGCGAACGTGCGTAGGATCCCCTCGTCCTTCCGACACCAGGTGCGCCTCGTAGACAGTAAAGCCATGCGTGGCAGGATGAGGCTAGGGCCACTCTTGATTGTTTTGCTGCCGACATGGCTGTGGTTTTGGGAGCGAGGGATAGGAAAAAAGAGGGGTCCCACCTCCCTCCCCCCGCCCCTTCCCGCCCCGCCCCCCCCCTTCCCGCCCCGCCCCTTCCCGCCCCGCCTCGCCCAGCTCATGTCGGTTCATAAGCTCTCGGAGTGTAAGCTCAAATGCAATGGCGTGGCTCGGCATCCCGAGCCACTGCGGCTATGTGGTGGAAGACTGCGTGCCCTGCTCTAGCCAATGTAGATGGCATAATCCCGTCCTCGTCAGGGGTAGGCGCCAAAGTCCATGTAACGTAGCGGGGGGGTGGCTGCGCCCATTTCGCTTCCCCAATTACCATTCCATTAACAGTTTGGTTCTGTGGACATTGCGGGGGTACCGCTGACAAGCAGTTGCTGTCCCTTGGCAAGCCATGTTCGCCCCCCACACGTACGGGGCGGGAATCTCTAGATCGCAAAAAGAAGGGTTCACCCCCCACCTGAGGAAGGCCGACCAAGCAAGGCGGCAGCGAGGGCCTTCCTTTTAATGTGGGCATCAACGGTACTGGCAGGCAGCGTTAGTGGTTCCTGCTCCTTCTCCATCTGTCTGCCTTCCTATATGTCCCTCTCCCTCACTATCTCCCTGCAGCCCTCTCCCTCTCTCACTCACTGTTTCTCCCAGTCGAGCCGTATACATATGTACGCATATGAATGAACGTGTTTTCATATATATATACATACATACATACATAGATATTTCCATTTAGATAAGACTATATATACACATGGTGTTGTGTGTCCCTCTCTCTATCTCTCTCTCTCTCTCTCTTTCTCTTCTAGTCTCTCTTTTTTATGCGTCTCTCTATCTCTCGCTCTCTCTCCCCCCTCTCTTTGAAAAGTATACGAATATATTCGTATATCATTTACGTAGACTCACCCAGTCCAATGTCCTCCCGAAGCTGGATGTCAGACCTTCGACGCCGTCATTTTTTCACAATGTGGACCCCTTGAGGTCTGGTGCCCTTTCCTGGCACCCGCTTCTCACCCTGACTCGTGCTTTGGCGGTTCACGGGCTCGGTGAGGGCCCGGGCAGGCCGAACACGGCGAAGACCGGTCCGTCTTGGTCGTTCCACAGCGCGAGGAGGCTTCGGCTCGCCGCCCCCCACTGCCCCGCCCAGAGGCGCACCTCCGCAGCAACATCGAGCTGGCTGGGTGCCCCTCAGGCGGCTGCGCACAGGAGCCCGGCGGCCGCGGCGGCGGCCAGTGCGCTCCCGAGGAGGTGGCTCCCGTGGAGGCGCCTCGGGCGTCGGTCCTGTCGATGATCGGCGCTCGATCTATACCCCTGCCGCTGGCCCCGCAGCCTGGGCGCAGTGAAGAGCAGGGCGCGGAGCGAGAAGCGTGGCCTCGGAGGCCAGGAGCGTGTCCATGTCCTTTCTCGGGCCCCTGGTGGGGTCGGGGCAGGGGCATGGACAAGATTTCGACAGCCTAGATCCTCGCCCTCCTGCCGCTGCCGCAAGGCTTCTCTCCCGAGGGGGCGTCGGCCTCTGGATCTCTGGAGGCCTGCAGGAAGCGAGGCGGCGGCGACGACGACGACGACGAC
>CAUYUJ010014749.1:620831-700831 GCA_963575745.1 Prorocentrum cordatum | reverse complement strand
CGGGCATTGACGGACTCCAGGGGGGGTCGGGGATGTCGTTTTCGGCAGTCGCGGGCGCCCATGAGGCTGCAAATCCTTGGAGGTCAAGTTCAGCACCAGCGCTCGTGACCTCGCCCCATCTCGTCGTAAATGATTCAGCCGCGGACGGCTTTTGGCAATATCTCCTGGCGACCCTGGCCCAGCGCCGCCAAATGCCAGCCCAGAACGAATGGCTGGTCCCAGGGATACGGCCGAGGCCTGCCCACGTTGTAAAAATCACATGGCTTCGGATGTTGCCCAGAATTCCGGCGTCGGCGCTAGTATCTCCTTGACTTCGGTTTCTAATCTCGTCCAATCCTGGTTAATCTGACCTATTATACTTCGTCCGGCGAACTATGATACTATGTTCATACTCGAGATTTAGTGTCACCCAGTCGGGCTCGGCAGGTTTGGAAGGGCGATTTCTGCCGCTGCTGTCAGAGGTTGGGAGGTTCAAGCCCCGCCCCCTCCTAAAACCACAGGGGGAGGGGGTTCTGGACCCCCCCCTCCCCTGGGATGATGTTTCGGAGGTGTCCAAGATCCCCCCCTCCCCCCCCTTGCCTTTCCTTTGAAGGGCCAATTATTCGAGGGGTCCCGAACCCCCCCCTCCGCCAGCGACCACATCGACGACATCGCAGCCGCCGGCAAACGACAAACGACGACGACGACGACGACGACGACGACGACGACGACGACGACGATAGCAAACGACACGGACGACGACGCCGACGACGACGAGGACGACGACGACGACGACGGACGAAGACGACGACGACGACGACGCCAACACCGACGCTGGTGCCGACGCCGACGACGACGACAACGCAGCCGCCGACGACGCCGACGACGACGACGCCGAGGACGCCTACGACGACGCCGACGGCGACGATCGAGCCCTAGTGGGATACGATTGAAACTGGATCGAGCCCTAGCGGTATTTTATCAAAGCTGCATCGAGACTGAATCGTTTTTTCATAGCTGGACCCAGCCCCGTTAGGATTTTATTTATAAGTGGATCCAGCCGTAATTGGAATCTGTCAGCTTTTGATCAACTAGATCGACATGCTGGGTTCATGCTGGGCCGAGCTTTCGCATAATTCCATCAGACCTGGATCTGGCCCTGATCTATTCCTGCTAGAGCTGGACCCACCCGTAGTTTTCATTCGAGCTGGATCGAGCCCTAGGATGATTCGCTTATAGTTGGGTCCAGCCCTCGTAGAATCTTGCTAGAGCTGGATTAAGTCCTACTAGTCCTACTAGGATTCCTTCCCATCTGAGCTGGTTCGAGCGCTAGTAGGCTTTTGAGAACGCTGGATCGACCCGTAGAAAGATGTTGTTCGAAGTGGATGGGGCCCTAGCAGGGTTGCGATGGAAATATATCGAGCCCTCGTAGGATTCGATTTGAGCTCGATTCTGGCCTACACGGATGAGATTGGAGTTCGATCCAGTCTCAGTGGGACTGTAAGACAGTTGGGTCAACCCCTTGTGAGATTACTTCAGGGTTGGATTCAGGCTCAGTAGGATTCCATCAGAGCTGTTTCGAGTTATTGTAACATTGTTATTTGAGTTGGATCCAACTTTCATGACATTGCATTCTAGCTGGGTTGGGCCTGAGTAGGACGCCAGGTGTACCCGCTGGAGCTGGATCTGGCCCTCGTAGGATTAGTAGCAGGATCCCATGTTTGATGGATCGAGCCCCAGTAGGGCTCTATCAGAGCTGGACCGAGCCTTAGTAGGATTCGATTAGAGCTGGATTCTGCCTTCTGAGAGTTCTAGTAGAGCTAGATCCAGCCCCGACAGGATTTTATTAGACGTGGGGCGAACTCTCATAGGATACCAGCAGAGTTGGATCGAACCCGAGTCGCATTTTATTGAAGCCGGCGCCGGCGACAGGTGCGCCGCCGCCGCCACTGGCGTTGTCGCCGTCGTCATCGTCGTCGTCGTCGTAGTCGTGGTCATGGTCGTCGTCGTCGTCGGCGGCGTCGGCGTCGTCGTCGTCGTCGTCGTGGTCGTCATCCGCCGTGGTCGTCGTCCGTCGTCGTGGTCGTCGTCCGTCGTCGTGGTGGTCGTCGTCGTTCTCGCCGTCGTCATCATCGTCGTGGTCGTCGGCGGCGAGGTCGTCGTCGTCGTCGTTGCCCACGGGGCGGGGCCGGAAGCCGTCGAGTCATTTTCCCGGGGGAGGGGGGGGGGAAGGAAGAGGGGCGGCCTGGGCCCCTCCGAGAAATTTTCCCGAGGGGGGGGGGGGGCGGTCCAGAGCCCCCCCGGAACAGTTTTCTGCAGAGGGGGGGGGGGGGGGGCCGGACCTCCTGGTTCTTTCGCGGGGGGCTGGGACGGTGGGGGGGTGGTCCGGGGTGTCCGGGGTGTCCGATCCCCCCCGCAATTTTTTGTTCAGGCCAGCGACGGTGGATCGCGTTCCTTCGACGCTTGGACCGTCCCCTAGAAGAAGTCCAGGGGTTGCCCCGCAATAGACAGCCATAGTCCGCGTCCTCCCATCTCGATGATCCCCCTCCCCTCGCCGACTTCAGGCATTCTGCATCACGTGAACATGTGCAACGCCCAAGAGGTCGCGCCCCGTTCCCAACCGCGCCACGAAAACTGTCTCCGGAAGTCGAGCTGGAGAACGAGCCTCAGGAATCACCCAACAAATCCTTTGGATGGTCTCTTTGTCCCGTGTCGGCCGTCGACAGCCCCAGGGCCCTTGAACGACCTCCGAAAGTCCAGGACCGCGAGAAACCAGACCTGCCGATTCTTTATTCAGGCCGCCTGTCGCAGACCCCAATTTCGTGATGCCTTGCGGGCGCCCTACTTTGGACTCAGGCAAGTTCATTGGCCCTCCTTCCATTTTCCGCCGGCTTTTCAAACAGCGCTGGGCCGAACAGGCGTGCAAGTGAGTCCCGACTTGAGCGAAGTCCATGGTTTTTCGTGGCCACGCCACGCCCCCTTCTCTTCCTCTACACAAGAGAACTCCACTGTTCGAGGCCGACGTCTATCCCGATTCCCTGCGAACGCCTCCTCATCATGAGCCGTTGTCTGACGGCCCCTTGGCCCAATGATGGCCCCAAGCGGCCGACAGCTGCCAAACAAATATCAAATCTCGTTTTCTGTTACGATTCGAGGGGGCGTGGCTTTCGGGCCACAACTCGTGCATCCGGCGGCCGGTCAGACATCCGACGATATCCGCAGCCCCAGAGTTCCCGCCCGCTTTCGACAGCCCTGGGGCGCCGGGGCCCAGCAACGGGCCCGCATGCAGGGCCGACGCCGACGAGAAGCTGCAGGACTGCACAAGCGTCACGCATCGCGGCGCCGTCTGCTCCGACGCGCGGCCGTGCGTCTCGGGGCGGCCGCCTCGGGCGCGGTGGGCTCGCTGTGGGGTTTGCCGCGCGCTGTGGCCTCGGCCACCTGGGGCGCGTGGCGGGCTCGCCGTGGGTTTGCCGCGGCGTCGGCGTCGTCCGCCTGGGGCGCGTCGAAGGTGAGCGGCGCAGCGGCACGTCCATCGGAGATCTGGGGCTCGATCCGCCGGGCCGGGCCGCCCGCCAGAGCGGAGGAGGAGGAGGTTTTTTTTTTTACCCAGGCACCCAGCGTTTCGATTTGCTTGAGGCACGGGGCCCCGACGTCTCGACCGCTTCCCCGGACCAGCTTTTTGTCCATCCCGGGCGGTGTCGTGTGTCGACGGCCCTGAAGGCCTGGCAGAGCCGCCCCGAGAGCTCGAGATCTACGCAACGCCTAAATACGTCCCGATGCTTCCGAGACGCTGCATGCCAGGGCACAGTGGAGACCCATGCCAAGAAACACCCTGCTTGCCTCCAGGGTGCCCTGGGTTTCTCGGGTTTCGATGGCTTTGCTGTGGAGAGCGCGACGCTCCCACACCAAAGGTCAATAATGGACGTCCTGGGGTCTCAGGGTTGGGTTTCTTGTGGCAGGCTTCTTGTGGACTGGCCTCCACTGCATGCCTGGCGGCCTCCCCGCCCGCTTGGAGTGCCCCGCCCGATCCCGCCCCCGGCAGGCCGCCAGGGCCGCCTGGGCCGCGCGGGCCGCGAGGGTCGAGGCGGCCAGGAGGCCCGCAGCGCCGAGGTGTGCCAGCCAGCCCGGCGGGGGGAGCAGGCCGCGCTGGGGCCGCCGCTGGGGCCCTCTTGGTCGATGGGTCGGTTGGCGGCGGAGTCCGAGCCCCGCCCTCGAAGAAGGAACAACAAAAAACAGCATAAACGTAAACTTTTTGCGCTCCGCCCGGATTTCTTGGCTCCGCGCTGGGCCCCCCTGGCGGCGCCTCAGGCCCCGCCCCTGGCGCGCCCCGCGCGCCAGGGAAGGGGGTCCAGGGCAGATCCAAGAAATCTGCGCGGAGCGTCAAAAGTTTATGTTCGTGACGTTTTTTCTCTGCTTATTCCTGGTCGAGGTCGGTCGGCGGCGAAAGCCGAGCCCTACCCTCGCCGATCAACGATCCAGGTAACTCGATGGGCGGCGGGGGGGGGTCCGGAAGTCGTCTACCCCCGCTTCCCATCGCTTCGGGGGAATCGACGGTTGGATTAAGTCGGGCCTGTCCCTCTACAAGGGGAATGTTCAACAGTAGTCCAAAAATAGTCGGGGGATGGCTTTTTGTATGCATGTTTGGTCAATTTTTGGATAACTTTGGGGTATAGCTTTCATTTTTCTTTCAAAATCCCCCTGTAGGAGGACAGGCCCGACTTAAGCTTACCCCCGCTTCCCATCGCTCCCAGACCCCCGGCGTCATGATTTTTTCATTGCGTCGACCCCTGGAGGTCTCGACCCATTCCCCTGGACCGCTTTTTCATCCTGAGTCGTTTTTTGACAATCCCGAGGGCCAGCAAGGGCCCCCAGAGGCCGAAAATAGCAAACAAAAAAACCGTCATGATTTTTCCATTGTCCGAGGGGGTCTGGGCTTCCCATCGTTTTAGGGGAATCGATGGTTGGGGGGGATTGGGTTTGGACGTCGCCGCCTTTTTTTTTGCCCGAGGGGTCGAGGCCTCCATAGGCCCGTCTGCTGCCTGCGGCTGCTCCCTTCGCCCCTCCCCTCAGGTCTGGGCTTCAGGCGGGCGTGTCCCTCTCAGGAGGAATATTCAAAAATAGTCATACAAGTAGTCTGAGGACGATTTTTTAAAATATGACATGATGTTTGATGTGTGTTTTGAGTATGTTTGGGGGTCTTTTGTATTTTCTCGTCCGAAATCCGCCTGTAGGGGGACACGCCGACCTAGATCTGAGCGTTGCAGTTTTTCACAACGGGAGTGGTCGCCCGGCTTCGGGCCCCGGGACCCTCACAGAGCGATCCGGTCCGACAAAAATAACGCAAGATGGTACATAGGATTCCGCTCGTGATTTTTTGCGATGTGAGGTAGGCCCTCCGGGTTGGGTCGGAGTAGGTGGGGTCAGAGGATCGCTCCGCATCGACGATGCATCGACGATGCGCTCGATGTGGAGCCCGATTTATGCCGCGATGCATCGCCGAAGTCGCCGATGCATCGCCGACGCCGCCGATGCATCGCCGACGGGGGATGCTGCGCGTTCCTCTGACCCCATCTGGACTCCATTTGGGAGGCCTCTGTCCACCTCGTCTCCCGTCCTCTCCCCTCGCCTTCTCCGCCCTGGCTCCCTGCTCGCGGTCTCGGTCTTTGGTCGGGGGTCGAGGTTTCCAGGCCCGTGTGCTTGCGGCCCGACTGCCCGCGGCTGCTCCCCTCGTCCTCTAGCTCGTCTGCCGTCCTCTCCCCTCGCAGTCTCTGGCCTGGCTCCGTGCTGGCTGCCTCGGCCTTTGGTCTGGGGTCGAGGTTCTCAAGCTCGAGGCCCAGACATTCTCGCGTCGTGAAAAGAACTTCGACGGTAGGTGTGCTGCATTTGTTGGCCTCTTGGGGCCCTCGCTGTGCACCAGGATCGTCCAAAAGCGATCCAGGATGTAAGTCCAGTCCCAGCGCATGGGTCCAGAGCACCTGGGTCTTTCAGATGTCCGACGATGTGATTGTTTCAATCCTGGCGCTTTCCTTGCATTGTTTGACCTCCATGGCAAGCTAGCGGGCGTCGCGGGGCCAACAAGCGCGGCTCTGGGGCGAAAAACCGTCCGGGGGTGAAGGTGTCGGACTCTCGGGTTGCGGAGTCCAACAACTATACAGGCGGAGGTGAGTGCTGGCATTTGCTCGCGGGTCGACCAAGCTTCCAGGCTCGGGGGCACTTCTCGCTTTTTGTCGGAGGCCTCCTTGGGGGCTCCCCGTGGTGCTTGTCGCCATGGTTGCTTGGAGACCCCTTGTAGGGGCCCCTGCTCGCCACGCCTGGACCGCTTCTTCAGAATCCCGGCGCCAGGACGCCTCCGCGAGAACAGCTCCAGGGGCAGCGCTTCGGTTGCTTCCGCGGTCCGCGAGCCCTGGCCGAACGGCTGGAGCCGCTTCGAACTCCTGGCCAGAACGCCTCCGCGAACAGGTCCAGGGGCAGCGCTTCGGCTGCTTTTTCGCGGTCCGCGAGTCCTGGCCGAACGGCTGGAGCCGCCCCGAACTCCTGGCCAGAGCGCAGCCGGCTGCCCAGCCCTGGGAGCGCCCTGGGAGCGCCTTGGAAGCGCTCTGGGAGCGCTCTGGGAGCGCCTGGGAGCGCGCTAGGAGCGCCTGGGAGCGCGCTAGGAGCGCCTGGGAGCCACTGGGATCGCCGTTTCTGGCAATTCGGCTGACTGTCCAGCCCTGGGAGCGCCCTGGGAGCGCCCTGGGAGCGCTCTGGGAGCGCCTGGGAGCGCCCGAGGAGCGCCTGGGACCGGCCCTCCGCGTCGTGACGGCTTCATGGCGGAAGGCCTTTCGTCGTTTCCGGCGTGGCCCTGGCCAGGTCCCGGGACCGTCGAGGAGGAGCGGCTCGAGAGACGAGGAGCGGGTCCCGGCGAAGTGGTCGAGGGACCTCTGGGCGGGTGCACGTGGTGAACAAGATTGTGACGTCGGGAGGGGAATCGAGGGTCCAGGGTCGGGGTGAAGGTTCGGAGGTTAGACGACCTACAGTCGGGGCGCTGAAGAGGGAACCCTTTTCGTTGGGCAGGGGCTCGGTGTTTTTGATTGTTTTAAAGTTTGCCTTCGGGTTTTCCTGAGGCCTTCCATGGGAAGTCGAAGTTGAACTTATGGGAAAAGGGGCCTCGTTCCTTATCTAGAGTTCCTTAGGTCTACGCCTCGACGTTTCAGGTTCCGTGAGTTGCGTTCTTCGCCTTTTCTGGGGGGGCGCCTCCTGGGAGCTTGACGTCGCCGCGGCCAGATCCTGGCTGGAACATGCCTCGGACGAGGTCCTGGGGTAGAGTTTGAGCTCGGTTCGAGGTTCGAGGTTCGAGGTTGTGGTGCGGTTTTCGTTTTTGCTTGGAGACGAAGGGGGGTAGGGGGGGGAATGTCCCAATCTTTGAGAGAACGCGTGTCACGGGCGCTTGCCTTGGGAACTTTCGGCGGCGTGTTTCGAACCGGGGGGGGCCCCCCAACACTCGGGCGTCGATCAGAACCAGATGGATTCCCCCTAACTCCCCCCCGTCCCCACCCCCCCCCCCCCCAACCCCCCCCCCCCCGTCTCATCTCTCGGTGCTGGTGCTGGCGCCTGCGCTGGCGGCGGTCAGCAGCACCAACGGCAAAACGCAGCGACGATGACCAGAGAGAGCCCAGCGGCCACAGCAGGAAAATACAAATCGCAATATCGAGCCCTCGCTCCTTAAAAGCCAAAAGGGGCCCTTAGGAAGCTCCAGGAGACGCCCAAGAGGCGCCCCAGAGCCCTCGCACATGCTCCTCAGACGCCCCCGAGATGTCTCTGACGAGACCCCCAAGAAGCATCCATAAGAATTGTGACCCAAGGCCAAGACACGGTGGCGGGAAGACCCGAAGGCCCCACCACCACCAACCCCACCACCACCACAAACCACCACACCACAACCACCACCACCACCACCACCAGCACAACCACCACAACCACCACAACCACAAACCACTACGCCACCACCACCACCACAACCCACCACAACCCACCAATACCACCGCAACCACCACCATCTACCACCACACCACCACCACCACCGCCACCACAACCCACCACCACCACAACGCACCACCACCACCAACAACCACCACACCACCACCAGCACAACAACCACCACCGCCACCACCGTCATCACCACCCACCCACCACCAGCACCACCACAACAACCACCACCACCACCACAACCACCACAAACCACCACGCCACCACCACCACCGCCGCCACCACTACCACCACCACCATCACCATGACCCACCACCACAACAAAGCACCACGCAACCACCACCACAGCCACCAACACCACCACCACAACAAACCACCACCACCACCACTACCACCACCACCGCCACACCACCACCACCGCCACAACCACCGCCACCACCACCGCTATCACCACTACAACCCACAACCACCACCACAAACCACCACACCACAACCACCACCACCACAAACCACCACACAGCCGCCCAACCACAACCACCACAACTCACCACGCCACCACCAGCACCACCACCAGCACCACCACCGCCACAACCACCACCACCACCAAAACCAGTCGCCACCACCACCGCCACCACCACCACCACAACAAGCCACCACACCACAACCACTACCACCACCACCGCCACCATCACCACCACAACCCACCCCCACCCCCACCACAAACCACCACACCACCACCACTACCGCCACAATCACCACCACCAGCTTCACCACAACCACCACCACAAGCACAACAAAACCACCACCACCACCACAACCACCACCACCCCCACCACCACCACCACACCCACCACAACCTACCTCGTGCCACAACCTCCTACCACCACCACACCCACCACGACAAACCACACCACCACCACCGCCACCACCAGCAACACCACAACCCACCACCACAACAATCACCATCACAAACCACCACACCACCACCGCCACCACCACAAACACCACAACCACCACAACCACCACCACCACCGCCACCATCAACCACCACAACACACCACACCACCACAACCACACCACCACCCACCACCACCGCCACCACCACCACCACCACCCACCTCCACAACCGCCGCCACCACCACCATCGGCAACCACCGCCACCACCACCACCACCACCCCACCACCACCACCACCACACCACCACCAACACCACCTCCACAACCACCACCACCACCCACCGCCATCACCACCACCACACCACCACCACCTCCACAACCGCCGCCACCACCACCATCGACAACCACCACCACCACACCACCACCACCACCACCACACCCTTCCACCACCTCCACAACCGCCGCCACCACCACCATCGACAACCACCACCACCACCACCACCACCACCACCACCACCACACCCACCACCACACCACCACCACGACAACCACCACCACCACCACCAGACGGACGCCCAAGAGACGCTGGCGCCGCCGCCGCCAACCGCCGCCGACGCCAGCGCTGGCCCGAGGAGAGGGAAAGAGGATAAGTATGGGAGGAGGGAGGAGAGGGGGGGGGGGGGGGGGTCGACGCCCCTCCCTTCGTCACGGGAAGGGGGGGAGTTCGAACCCCTCCCCCCCCTTCAATCCAGGGGGGGGGTCCAGTTCCAAACCCCCTCCCTTTCAAGCGCCCACAGAATGCGCTCTTTCCAATCTTTGAAAACCAGGCCTGTTCGTTCGAAATGGATGGAGGGTGCGTTGCGCCGCGTCCCCCGATGGCGTGGGAGCAGAGGGAGGAGGAAGACAGCCACGACGATAGGAAGGAAGATTCCGTTGAAAAGGGGGGACGAGCGGGCACAAGGAGGATTCCTGGGCGGCACACTTTGTAGCTGCCACTTAAGCCCGCCGAGGCCACCTTGTTTTCACATGCCGCGGCCTCACCGTTCGTGAACGGTTGTTGCTTGTTCACGCTTGCTTCGTCCGCTTGCTGCTGCGCCAACGGACTCGACGAGCCATACCGATAACGCTCAGCTATCCGACGACGCGGGCAGGCGAATACAGTAACGAACAAGGAGCCCCTCCGCCCACTACGGTCAGAAATGTTGGCTAAGCGTGTCGCTCCGCCGGTTCTGGCCCACCGCGCTCCGGCGCGACACGCTATCTCTTTTCCCAGTCCCAGGCGTCAGCGCCCCTTAGGCTTCCCAGATGGGGTTCGGGTAGATGGGGTCGCAGGATCGCGCCGCATCGATGATCCATCGCCGCTCGCTGCCGCCTGCGAGGCGCTCCGAGCCTGGCCACCCGGATGCGGTCGCGCTGGCGTCGGCGCGGGAGCCGACGGCGCGGGAACCCGCGGCCGAAGAGTGCTGGCACGCTGCCGCAGGAGGCCCGGCTGGCCTTCCCCTTCGTCCGCCCTCCCCGTCCCTTGGTCCGCCCTCGCGGAGGGCCCTCCTCGTCCCTTGGCCTCCCAGAGTGCTGAACAACACGTAGCCCCCCAGACATTGTAGACCTGTCTGGGTTGTTCAAGACCTCGAATCGAACGTTTGGTTCCAAGGTCATGTTTTTGTTCGGTCCTCTACGAAGGTCGGAGCCCTCCTCCTCTTCTCCTTTTCCTCCTCCTCCTCCTCCTCCACCTCCTCTTCACCCTCCTACACCTTCTCCTTCTCCTCCTCCCCTCCTCCTCCTCCTCCTCCTCCTCCTCCTCCTCCTCCTCCTCCTCCTCCTCCTCCTCCTCCTCCTCCTCCTCCTCCTCCTCCCTTCTCGAGCAGGGAGGGTGCGGGGAAGGACAGGGGATCCCCTTCCCTCTCACAGGTGTCCAATTTCTTGGGGGCGCAAATTTTGGGAGGCGTCCTTCGTCATCGGCTCCAATGTGGCTTAGTCCTGCCAAATCTGTCTCCATCCCGCCTAATCCTGTCCAACTTCACTTAATGTGTGGCTTCATCTTGCTCAATGGGTTCACGATCAGGATTAATTTATTCTCTCCGGAGCGTTCCAGACCGCTCTCGGAGCGCTCCAGAATGCTCCGCGACTGCCGAGGCGCCAGAGACAGCCGCCAGACCCGCTGGCTCTCGGAGATTCCCGATTTATCCTCACCCTGATTTTGCCGCATCCTGGCTTCGTCCTCCTAGACGTCCTTGGTCGCCCCCACGATGGCACTGCAGGAGTTGTCTCCCCGCCCTCGGCCTGCTGCCCTCCCCCCTTGTGGGCTCTGGGTGGGGCTCTGGTTGTCGGGCCACTGGATCCGGGTCGAGGGACGAAGCCCCCAAGAAGCAGCTCAGACCCCCCCCCCTTGCGGCGAGACTTTCTCACTCTCGCCGCCTGGAAGTGTCCTCCTCCTCCTCCTCCTCCTTTCTCCTCCTCCTCCTCCTCCTCCTCTTTTCCTCACTCCTCCTCCTCCTCCTCCTCCTTTTCCTCCTCCTCCTCCTTTTCCTCCTCCTCCTCCTCCTCCTCCTCCTCCTTCTCCTCCTACCCTCCAACCCGACCACTCAATGCGGGACCCCACCAAGATCCCCAAATGACCCCAACAAGACCCCAACTTGATTACGATGAGAGCGAACGGATCTCGACATGGAACCAGCAATGTCCGAATCGGATTCCAATCGGATTCCAATAGTGTCCGAAGGGGATCTCAATATAATCGGATCCGAGGAGGAGTCCACCATGGATTCCCCCATGGGAGTCCACCATGGGGCTCATCGGTCGGATTCCCCCGTAGGACTCTCCCAGGACCCCCCCCTCGAATACAGGCCTCCTTCATAAGTTCATAGGACCACCCTACAGCGAGTTGACCAGCTAGTTGGTTCGTTCGCCTGCTGGCAAGTTCGTCTCCACCATCGGGCCTCGCTCGCCTCGTGGACGGTGCCGCGCCCCAATGCCTGCTCGGGCACCTCGTGACTCCCTGCTGGTGCGGGAGAGAGCTCGGAGGGGTTGCAGCAGGGCCCCCACGGCCCGTGCGAGAGAGGCCGAAGGACATGCCGCCCTCGCCTCGGCGCCGCGCTCGCTCTCCTGGAGAGCTGGGCCCCCGCTCGGGCGCGGCGCACACTCCTCGCACGCGCTGTCGCCGGCGCGCGAGCGGACGGACATGTGGTCCTCGCCTTCGGCGTCGCGCAGGCTTCTCGCGTGAGAGTGGCGTTCCCGCATCGACGCGGCGCATAATTATTGTCGCGAAGGCCCCTGTGGCCAGTGCCGCCGACCCTTTCTGCGGGGCCGCCTTCCGGAGCTTCCGCTGGCGACAACCCCCCAGGGACCCCAGGGGGGTGGCATTCTGACCCAGGATTCCGCCCCCCACCCCGGCGGGGAAAGGCTCAAAGGGAAGAGGCTTCCTCTCGATGTCCTTACGGCCGACGGCAGCTAGCGTTCGGGGGGAATGTTGCAGCAAGAAACACCCTGCTTGCCTCCAGGTTGCCCTTGGTTTCTTTGGTTTCGATGGTTTTGCTACGGAAAGCGTGACGTCCCCACACCAAATGGCAGCGGACGTCCTGGGGTCTCAGGCTTGGGTTTCTTGGAACGTTTCGTGTGGTCGAGCTCCTTCTGTGATCGCTTCTCGGGGTCACTTGTGGCCGAGGCTCGCCGGCGCCACAGAGACGCTCCTCCGCTACGTATCCAGCGCGCCTCCTGGTCGCACGTTTGGCGGTACTTCTCGGCCTCGCTCGGCCTCCCCCCCTCATCCTGGGCGCTTGGCGTGCTGCGCCTGCGCTCGGCGTGCGCCCCACGGCCAGGGAGCGTGCGGTCTCGTGCCTCCCCGCTGCAGGGCCAGGGTCGAGCGACGAGGTGCAGCGGCGCGCACGCGGGGGTGCCGCGAGGGGCTGGCCTTCCAAGAAGGCGAGGAACGTCGCAGAGTGCAGGGGCCTTCCTCGCAGCGCATGCGTTCCGCAAGCGTGGCCGTGCAGCTTTGTGATCTGGAGCATGCGAACCAGGATGTGCAACCTGGGCTCGCAGGATGAAGGACGTTCCCTGCGAGGGGTCGAGACCTCCAGAAGCCTAAAGGAGTGCAAAATGACATGACGCCGAGTCCTGGGAGCGGGGAGTCCCGTGCTGTTGCCCGAGTCAGATTCCCTCGAACGGGCGCCGAGGGCGAAAGATTGCGCCAGACTCCGGAGCCAGAGCCAGAGGCTCGACACTGGGTGCCGGAGGTGGGGCGGCATGCAAATTCGAAGCTTGCTCCCGGCATCGTGATCGTCGGCCACAGGCGCCAGTTTTCCAAGCTAAGCACGCGTGGGGCTGCGCCGCCCCAGCCGGTGACGAAGAGATGCGGAGAAGAGCAGAAGCAGAGGGGGTGAGGATGAGACTGGGGCGGGGGGGAATGACCATGGCGCGAAGGAAGGAGGGGGAAGATCGCATCCTCCGCATTCCTTTTTATCCGCCTGCTCTGGCATGCCCTCCTCCCCCGACGTCGAAACCGGCAGTCAAGTCCAGCAGGAGGACGTGTGGCTTGCGCAAGGATCCCCTGCATCGTTACCCTTGCCTGCTGACCTCACCTGTTGCCCTTTCGCGCGTCCAGCGGCCTCGCAGGGCCCCTGCACTCTCACAACCGTGCATCCTCACGACGGCCCTTCTCTCCAGGCGCACCTGGCCCGAGCGCCGCTCTGTTGCTTGACCGAGCGGCTTCGCTCTGCGGTCGACCGCTCCCTGCCGCCTCACCATGGCAGGCCAGGCCGGCCTCGCGGGTGCGCTGCTGGACGCCGACGGGCCGTCGGGCTCGGCTCCTCGGGGTGGGTGCGGTGCCGGGCCTGCCGGCCATCACGAGGCCGAGAGGGCATGCTGCGGCCAGCTGGACTGTGGGGCCCTCGTGAGCTGGCGCGGGCAGGGGGGGAGCCGCTCGTGGTGGCAGCTCGCGTGCACCGCCTGTCTCCTGGTGGAGTGTGGCGTGCTCTACCTCCACCAGGTCCGAGACAGCGACTGGCTGCTGAGCGTTGGGGCCCTCTGGCTGTGCAAGCTGCTGGTGGAGATCTGGGGCCAGACGACTCCCACCTGGGTCTGCCCCGGCGGGCCGTTGACGTTTGTCGTCGTGTACGTGTTCGGTGTGCCTGGCATTCTATACTACTACAGCTTCTGCAGGCGCAATAATGACATCGTGTTCGAAGGCAGCGAAACCCTTGGATTTGTAATGTTTGTTGGGGGATCGGCATATTCCCTGCACTACGAGTTGGAGCGGTTCGCTTGGAAAATGGATGGCCGCAATAAGGGCCGCTTACATACACACGCATTGGCGCGCTACTGCAGACACCCCAACTACTTCGGAGACCTATTCACTTATACGGGTTGGGGTGTCTTGGCTGGTACAACGTGTGCTGTAAGCGTACCTTTGTTCACTGTCTGGACCTTCATCTACTTTGTAATTCCAAATTCAGATGCCTATCTGTCGTCCCGTTACCAGTCTGAATGGCCAGAGTATGCGGAGAGGACGCCGATTCTATTTCCGTTCTTGCGTTCTTCGGTAGCCAACAAATTGTTGGCTTGGATGTGCCTGGTAATCAGCTTGCGTTTCAGCCTGAATTGCACAGGCCAGTGTAGTTCAGGGCCTGCGTGATGCAGTAATCTCTTGGCCCTTCCTGAAGGCTACGTGGGCCGAGCTTTCACACATCAGACAAAAAGCTGCGTTGGCCAGTCTGCGGTGAGCTGGGAAATGCAGAACACGCTGAGTTCGATGTATCTTTGGCCAGCCAAGGCAGCCAAGCAAGGTCCATGCCTTCGTCGCAGG
Organism: Prorocentrum cordatum; assembly: GCA_963575745.1. Taxonomy (NCBI): domain Eukaryota; class Dinophyceae; order Prorocentrales; family Prorocentraceae; genus Prorocentrum; species Prorocentrum cordatum. The sequence continues at coordinate 686,194 of CAUYUJ010014749.1, read as the reverse complement.
TGCTCCATCTTGAACCCCTTGTAAAGCGCAAGCCAGAGATGGTCCCCGGCCCAGCAGGGCCCCTTGGGAGGCCAGGGACAAACGCCGTCCGTCGCGAGTCTTGCACGGCGCGAGGGGGTCCAGGGTCCAGGGTCCAGGGTCGCAAATCGGCCCCGAGGCTTGTCCTGGGGTGGTTCCCGACAGAATGTCGAGGTGGATCCAGCCGTGGCGACGGGGAGCCTTCATACAGGCGACCCCTCTAGTTCGATTCTCGCCGTGTCATCCGCCCCGCTGCGGTTCCACAAGCATATAATTTGTCGATCCCGTTTGCGGGTCGATCTCGCCCACGCCACTATGCCGAAACATTATGTTAGTCGCGGTGTGCTGGTGCCGTGGGAGCATGTGCTTGAAACCCGAAGCGTGGCGTGTCGAAATAATCATTTAGTTGTTTGCTTGGCGCTACATGCCCAGCCAGCGTCAAGCTAGCACAATCGCGCTTTCTCGCCATGGTTTCAAGATTGAATGATGTCTTCTCTGGCGTGTCTGCATGCCTGCGCCTTCGGGAAAGGGTTCCCGCTTGCGATCAAATTTGCAATGTGGATGCCGTTCCCGCTGCGTGATGGAGACGCAATGGCGCACGCATTACAGACGGGTAGTCGGGCTACGGCATCTGATGCCAGATTTCATCAGGCGCCCGGTGTGCAAGAACACGCCGAGCGCACCAGATGCCAGTCATCGTAGCTTCACAGATAACCGTGCGCCCCCGGTCTGGGCATTGGATCCCTCACGCGGTACGCTTCACAGGTGATTGTAGTGGCCTCCGGCCAGTGCCGCCGATCCGGGGCGTTCCTGATGCTATTGTTGTTGGAATGGACGATGACGACGACAACGGACGACCGACGGTCGACGAGCGGGATAATTACGACGACGACCGACGAAGGAGTTAACGACGACGAACCGACGACGACGACGATGACGACGACGACTGACGGCGAACGGCTGCCGACGGCCGACGACTGGTGAGGGCCATGGGTGGAAGGTTCTTCGCTTTCGCTTTCGCTTCCGAGCAATACCAAGTCAGGCCGTGCACCTCTGGCCTGGCAGCACGCGAGTGAGCGCCTCTTGGGGCCTCTTGGTTCTTGGAGCTTCTTGGGGGCCTTTGGGGCCTCTTGGGGACCTCTCGGGGTCCTCTTGGGGGCCTCTTGGGGACCTCTTGGGGGTCTCTGGGGGCCCCTAGGGGGCGCCTCGGGGGCATCTTGGGGGCTCTTGGGGTCATCTTGGGGTGGAGGACTAGAAGGGTTCGGGCGGGTTCACCCTCTTGAGGCCATCTTGGGGGCCTCTCGGGGTCGTCTTGGGGGGCCTCCAGGGCTATATTGGGGCCGTCTTGGACCGTCTTGGCTCCTTCTTGAGGGCCTCTTGGGCTGTCTTGGGGCGATCTTGGGGGCCTCTTGGACTGTCTTCGGCGCTTCTAAGTCGGAAAAGGCGATAATGTTAACATGCTTCAAAACCTATTAGCAACTTTATTATTGTACCCTCTTGGGGCCCTCTTGGGGGTCCTCTTGGGATCTCCTTGAGGCGTCTTGGAGGCCTCTTGGGCCGTCTTCAGGCCATCTTGGGCGTCCAGGAGCGATCTTGGGCCGTTTCGGGCGCCTCCTGGACCGTCTTGGTGGCCTCCTGGGCCCCTTTTGGCCCGTCTTGGGGCGGTTTGGGATTCCCGGGGGGGGGGGGGAAAGAAAGCGTGGACCCGATGACCCCCCTCCCCCCCTCCCCCCCCTACCCCGGCAGAGCCCCCCCGGCCCCCCCCCAGCAGAGCTGAAGCTCAGGTTTTAGCTTTCTTAAACTCACACGAAGGATCGGTGGATTTTCGTTTGCGTTCGTCTCGGAGTGAAATCGTATTTCGCGCGCATACTTCATGCCTGGGGGTGGCTCACCTGCTCTATGAACTCATGGCCCGTCGAACCCACGCCTTTTGTTTTGTTACCCGCGCTAGTCACTCCCGAACAAATGCCAAGCTTCCAAGTGCAGATTGTATAAACAAATGCGCGCTCTGTGCTGCACAAGCCGAGCTTGGGGTGCCTGTATCGATACCTTTACCCGCTGGATCCCGTGACCAAGTATACAGTATACCCACGCATTGTGAAACGCGGAGTGGCATTGCCATGCTCGTTCTCGCAAGAGACGCGCATGAACAAATTTGTGACAGACCGACGACGGGTTTCCCGTTTTTAGACGTGGCAGCGGCCTCAAACATGTTCGGAAGTGGGGCGCGCTTGCGGGAGGGGAGGGTGCCCAACACCCACAAGTTTGGCACAACGGGGATGCGAACTTTCAGTGCGGCGGCCGAACCACTGGACCTGTATACAAATATTTGGGGAGCTAGTGGATGGGGCGGCTGCCAGCGTGCTCCCTTCATCCTCGGCCTGCGGGCCGTCAGCAGGGGCTTCGGGATAGCAAGCTAAGCTGTGCAACAACGAAACAAAAGTTTACATTCGCAGACACTGCGCCACATCACATCTCATTATGACGCATTGTGTTGCACAGCCATCATATTGTATGGATCTTCATTCCATAGAGTCTGACCGCACTGCACTGCTTTGCGCTGCGCTACAACACGCTACTCCACACCACTCCGCATTCACCACACCATACCTCACACCTCGCGCAACGAACTAATACACAACAAGCCTCGTGCTACGCACTTCATGGCACGCTGACTACACGCTAGACGCTACAGTCAACAGGCATTGAGCACACACACACACACACGCACCACATACTTCTCCATACGCGTTACACCTTATACACTGCGCACTAAGTACTATTCCATATGCACTACGCCATACGCGCTACGACTCGCTTCCCTGTTGGTATGTTTCGAGCCAGTTTGGATCTACATGACGCCGTTGTTGGGTCAGACTTGGAAATGCAATTCGACGCCGATGGGTTCTTCCTGGATCCGCTACTTCCAGCGATGCATCCGAGGTCTCTGGCGCGACTGCCCCGTGCAAAGATGTGATGAAAGGGGCTCTGCGAGGCTTGCCCCTCCCACGGATTCGACGGAGCAGTTTGGTGGGGCCGCTCCGATGCAGGGTGTCCCGGAGACTTTTCTGCGACGGACGCGAAGCTCCCCGTGCTTGTGCTGACAGGCTACCCTGGCGGTGACAAGGCGACGCTTCTCCACCACGTGCAGGGCAGCACCCTCTGCCGCCGGCCCCACAGGCCGAGCCCCCTCGCGGCCACATTGGCACGGTTTTGGAACAAGAAGGCAAACAACAAATAAAAGAGAAAAATTGTTGGAACAAAAAGCGGAGCCTCTCGGGGGGCATCTTGGGGCATGTGGGGCCCCCTTCTGGCTAGCTCGGGGAAGCTTGGGATTATATTTACTGGGGCCTCCAGGGCCAATCTCGGGCGATTCTGGGGACAATCTGGACGCTCTTCTAGCGGTGCGGGCGGCACCGTGAAGCCTTGTGGGGCCACCTTGGGGCCGTCTTGGGCAATCTCGGGCGCTCTGGGGGTCGTTTTGAGGCGGCTTCGGAAGTTCTTGGGAGTAACACAGTCTGGACAGAGACAACAAGAGACCAGCATATTATGTCGAGGGTGTGTCAGTGCCCTCCTGCGCAGTATTCGAGGCATGTTTGGACTACCTTTGGCTGGCTTGGACTCTGGATACGCTCTTCGAAGCCTCTCGTGGTCGTTCTGGAGACCTCTTCTCCCCTCTCGGTCCTCGGTTGCCTGTTGGCGCCCCCTCTGGCGTTTTGTTTTTCTAACAAGTCGGGCTCCACGGCAAACAGCAGCCCAAGGCTGGACTGGAGAGTCAGGAGACAATACGAGAAAGCAGTATCGAAGAAACGAACACTTCAGTCCAGCAGCAATGTTTCACAGCCTTGCAAGCCAACGCCGGCCGGCGGGTATTCTCCGACAGCCATTGCAGAATACATGTGAAACGAGATTGGGAAAGTGAGCATCTATGATGCATCTTTTGAGAAAAAGAATGAAAACTTGGCCGCGGAGCTGATACCACTCGACATTGGCTGCGTGTGCTGTGCGATTCGACGAGATCCGATAAACACTTTGCACGGCATTGCAGCTAAGCAGCGTTCTGGCGATTTGCACCCAGACGGTATTCTCATTGAGCTGACAGGCGCTGCTGATCCAGCACCAGGTATACAATCATTCATCATGGACGATTTGTCGAAAGACGCATTCGTCATTGAGAACGTTTTACAGCACGGGTAGATGCTAAGCACGCAGGTGCAAAGCCTGATGAAAGCCCAAACAAAACACTACATGCGCACACATAGCGTTTTCAAGCACGGTTTTCTACAATGTAATCGATCGAGTTAATGAAGGTGTATTCGAAGTATCGAGCGACGCGTAAAAGCAATCAACAGCTTTGTAAGCGTCATCAGGTGCGGACAGGCTCGCGTTGATAATGCTCGGGTGATGAACATCCAGGCTTTCAATCTTACGTGGGTTCTGGAGGACCAGTACATGGAATCTGAGTATCTCGTTTCATTTTACAGGCCGAAGATGGACAGCACCATTTCAAATCTTGGTGCGCGAGATGAGGCCGCGATGTATATGCAAACGAATCAGTGAATTATGGGAATTACATGGTTGACGAAGCCACAGCAGTTAAATTCTGCGAATAGAAGGGGCGCTGCACATCGAATCGATTGGGCGTGGTATGCAGGAGCGCCAGAAAGAATCAATAGAGGGTTTATTCGCATGTGTCGCGGAGCCCCTACACTTCGTGGTCGGCGCGCAAGTATTGATGAGGCCAAACAACAAATCACGGCTCGTCAAAGCCATTGTCGTCAAGCATTGGGATGGGTGCCACGTTGTCTTAGCGAGAGGGCACGAGTGCATTAGGCCGAGGTCCGATCTCCGAGTTGGAGTTGGAGTGGGCGCCGCGAGATGATGACGAGTGCATCCGCACATTTGTGCGGCGCCGCCAGTTGTACAACATTTTCTTGCGAGGGGTCTCGGAAGCTTCGCGCATCGTGCGCCCCTCTCTGCAACTGGGCAGGGATAGCCTACCGAGGGGGCATGTTTGCATTAAGTCTCAAGGATCAGCGAGGCATACCAAAAAGGACCCTGCCTCCGAGGGGTCGAAGAGGTATCCTCTCGTCCTCGGCGGACGGCGGCGGAGGTAAAACGAGGGTAGCTTCGCTGGTTGAAGCCGCCAGAAGTGAAGTACTGCCTTCCCAAATTTTGACGTTGTTTTGGCCTCAGTGGTTCTTGGACGGTCTTGGTCGCGACCAGATCTGCAGCCAACAGTTATTCATGCGTGCGAGTCTGTGCAGCAGGACGGACATCCGCTTACCAGTTTCAGTTAGGTCTGGGTGGCACAACTACCATGACCAGGGAGGCAGCATCACGCCGTCAACTATTAAGGGGCTTAGTTGCCTTGATGCGCTCGTTTTGAAGCGCAGCACGTTCCGTGTTCAAACCGTCTGTGTAAACGCGCCGCGTTTTGATTCAACATGCGTCGGCTCATAATTCGGCGACATGTGCAGTCAGCCGCTGGTCCTGGTTCACCACGCTTCGGCGCGACACGCAGACCGCATCCCAGCCCCCAAGCATCAATGTCCCGAGCTGTTCCCAGCATCCTATCGCGCGAGGCGGAGCGACACGCTATCTGCTCACAGGGCATGGCGTCGCCGCGAAACGCTGAGCAGAAATTTCCCACCGAAACGCGCCACTTGCGGTTTGAGTCTGCGTGTTGGGCTCCAGAAGCACGCTCCCGCTCTCCAGGGTGTGGGCGGCCTTCAAAGAAGGCTGGGGGGGTTCTCAGAAGATTTTGGTCTTTCTTAGAAAGGAGGGAGGCTCCAATGCGAGAGGTTCTTAGAAGCCCCTCGCCTGTCTGTGAAGCCCACCCTGCCGCTCTTAGACACTCCTTTGCATTCTAAGAAGTCCGCCCCACCAGTGGTGCGTTTCAGGTCAGGCAAGTCCTTGGGGTGACTTCTCGAGCTGGCATGGGCTGGCATGGCGCCTGGGCGATGAGCCGATCAACAGGAGCGGCTGCCGCGCGGCAGATCTGGGCGTATCGCCGCGGGGCCCTCAGGCGGAGGAAATTTACCAGGAGAAGCAGGATGATGAGTAAGAGGAGGAGGAGGAGGAGAAGGAATACGACGAGTAGAAAGCGATGCAGGAGGAGGATGCACAGGAGGTCGAGTAGGAGGAGGAGGACGAAGAACTGAGTTTACCGATCCTGAAGAGGGAATGTGCCCGAACTGCTCGCCCGCCCCGCCGCCGGGACACGGAGGACGGTGCGGACCGCGTACCCGTTCACAGTGCACTTACATTCAGCGGATGGTATTCTAGTTCTCCCAAGTGAGGATTCAGTTCGCCATGTCCATGCTAGAATCTCGACAGTGGTCTGGATGTGGCCATCGCTGAACAGCCACTCATGAGCGTCTTGCTGCAAGCTGAGATGCCGTCGATGATGTCGGCCCCGATGGCTACGTGTTCTCCAGCTGCCTTCCTTCCACCTCGGAGTGCTTAGCTGCAAAGGCAGGGGCTCCCAGAACCCCCCGCATCCGGTCGTCGTCCTCGAGTATGCGTCGGTCGTTTCGCAAAAAAAAGAAGGTCGAAACCTGACCCCCGACTCTTTCCAATGTGCCGACGGGTCGTTCATGCGACACTGCACAGCACCGTCGTCATCACCATTACCAGGCCTGGAGGCGACCGTGGTGTCATCGTCACACGAGGAAAAGTGACAATTCCCGTCGTAATGGCATTCGGGGCCATCCCGCCAGCCGCTTCCACACCCACCAACCAGAGGTGCGAGACCGAAGATCACAGTCTTCTCGTATACAATCTGGGGGTCCATCCCGCAGGTTGTGGTCTTCATCCCATTCATCGCCGCAATCGTCATCTGATCGACTGCTTGGTGCGAGATTGGACACAGCTGGCATGCCGCGAGGCCCCTGCTGATGCTCTCGGGAGCGTCCTCGGCAGTGCCTTGTACCTACCGCAGCTTCTTCATCCTCCTCATCCGCCTCATCTCCTTCCCCCCTGCGCACCGCCTCTGGGTGGCCTCCTGGGGGTGCTGGGCCAGGGCCGCCTGCTCCTCGTCGTCCGTCTTGGGGGGTGCCTTCTTCGCTCGAGTACTGGACCTGGTGCAACTGCTCTTTCTCCATGAAGCGCTGTGCCGTCATATTGCTCCTGTCGCGTGCACCTCGTTCCAACCCGTGTCGTAGGCGTTGCTAACGGCCTCGCTCACAGGGCCCGAAGCAGGCCACCGTCGCCGTGCTGTGGATGAGAGCGGGGCTCCTGCGTCCCCGCGATCTTCGCCTGCAGTTCGCACGCCTGGATCTGCCCCCGTCGCTGCCATTGGCCAACCGCTTTCTCGACCCTGGTGTCGGGCTGGTCGTTCGAGGCGCTCTCAATGCAGTCCTTCTTGGTGTCGCTGGCGAATGTGCTGGGGCTGGTTCCGCAGACGTCGAAGTCGGAGATGCTTGCGGTACTGATGGCGCTCCAATTGGGATACCGCCCAAGCGTTGCGCCTTCCTTGTCAATTTTGGAGCAGACGGCCAGTGTGACTCTCAAGAGCTGGCCTTCTGGCACACGCTTCTCGTGGGCTGCCAGGGGATGTCGCATGAATAAGCTTGCTGCTTCTCCTGGATCGAGGTCGGGCCATGGCAGAGGTACGTAAGCCGGCGATCTCCTCGAAGGTGTTGAGGGTTCGCCAGGCTGATGTTCCCGCTGCGCAAGAAGAGGACGAATATGGTATCGAGGAGGCCGCGGAGGACTCCCGAGGCCTCTGGTGGTCCACTGGGAGTCCACATGAGTGGCAGGTTTGGCTGGGGCTTCTGGTGGCCCAGACTGGGCCCCACCGAAACAAATATCCAAAAGCTTCAGTCCGAACGGAGCGGAAGACAGCGATGGTTCCGCGAGGGAGCTGCCAGGACCGTGATCTGTGCGTCGCGTTCGATGTTCTCGCATTGGTCATTTTCGCCGGGTTTCGGCGCTCGGGGCCCTCGCGGATCGATCAATGTTGAGAGATGCCGCATCAAGATGGTCTCTTGTCTTGGGCTCCAGGTGTGCGTGTGCTGCTAGTTTTTGTTTTCCTGCGACGCTGGATAGCAGGGGAGGGCTTGCTTGTTGACGTAGTCTCTCCCCTACCCACCAGTCTAGAGAGCGGCATTGCCCTGCTGTTCAGTGCCACTCTCGCATTGTGACATACGGAACTCAATAGCAATGAAGACTTCGTCTAGATATTCGCCGTTTCTGCATTGGTAGGGTCCTTTGTTACGTTGCAATGCCTGTCGAAGGGGAAAGTCCAATCTTCGAATTGCGTGCATGATGTTGCTCTTATATGCAACCTGATGTGTGTTCGGCCGAGCCAGTAGTGCACGAAGACTCGGCCTGGTGCACTGGGCAATGAAGATGTGGATGTAGCGATGCCGCAGCTCGTGTTCTCTGCTTTTCAAGTACAGGGCGTAATGCGTGTTCCTCCAGTTGCGCTGTCTTGATCCGCCTCTGCCACCCTGTGTGCTCCGTACCGTGCCGGCGTATCCTAAGGCGACTTAGACCCTCGACCTAGGAATGGTACGGTGCATGGCTTTGCTTGCTCCTCATATTCTGAAAGCAGCTCACCGTACCGCGCTGTACTGCGCTGGGCTGGGGCCACAGGAGCCCAATCATGGCACGGTGCATGGGCGCCGTTCACGGACGTATGCCGTCTGCTTCATTTCGAAAGTCTTGGCAAACGCTAGATCACCAAGCACGGTAGACTGAATTGTAGCTGTTGCTTCCTGCAGCCGGCGCTGCCACGCCACATTCTGTGGAAGCGGCATGCGCATGGATGGTGATTCTTGGAGTCCTCATCCAACAGGGCACTTCCCCCCTGAAGGGCAGATTGGAAATCAACCAGGGGGAGTGGGAGGGGGGCAAGAGGGAGGCGTGCTGACTGCAACCTGGGCGCAGGCGCCACCCTTCCTCCTTGCCCTCACTCTTCCGATGGCCTTTCTCAGCGGCAGGTGTCTAAAGCAGGCACTGTTCGCGTGCTGCTTCCATCTGCTCTGAGGGAGGCCGACCTATGGTCGGTAACTTCTGGATACCGTGTCGCTCCGCCAGTTCTGGCCCGCCACGCTTGGGCGCGACACGCTACCCACATCCCAGCCCCCAAGCGTCAACATCCCAAACCTTTCCCAGCCTTCCGCCCCGCGGAGCGGAGCGACATGCTATATTCTCTTGCAGGGCAAAACGTGTCGCCAGGGCCGCCGCAGTGACACGTTATTCAAACGTTCCTTACCGTAGTTGTAGTCCAGGCGATGGGCGAGCTCCACTCAAGATCCATTTCGATTCGATTGATCCGATTACATACTGATCCTGGCCGGCCCGATCCGATTCGATTCCGATGTTCTTTTGATCATCTTCGGCCCGACGCTTGCGTGGCGCTGTTGTGCGTCCTGGCGCGGCCGATCCGATTCGATGCCGACTCGTTGCCGATGCGACCCAGTCCGATTTATATACATTCCGATTCGATCCGATGTCCCGATCCGGTGCTCGTAGATCGTGCCCCTTCCGTTCCTTGAGCCGACCGACAGCAGAGCAGCAGCATCCCGCGGCGTCGACAGAGGGGAGGAGGGAGCGGAGGGGAGGCCAAGGGGGCTCCAGCCCGTCTCCCCGTGCTCCCCCTGTGACCGCTACGCCGTCCCTCGGCGACGCGCCGAGGGGCAGGCCTTCTCAGCCTGGCTGCCCCGCTGCGCCCGTGTGGGAAGGCAACACGTACCGTGTTCAAAAAAAGCCTGTAATAGCACGTTGCGTGTTGGGTCTGCCCGTGTTGGCCCACATTCTTGCGAACGCACCGCTTCAGACCTGCACAATCTTCATTTCTCATTCTTCGGAAGTTATTTGGCTTCTTGGTGGGCCAAGATCCTTTTATTTCTAGTTGTTCTATCCTGGGCCTCTTCCTGGCCACGAGGGGGCCAGGAACAGTTAGAAACGAGCACAATTAGAAATGCGCACGACTTGAAATGATCGACGTGTACGCTTTCGGTCCGCGTGTTGAGCTCCGTGTCAGCACGCTGCGCGTTGAGTATTGCGTATCGGGACAGCTGCGCTTCCCAGATGTCGGCGGGGCTTCCCAGAAACCCTCCGGATTTCTGAGAAGCCCTCTGCGTCTTCGGAGAAGGCTCGGGAAGCTCCTCACAGTCCAGGGACGGAGAACCACCCCGACCCCCATTCATGTACAGGCGTTTACGAAATGGCCTTGCACGTTTACGAACCAGCCCTGCCCTCGCGGGCGTTTACTCAACGGCTTGCCTTGTCGGGGTGCTTATAATCAGGTGGTTGCTCTTCTCCCTACAGAAGGCTGGAGGCCTTCTGAGCCTTCTGAGAAGGCCCGACCTCTCCAGGACCGACTTCGACTCCTCCGATTCGATTCGATTTCGATGGCTTCCGATTCCGATTCGCTTCGACTTCGCATTCCGATTTGGGCTCCGATCTCGCAGCGGAGGCCTACAAGCCTGCGGATCCCCGCCGACTCGTCGTCTCCAGACCTAGCTGCCGATGTCCGCCGATCCGATTCCTTTCGATCCCCGACCTGACTTCTCGCTTCGATTCTGGGCCCTCCTTCGCCCTCCCTCTCCTCCCCCCCCCTCCTCCTCCTCCTCCTCCTCCTCCTCCTCCTCCTCCTCCTTCTCCTCCTCGTCCTCCTCCCCTCCTCCTCGTCCCCCTCCTCGTCCTCTTCCTCCTCCTCCTCCTCTTCCTCTTTCTCCTCCTCCTGCTGCTGCTGCTGCTGCTGATGATGATGATGATGATGATGATGATGATGATGATGATCCCCCTCCCCCTCCTCCCTCCTCCTCCTCCTCCTCCTCCTCCTCCTCCTCCTCCTCCCTCCTCCTCCTCCTCCTCCTCCTCCTCCTCTCCTCCTCCTCCTCTTCCTCTTTCTCCTCCTCCTCCTGCTGCTGATGATGATGATGCTGATGATGATGAAGACGATGATGAAGTGACGATGATGATGATGCTGCTGATGATGATGATGATGATGATGATGATGATGATGATGCTGATGATGATGATGATGATGATGATGATGATGATGTGCTGATGCTGATGATGATGATGATGATGCTGATGATGATGATGATGATGATGATGATCCCCCTCCCCCTCCTCCTCCTCCTCCTCCTCCTCCTCCTCCTCCTCCTCCTCCTCCTCCTCCTCCTCCTCCTCCTCCCATGGACCTCGAGGAGCCCTCTGCCTGCCCCCCCTCCGGGCGCGCCGCCGCTGCTCGGGAGCTCACCGCTCCCCCCTTGGCTGCTCCGCCCGGCTCCCCGCCCCCCCCGCTCTCTTGCACCCCCCCGGCGAGGCCGCGGCGCGGCCGCCAGCGGCTCCCGCGAGGCCTCGCCGAGGGGGCGGAGCACGCGGGAGACGGAGGACAGCGATCCCCGTATTGTCGACGAGGCCGCGACGAGGAGAAGGGGGAGGAGGAGGGGGAGGAGGAGGAGGAGGAGGAGGAGGAGGAGGAGGAGGAGGATGAGGAGGAGGCGGAGGAGGATTGAGGTGGGAGGAGGAGGAAGGAGAGGAGGAGCGGGAGGAGTAGGAATAGGAATAGGAATAACCCTGGGGCGCCGCACCGTCCATCCAGCCTGCCAGGAGGGCGCCTAGGTTCTACTACTGTAGGCCGAGAGTGCCGCCTGCGCGCGGGCCAGCGCCACAGTGGGGCTGGCTCGGGCCCAGTGGCGCACCCAATGGCGCGCAGCCAAGCGGCTGCCACCATCAGCACCGTCCTCAGGGAAGCTCTTGCCTGAGCGACGCACACACGGAAGGGGGGAGAGGCAGAGCACCAGGCGCCTTGCCCCACCCCCCCGAGGGACAAGGAGGGAGCACCACCAGAAGCACCCTCAAGGCAGAGGAGCCCGCGGCCAACCCCTACCTCGAGAGCGGCCTCGAGCGGCACCCTTTCCACGCCCCTTAGCCCCCCTGCCGCGGTAGACAGGGGGTCGAACATCTAGTGCAACAGCTGGCCCCATTTCAGGGGCATTCTGAATCGTGTACGTAAGAGGGGGAGGCTCAGAAGGGGGCTCCAGGCCAGGAGGAGGAGGAATGGGGCGAGGCAGAAGCAAAACAGGAACGGGCGGAGCGGCTAAGCCTTGGACGCGACGGGCCGCCTCCTCAGAGAGATGACCAGCCCGCAGATGTCCGCGCACACGGTCGCTCTGGCTCCAGTCGAAGCCTTTGGAAGAAGAGCCACGACCAACGATCACCTGACCACGTCCAGAAGCCGCTGCGCCTCTCGCACGAGCACCCCGCGGGGCGCCCCTCCTATCGTCTTGGTGCCGCCCTCGGCGCGCAGCGTCGCCCTGATCGCCTTCAGCAGCCCGATCGTTTCTGGAAGCTCGCCCGCCAGCAGGAACTGCACCTTCGCCATATCTTCGCCCTCCGAAGACTTGGTCTTGATCCTCTTGGCTTTGCAAAAGCGGATCGTGTCCGCCAACTCCTCGGGATCCTTGATCTTCATCACGGTCTGCACCCAGAAGGCGTGGGCCGCTTTCCTGTCCTCCGCCAAGGGCGTGTCCCCTTCGGGCTTCGTCGCCGCCCCCTGCACCAGCGCCGTGAAGACACGGAGGTGGGGCGCACACAGCTTATTCTTCGTGTACGTCGGGTCCTGCTTCTCTTTCTCGCGCTCCTCCTGCGCCTCCGAGTTGAAGGCCTGGTTCTCCTCGAGCATCAGCTGCACGGTCGGGGAGTCGACCTTGCACAGCCACGTGTCGTACACCGCGCCGATGAGCGCCCGCAGCTCCGCCTCGTCGCTCAGCACAAGCTTTGCGAGGACGATGACCAGCTCGTCCAAGCTTTGTTTTTTTTCCACCTTTGGCGGATCCGCGGGGAGCGCCGCCTCCCTTCTCTCCTGCCTTCGGCTTCTTGGACGACGGCGCCTCCTCTGATAACTTGGCCATCCAGCCTGGGCGCGCGAGCGACGACATAGCTCACAGGCGCCTCACCAGCGGCAATATAGCAGTGTCGGTGTCGATCATAAATAGATAACTCTCGAGGAAAATGAATACGGACGTGAAGCTGATAACTCTTAAGGTCAGATCCATGAAACTCACAAAGCAAACATTGTAAATCATTAGGCTCATGCAGGGGCTCTTGAGTGCGCCCCCCACCCGAATAACAGCAGCCTCTAGTCATGGAACCAGCCAAATGACGACTCCCCGTGACGGTGCTAGAGAAGACCTCAAGGCAGTTGGGGCACTGGTTGGTTTTGCAGAGGACATGCCCGAGAGACCGAATCCCATGATGAAGCCTCATATGATTAAGGGCCGCTTTCTTATCGGGTAAACCTTCACCGCAAACTTGCAAACTTGTTTAGCTCCCTCTGTCCCAATACGTACCCCACAGACCCACTTCACCCCGTCCTCCTTGAAGCTAACCTCCTCCTCCAACGCCGAGACAGGATCCTTCGGGATATGCCCTGGTGGGGGAATACATACAGTGTGACGTCGTCGTTTAAGAAGAGAGAAATCGATTTTTCCCAGTGACTTGCCGAGCTCCACATCCCACCAAGGCGCGAGGAACGAGCCTTGCAAGCGGGCGAGCAACTCCTCGCCATCTTCCAGCACGTGCAGACTTTCCAAGTCGGCAAAGAAAAGTCTTGCCCACGGGTTAGCGTAGGCCGTGAGACGCCCCATGTAGTCATACTGGGGACCTGGGTCAGAAGGGAGCTCCGCAAACAGTGCCGTGATGATCTGCACGTGGCGATGCGGGAAGCGCACAATCTGCGCCAACCAGTTCAAACGCCTAACCCGCAGCTCAAGAAAAGTGGGGTTGAGCCTCCAGTAGTCCAAAACCTTCTCGTTGGGTAAAATATGTATATGTGATTCTCCTTCCCAGGAGGCTCCTCCCCTCATCGCAACTCTACAGTATTTAACAAAGGCAGTATCGATACGCTTACACTGGCCCTCGGTTACCAGGAACGCCTCAAGATTTTGAAGCCCAGCGTTTTGCACCCCCATCAAGACAGATATGCGAAGACGGAAAGCGACGTCCTTGGTCGACCAGAACTTGCCCAGGGAATGAAAAGAGGCCTGCAAAGCCGAAGTACGTTTGGTCACTTCCACCGAGATCACCCCCGTAGCATGTATCTGTCCTCCCAGCACCCTCATGTAGGAAGAAACCCCTCCATCAAAAAAAATCTCGCTGTTCCTACGTAGCACACGATTAGCAGCAGCAGAGCCTCGGCCTACCAGTGATACGATGGTATTCTGCTTGGCCCGATTCTGAGCCCACCCACCGGCGGCCAAGGCGGTGTCCAGCAATTGATTGGAGTGCCGATTTGCAGCACTCAAAACTTCGAGGGCCGCGTCCTCCCTCAAAGATGCCGCGCCTCCTCCGATATGCAGCTTGGTAAGGTCATCAGCGTATTTCGTCAAGCTGAGATCGACCTCACCCAAACCTGAAATGGGACAATCGACTCGGAGAAATTCTTCAAACTCAAGAGTCCCTCGAAGTTGCTCACTCCACTCTTCTACTGGATGTGAATATGCCCTGCTAAAGCTTTCGACAGCGCACGGGCCCCCCATGAGAGCACCACAACGAGGCCTGACGATAAGTTTACGATCTCGAGTCGGAAGTTCGATAGCCGATCCAAACCATACTCCCAATCCTCTGGGTCCAAAAGCTCCGAGTTGACCCTTTCCAAAAGCTTCCAAGACGCCGACGGGAATGCATTGCTGAGGTCCTTGTTGGACCAAGTAGTACTGTAACCTCCTAGCCGAAGACGGTGAGACATAATCTGCATAACCAACATGGCACCTTCATTCCTCCTCCCCCTCGCGAATCCGTAGTCACATGGTCCCAGAGCCTGCGGTTTGTGCCTTCTCATAGCTCCAGAAAGCCACGCCTTTCCCAAGGGATCCAGCAAATGAATGGCACGTTTGCCACGGGGGCCAGCAACACTGCTCTTAGGTAAAGCACAGCCAAAACTACGGTTCCACGAGCGGGGAAAGCGGCCTGCAAACCTAATACACATGAGTCCACGCTCAAGTGCTTCCTGCAGCAGAGTCGCATCCAGGGAGAAGTCGGCGCCAAGGCCATGCCTGCACTGCCTGAGTCCAAACTGCGGGTTCGTGATCATGCCCCAGATCTCTACAGGAACAGACCAAGGGGGGC
Organism: Prorocentrum cordatum; assembly: GCA_963575745.1. Classification (NCBI taxonomy): domain Eukaryota; class Dinophyceae; order Prorocentrales; family Prorocentraceae; genus Prorocentrum; species Prorocentrum cordatum. The sequence continues at coordinate 671,083 of CAUYUJ010014749.1, read as the reverse complement.
AAGCACGTCGTTTAGGCGCATGTTTGAGATAACCTGCAATAGAACCAAGATCAATCTTAGCTTCCACTGAAAAAGCACAGTAGTAGCCCTCCTTCCTCTCCTCCAGCTGGCACTCGTTCTCCACCACCTCCCCCACCTCCATCCCACCCTGGGGTCCAGGAAGTTTCCAGACGGACAACCATTCTTCTGCCGAAAGTGCAGCTCCTTGCAAGTGTCTGAGATTCCTGCCCCGAGGGGCCTTACTGCGGCAGGCGAGCAACCTAATAAGTCGGTGCGCCTCCTTCAAATTTCTGACCCTCCAGGCCTCGTCTAACTCCTCGGTGACCTCCTGCCTCCACCTCCTGTACTGCCTCCTCCTCACCATGGCACATTATTTGCTGCACTGCTTGAGCTCCTCCTTCACTTCCTCCTCCTCCAGACCGTTGGCTGCCTGCGAAAGTCGTGGCCTGAGTTGCAGGCGACGAGCGAGCAGTGCACGGCGTTCAGCAGCTTGCTGGCGATACAATTCCGAGCAGCTGGCTAATGATCCACTAAAAATGCTTGCTGCGGTCTCCTGCAGCGCAGCATTGAACTTCTCAAAATATCTGTCAGGCTGGCCGTGCTTGAGGGCATTTCCAAGATCCTCGGACAGCTCCTGAACCTTCTGGGAAGCCTTTTCCAAGAACGACTTTCGACCCTCCGAGAACTTCATCGCCTCAAAATTCCAGAAAACGCGTGCAACACGATCCTCCTGAGGGGGCTGGAAATCCCATTTTAGATTGCAGTGCAGTGGGGCATGGTCCCTGGGGTACTTGCTGGGGATCAGCTGGTGCTTTCTCATCAGCTTCATCAGGGGGCCTCCAGAGATCTCGAGGGACGCAGCAGCAGCAGGCCCGAAGATGTAGTCCACACGACTGGACTGAGACTGGTTGGAGGAGGAGGCGAAGGAGGAGGAGGAGGAGAGCTCTTCAGCAATACTTGGGATGCTTTCTTTCAGCAAAGAAGATGACCATCACCGCCAACTCCAAGGAACTTGCGAAACAAGCTAAAGCTGTTGTTGGACCCTTGGGAGGCTCTCTGGAGGACGCCCCACCAAATCTTGGGATTGATTATATTGCGGGGAAGCCGACGTCCCAGGTCCGTCGTCTGAGCAAGAGGGCTGCTAGGTGGCGTAAGTTTAGATATATAATGAATAGGCTTAACAAGTTCCGGGGCTCCCGTAGGCTCAAGACTAGGCTCTACAAAGCGAGTGTACAGTCGGTCATCACCTACGGGGCCCAAGCGCAAGGCTTCTCACCCAGAGAAGTTTTTTATTTTAAGAAAATCGGCGGCTGCGGCTATGGGGGTGAAGCTTTCGGGGGTGCCCTTGGATTTGTCTTGGGCTCTCTTCTTCGGTCTCAGGAAGACCCCATATATATAGCTGCAGCCGCGATTGAGCGCTACGCGTCAGAATGGTGGCACAATACCCAGACCCGTCCTGAAGCTGGGATTAAGCACAACGATGCCATTGTTCTGAGCACACTCTCCTCTGCGTTTCGAGCGGCCCATGATTCGGTGCTGAGCACTGCTGGAAAATCATGGGCTGCTCGTAACAAAGGGCCGTTGAGTGATGCAATTCTGTGGATCCTCGAGGTAGGTTGGACGATAGATAGTCCTTCCACTTTCACTTCCTGCCAAGGTGATAAGTTGGTCCTTACTGAATGTCCCCCGTCTGTGGTCACTCAGACCTTTGTCAAGGACTTAACCAGCCAGAAGATTGCCGCAATATTTCGGAAGAGGCTTGCGCCCTTGTCTCACCCCATTGCTCGGCGGGTAGAAGCAGAAGGATACTGGCTATATGCTGGTAAAACAGTTTTACACGGGAAATCTCTACCCGATGAACATAAACATCTTTTTAAAACAGGTTCTTGCAGGGAGCCTCCCCACTTGTGAAAGGCTCCACAAGTGGGGCTATGATGTTTCGCCGCTTTGCTTGTTCTGTCATGTACCAGACACACCCTTCCATCGTATCTGGGAGTGTGTCTGCGGGGCTGCCAAACGCCAGGAAGTTCTCAGTCCAGAGTTGATCCAGGACGCCCTGGAAGCCGGCCCCGACCACCCTCTCTTCGCACACTGCCTTCAGCCTGCCCCCTCCCTACCAGAGGTGGCCCAGGACTGGGATTTAAGAATTGTAGATGCTAGCAGTAATCCAGTTGACCCATTTCTCTGTGCCCCAGAGGCTTTTATCTTCACTGACGGGGGATGCGATAACCCCTCGAATTCGGAACTGGCTCGTGCAGGGGTTGCGGCAGTCGAAGCCGACATTGAGGGGAATTTCCTTCGTGCGATCTATTCCCCTCTCCCTCGAGATTTCCCTCAATCCCCTGGGGGCGCTGGGCATGCAGCGGTGGCCTTAGCGATGCTCCGATCGCTTGATCCTGCTAGTAACACGTATCACTATGATTGTTCTGCCCTAGGCCAATTTGTCTCTTGGACAGAGAAAGCTCTTGCAGGTAGAACCCCTCAAGCTAGGTACTGGAGGCCTGCTGCTCGCACGCTTGGTTCATCACCCCTTCCTGCCATGTGCAAAGTGAAGGCCCACCTATCCGAGAGGGTGGCCCAAGATGGGATTGCCTTGTTTCATATCAAAGGCAACTCACTTGCAGATCATTTCGCAGGATTGGGAAAGAGAGCGCACGGCCTGCCACAGAATACTATAGCCGTCTACACTCAGGCTCTAGCTGAATATGAAAATTTAGTTATAGGATGGGACGGCAAATTTTTCCGTTGCCGTATCTGTCTTCGTAGGTGCTCCAAGCAGAGCACGTTTCCATGTGAAGCCCTGGCCCCGACCTTAGTTGAGTTTGTGCTCACGGGTGGGGGGAGAGGGCATCGATTGCACTCAGCTCGGATTCAGGGAAGTGACTTGCCTGTTATTTTCTGTGTTCTCTGTGGGAGGTTTGCTACACAGAAGACCAAAGGCCTGTTGGAGGATTGCCCCCGCCCTAAGAAGTCAGGGGAAAGAAACAAGCTCTTTCGAGGCCTCTTGCCAGGCACCTCCTTGTTGTTGGGCCCTGCCTTCCCCCTGTCGTTCCTCTGGTCCTCTCCAGACCCCTCCTCCTCCTCAGGGCCCCAACTTCAGGAGAGTAGCCACCAGCTTCCACGGGAGGCCAAAGATGTGGCTGCGAGTGCTGTTGCTGCCCCTGCAGAAAGCCAGGAGCAGGCGCCTGACCAGATCAGGCAAGTTGCGCAGGCCCTCCGCGAGGAGGGCGACAACGCCCCCCTGCGGCCTGCTGCCCGTGTAAGCTCTGTCGGGTCGTCGGACTCCGATTGAGTTGTTCCCTGGTCCGTGCTGTGCCCACGTTCGCCACCGCTGAGGTTTCTCCTCTCTGCGCTCGTGGCCAGCTTAGACCAGGTCAGGTAGCGGCAGCCCTCGACTTCGAGTTCATGGAGGACCCACTGGAGGAGTGGATGTTGTGGGGAGGGGATCACCTTTTCGGCTGCTGCAACCGATCACTGTTTTTTTGCCTTGGGAGTGGCACTCCTGTCAGGGGATTGTGCAAAGGCCTAGCCGTATGGTCACCCTGTTCAAGTCTTGAAAGTCTTGAAAGGAGGAGGAGAAGGAGGAGGAGGAGGGGGATCAGCAGCAGCAGGAGGAGGACAGCGATTGTACCCATAGCGCTGCCCTTCGACCGCTTCCCCCTCTTTGGGCCTCCTGGGTGGCCCTCATCGCCACCGCTGGATTCGCATCGAGATCCTGGTCCGAACGCACCCCGTGAGAGGTCCAGGGCGTAGCGGCCTCGGGTCCTTCTGGTCTCCCCAGTCTGGGGAGCAAGCACAGCACCATTGGATCACCGCCTCGGGGAACCCATCAGCGTATTGCTTCTCAGGAGATGCACGGTCTTCGGGCAAAAAAGCACGGACCAACACGCTGACGGGCTCCCTGTGGCAGCGATCCCCGCGTTTCGAAGAACAAGGAACGGCATGAAGAGCATCGAGTTGCTGCTGTATTTAGTTGCCCGGCCTCTCTCCGCCGTCGGTCTCCTGCCTATCTATGGCGGGTACCACGGGAGCGTGATTGTGTTATCACCGTGCGCTCCTTGAGGCCCTGAGCTCCTGAAGGTACACGAGCCCCCGAGGCCCGAACCAAAAAAATAGCAAGGAACGGCACGAACATCACTTGTCGGTGTTCCGCGCGGATTTCTTAGATCGGCGCCAGGGGCGGCGCCGGAGGCGCCTCCATGGATCGCAGGCGAGTGTTCTCTCCGAGCCCCCGATTTTCCGACGAAGAATGACGCCGCTCAAACAAAAAGGGGGAACCCTGGGAACCGGCCCAAGGGGGCTATCCAGACGCACCCGTCTCGAGGATGGACGCCCCCCCATCGTAGATCCCAGGGTTCGGTCCCACATTTCAGGTCCATTCGAAACCCTCCCAAAGCTTGGGATAGGGGTCGACATGTCTCCTGCTGGTAGAGGGGGGGCCCAGCGCCGATCCGAGAAGTCCGCGCGGACCTCCGAGAAACTGTGCTTATGTGCTGTTTGTGGTTCCTCCGGGGTGCTGCTTCTCGCCGCCTCGGCGCGACGTCCATGCTAGCGCGGGAGCTCAGGGTCCACGACCCCCTCCATCTCTCGGCGGCGGAGTCGGGACCCTACGAGAGTGTTTGTTTACACTCTGGGCCATAACGCGCGTCATGCCCCCTAGCCTCCCCCCACCCCTTTCCCCCACAACGTAACGCTCCCCCCCTCAGTGCGTCCCTGGCACTGCCGCAATGCGTGCAGCACCACGGTCTGGGGGGGGGCGCTACGTTATGCCTTCCTCCCGTCCCCCTCCCCCTCCCCCCGCCCGTCATGGCCTCGAATGAAAAACGCGCTCTACACCCTCGCCGATCAACGAGTCAGGCAGCTCGATTAGCGCCGGGGGGTAGGGTCGGAATTCGTGGAACTCGGCGGCGACATCGGGACCCTGCCCTCGCCGATCATCGGTTCAGGCAGCTCGATGAGCGCCATGGGGTAGGGTTCGGAATTCGTTGAACACGTGTCGAGATCGGAAACCTACCCCCGCCTCCCATCGCTTCAAGAGAGTCCATGATTGGTAAAGGTAGGGCTAGGATGACGCCACCTACTCTGGCCGCGGAGGAGAGGGGTCCTGAGGGAAGCGGGCCCTGGAGTTTTTCTCACCGCTTTCGGACTCCTGGGGCCAGCCACGCTCCCCAGGACCGCCAGAACAATTACCCTTGAACCGAAACGTGGCCCTGCCACGGGGGATAGGCCCCAGGGTCCAGGACCCGTTTCCCTCAGTGGGCCGGTTTCGGGCCCCCGGGGGCCACAGAATACGACGGGTCGACAGCCTTTTGGGAATCTCCGAGAGCGGAGATCGTTCAAGGTCTCGACGTTTCGCGCGGTTCGCCTGCGTCGTCACTCATGGCAGGAACTTGCCACATTCGTTCACCAGTCGCATTGCATGCAGCATCTCCGCGCGTCCAGTAACAGATCCCATCATCCTCTCCAGTTGCGTGCATATCTTCTCGTGCCTTTGCGCTGTGTTTCGGGACGTGCGACTCCTGTCAGCAGCCCTCATCGTCAAATCAGTGGTCGGCAGCTCTTCTTGGCGTGCCCTTTTGAAGGGAAAGTTCAGGATTCGGGTGTGATGATGTGTTTCGTGCAAGCAAGGCCACAGATTTTCTCGTTTGGGATGTGTCTGCCCCCCCAAACCCCTTGCTCCAGAGTGGGTGCCAAGTGGGAGCGAGAGAAGGGGATCGGAGGGAGAGGAGGTAGGGAAGGGCAAGGGGAGGGGGGAAGGAGGGAGTAAGAAGGCTCGGGGAAAGGGGCAGGGATGGGGAGAGGAAGTGAGGGGGAGAGGCAGAGGGCAGGGTGAAGAGGGAATTCCCACCAAACCCAGAATCCTTTCGGTCGAAACTCGGCCGGCGCATTCTCGCGAAACCCGGAATTCCAGGCCCAAGCTCGGACTTTAGGGAAGGGCCACACCCAGAACGTGCGAGGCGCGAACCTTGACATCTTTTTCTCTGCTGTCAGAGGCTTTTTTGGTGGTCCTTGCATGTCTTCCGTTCCCCATCAAGTTCTTTTAAGTGTTCCAAGCTTGTTTTTGGTTGGCTCGGGGTGTTTGTTTCTCATCTCTTCGCGGGTTCTTTCCTTCATCCCAGGTTGGGGGCTCCAGGAGCAGTCCAGGATGAAGATCTTTGCAGCCCAGGATGAAGATCTTTATTGAAGATCTTCCCGCTGGGGCCCCGTGAGGGCTCCAAGAGGACCCCCAGAGGGCCCAAAGAGTGCCTCTGGGGGCTCCAGGAGCAGCCCAGAATGAAGATCTTCAATGAAAACCTTCACGCTGGGGACCCGTGAGGGCTCCGAGAGGACCCCCAGACGAGGAGGAGGACGAGGAGGAGCAGGAGGAGGATGAGGCGGAAGAAAGAGGTGGGCGAGGGGGAGGAGGAGGCCGAGGCGAAGGCCACATTTAGAATTTGGAGGCTGATTCGTTGCAATTTGTTTTTCTCAGGGGTTCTCGGTTCCGAGCTCCTGGCCTATGACGGTTCGGTCTGACGATGTTCTGGGTTTCGCTTGGGTCCGTTCTGCGTTTCGCCTGGTTGTGAAATCTGGGTTTCGGTCGTCGTGATTCCGGATTTCGCCTGGGTCTGTTCTGGGTTTCGCCTCTCCGTGGAAATTGGGTTCCGCCCTAAATATTTCTTGGGTTCGCTTCTTGACCGGTCAGCCGGAGGGGGGGGGTGCTGTCTTGTCTGCAAGGGCTGACGCGCTGACTTCGCAGCGCCCTCGTTCGGCGTGCTTCCAGGAGCCCAAGCGAACGCGGGCCACTTCCAGGGGGATGGGGAGGGGTGTGGGTGGGATGATGATGCGGAAAAATAGAGTTAACAAATAAAGAGAAACATGGGGAGAGAGAGAGAGAGACATATATATATATATGTGTGTACACACACACTTATGAAATTAAACCGGAGAAAGACCCCAATCATAATATGTTTAGGGTTGTACTGCTTTATGGCTGTAGGGCTATATGGCTATAGGGCTATATGGCTATATGGCTACATGGGCTATATGGGCTATTGGTAGATTGGTCTATTGGGCTATTGGGCCGCAGGGCTACTGAGCTATATGGGCTATTGAGCGATGTATGTATACACACATATATATATATGGTTAGGGCTTTATGGCTATACGGCTGTATGGCTATAGGGCTATAGGGCTATAGGCCTGTAGCGCTATAGGGCTATAGGGCTATAGGGCTATAGGGCTGTAGGGCTATAGTGCGGTAGAGCACCCGGGCACCCAGGCACCCTGGCACACCCCCGGGCACCTCCGGGCACCCCCGCGCACACCTCCGGGCACGCCCGGTTTCCGGGGCACGTACCCGGGCACCCGGGCACCCCTGGGCACCCCCGTGCACCCGGGCACCCGGGCCGGCCACCGACATCGGCGGCCCACGCACCTAACCGTGTGGGTAGGACCCCTACAGAGGCAAGCTCTGATTGGGGAATCACCCCGCAATAGCGGATAAGAGTGAGGGGGCGGGCGTGGAGTGGGTCGCGAGTGGGTCGCGTGTGGGTCTTGGTGGGTCGCGGCTGGGTCGCGGCTGGGTCGCGGGCGGGTCGCAGGCGGGTCGCGGGTGGGTCGCGGGCCGGGTGGCGAGTGGGACGACGACAACAATCGACTAGACGTAAGAGTGATTTACGGGCGCAGCCCGTACTTTGATTTTCGCGAGGTAGACAGACTGAACTGAACCACCAGGCCGTTAGATGGCAGTTTTATTTCCGCGGGTGAGGATATGTCGGTAGCAGTTTTAAGCCAGCGGGTGAGGGTATTTCGGTGGCAGTTCTAAGCCCGCGTATGAGGATATGTCGGTGGCAGTTTTAAGCCAGCGGGTGAGGATATTTCGGTGGCAGTTTTAAGCCAGCGGGTGAGGGTATTTCGGTGGCAGTTTTGAGCCAGCAGTTGAGGATATTTCGGTGTTTCAGCGGGTGAGGATATTTCGGTGGCAGTTTATTTCCGCGGGTGAGGATATTCCAGTAGCAGTTTAAGCCAGCCGGTGAGGATATTTCGGTGGCAGTTTTAAGCCAGCGGGTGAGGAAATTTCGGTGGCAGATTTATTTCCGCGGGTGAGGGTATTTTGGCGGCAGTTTTAAGCCGGCAGATGAGCATATTTTGGTCGCAGTTTTATTCCCGCGGGTGAGGATATTTCGGTGGCAGTTCTAAGCCAGCGGGTGAGGATATTTCGGCGGCAGTTTTAAGCCAGCGGGTGAGGATATTTCGGTGGCAGTCTCAAGCCAGCGGGTGACGATATTTCGGTGGCAGTTTTATCTCCGCGGGTGTGGATAATTCGGTGGCAGTTTTAAGCCAGCGGGTGAGGATAATCTGGAGGCAGTTTTAAGCCAGCGGGTGAGGATATTTCGGTGGCAGTTTTAAGCCAGCGGGTGAGGAAATTTCGGCGGCAGTTTTCTGCCAGCGGGTGAGGATATTTCGATGGCAGTTTTAAGCCAGTGGATGAGGATATTTCGGTGACAGTTTTAGGCCAGCGGGTGAGGATATTGCGGTGGCAGTTTTAAGCCAGCGGGTGACCATCACCCGCTCGATAACACCTCGATAACACCCGATAACACGTCGATAATAGGTTTTCGAGATGTGTTCGAGATGTTATCGAGGTGCTATCGAGTGTGATCGAGCTCGATAACGCTCGAGAGCACCTCGATACTCGATGACACCTCGATAGCATGAGGTGTTATCGATGTGTTATCGAGTGTTATCGAGCGGTGGCAGTTTTACGCAAGCAGGTGAGGATATTTCGGTGGCAGTTTTATTTCAGCGGGTGAGGATATTTCGGTGGCAGTTTCAAGCCAGCGGGTGAGGACATTTCGCTGGCAGTTTAACCCAGCGGGTGAGGATATTTCGGTGGCGGCTTTAAGAAAGCGGGTGAGGATATTTCGGTGGCAGTTTTATTTCCGCGGGTGAGGATATTTCGGTGGCAGTTTTAAGCCAGCAGGTGAGGAAATTTCGGTCTCAGTTTTAAGCCGGTGGGTGAGGATATTTCGGTGGCAGTTTTAAGCCGGCGGTTGAGGATATTTCGGTGGCAGTTTTAAGCCAGCGGGTGAGGATATTTCGGTGGCAGTTTCACTTCCGCGGGTGAGGATATTTCGGTGACAGTTTTAAGCCAGCGGGTGAGGATATTCTTGTGGCTGCTTTGATCCAGCGGGTGAGGATATTTCGGTGGCAGTTTTAAGCCCGCGGGTGAGGATATTTCGGTGGTAGTTTTAAGCCAGCGGGTGAGGATATTTCGATGGCAGTTTTAAGCCCGCGGAGGAGGAGGAGAAGGAGGAGGGAGGAACCGAGAATATCTATGCTCGGCGCGGGCATCCAGCAGCCACGCGATGCGTCATTCGCTTGGTTGGCCCAGCCGACGGCTACGCATCCAGCGCGGTGCTGCGCCCGTATATATGCTCGCCCCTTTGCGTGGGGCTGGCGGGGGGCCAAGGGGCGAGCTGTCTGGTGATTTTTCGTTGGAGTAACCTTTGTTGCGGGCCAGTGGGGTTCCCCGATCGCCGAACGCCGAACGCGATAGTAGCGTTTTGCGCGCTTCTGTTTGGTCCCCCCGCGCCCCCATAATTAAAAACCGCGCGCGAGAGGTCACTCTTACTCAGGGTCACTCTTGCGTGTAGTCGAAGCAACAACGACAACACAACAACAATCAACAGCAAACGACAACAATCAACAACACAACAACACACGACAACACACAACCACAACAATACACAACAACGAAAACAACAACACTACAACAACAGCAACCTCAACAGCAACACCACCACCAACAACAACAGCACCACCAACATTAACAACAGTCATTTCAAAACTATCCAACACGTGTATCCTAAACCCTCGCTGCTTGCCCTCTTCGTCTTCGATCGTGCCCCCTTAGGAGTATATCTTGCTTTCCTGCATTGTGTATTTCGTGCAGCTCCTAAGGCAGGGGAAGAGAGGACGGATGCAGTAAAGGGACACGGGGGAGGGAGGAGGATGGAGCACAAGAGAAAGTAGCAAGAGAGGGGGCTATGAGCAGAAACACGTGGCAGAACCAGAAGGGCAGATCAGGCACGTAGACCCTAAGTGGCGGGTCGGGAAGGTGGGCCCAGGCGGCCAGGTCGAGCAGGCGGGTTGCTGAAGCGTGCGTCCCGCATGAGTCGCGAGGAAGTCTCGAGCGATAGCGCGGTTCCCATATAAATCGTAAGACATGCGCAGCGACATCGTGATTCCTGAGTGTCAAGGGAGCGGCGCTGAATAAATTACAAGGGAGTCCCACGCAAGAGCGCGATTCCTGCATTAATTGTAAGGAGGTCCTGCGCGAGAGCGCGATTTGGGAATAACTTGTGAGGAAGTGTCAGGCGGGAGCCACTGTTGTTGTAAACCGGGGGGCCAGACGAGCAGTTTGCTGACCCCACACTGTCACGTGTAGATAGCAGGGTGCGAGCCTTGGAAGGAGTACTTTAATTGAAAATGCAACGGTTGCCAGAGAGGGGGCGCCAACAACTATCATTTTTTGAAATGGGAATTCAACAACAGCAGCAACAGCAATAGCAACAACACCACACACAAACAAACACACAATCAAATTCGCAAACAAACGAACAAACAAATATTCAACCCAACAAACAAACGAACAATCAGACGAACAGACGAACAAACGCACGACAACAAAAACATCACGAGAGAGAGAGAGATACCTTGATACATAAAGAGAATCGTGATATATATATATATATATAGAGAGAGAGAGAGAGAGAAACAACAACAAACATAGGTATTGGCGTTGAGACGCTTGAGGGGGCAAAGAGAGAGAGAGAGAGACAGACAGACAGACAGACAGACAGACAGACAGACAGACAGACAGACAGACAGACAGACAGACAGAGACAGACAGACAGACAGAGACAGGCAGACAGGCACGCAGACAGACAGACAGACAGACTCCAAGTTCGCTGCTGCAGCTCGCTGATCCGTCGGACGGGTTGGCACGCCAAGCTGTCGAGCACCTTCGGTCGGTGGAGTCTTCGTCGTCTTCCGGGCTCTGTCCTGCGTCCACTTTGACTCCGCGTGCCTCGGGAGCGTCCCAAGTGTGCCGTTCTATTCGTGAGGCTTCGCCATCTCGTGTTGCCCTTCCTGTGGGCGGCCTATTCGGTCAGCTTCTCGGGCGGTCGGACAGACTCGTACGCTCGCCTCCTCGAACCGAGGACCCCAGGGGGATGGCTAATGAGCACCCTCATTAGATGCTCGTTTGGGGGACATTCCTGAGGCCCACCTAACGGATATGGTCGACTCAAGTTCGACCCAAGTTCGACCCAAGTTCGACTCAAGCTCGACTCAGGCTCGACTCGGGGTCGACTCAGGGTCGACTCAGGGTCGACTCAAATCGACGGACGCTCGACGCAGCTTCGGCGCAAGAGTGGAGCGAGTGTCTCCAGGAAGGTCCCCATCCAACCCTCATTCCTCTCATTTTTGGTAGGTGGATCTCTCGAGCTCTCCGCCGCTTCTGGCGGTGCGCGTTGCGATCAGGAACACAGCACACCCATAGGAAAGCGCGGCATTGACAGCGTAGCCCTGCACACGTGACAGATGAGCAGGGACACAGCAAAGCTCCAGGATACTTGAGGCACTGACAGTGTAGCTCAGCATTGCTGTCTCCCCGCCCTCCTCCGCCCTCCTCGTGCCCTGACCCCCTCCGCCTCCCCTCCACAGGGCCGGGCCGCCCCCCGTGCTCCGGCGGCTCCTCTCGGACCGGACGCCCTCCTCCCCCCCTTCTCGATCCTCGATCCTCGGCTATAGCCCGGAACGAGCAGGCGCGCAGTGGAGTTCAACAAGAGGAAGCAGCAGCAGAAGGATGGGCTCTGAGCGCGCAGTCTGCGCGTTCGAGCATGCCAGACTGCCCCCAGCCTGGGGGAACATGGGCGCAGCCCTGGGGCTACAAAAAATCGTCGTCGTCGTCGTCGTCGTCGTCGTCGTCGTCGTCGTCGTCGTCGTCGTCGTCGTCGTCGTCGTCGTCGTTGTCGTCGGATCGGGCGCCCTCCGCCCCCACGCGGCCGCGGACCCACGCCGCCGGGCTCCCCCTCGCGCGCGCGCGCGAGGAAGGGGGCGCGGCGCCTCCGGGCGCGGGCGGCGCGGCCGCAGCGCCGCCGACGGGCGCGGAGGGCGGCGGCTGGAGCGCCGAGGCCGAGGAGCCGCGCGGGAAGGGAGGGTACCCCGAGAGCCGGGCGGCGCAGTTGTTTCACAACGGGTGTCTTCGCCCCCGTCCCCCTTCCTCCCCGGAGATTCTGGCGACTCAATTTCTTCGTGCCGCGGGTTTTCGCGTCACTTCGGGCCCCGGGACCCTTACGGATCGATCCGGCTCGAAAAGTGGCGCAGAAAGATGGGGTCTAGGGATCCAGGCCCGATTTTTCACGGCGTTTCAAGTTTTTGGAGACGTCGTATCTCAGGGTCCGCGCGGCCGCCCTCGTCCGATCCCCTCTTTTCCATGCAGGCCAATTGGCCACTCGGTGGCCCCGAGTTGCCACACGCTATAGCGGACCGCCTCTGCCTCGCCGCCGACGCAAAAGTTGTCGCCCGGTTTCGGGCCCCGTGGCTCTCACAAGTCGATCCCGTGCGAAAAATGACGCAGGAAGGTGGGGTCTAGGGCTCCAGTCGTGGTTTCCTGCGGTGTTGCATTTTTTTGGCGCAGCGTCGGATCCCAGGGAGGGGGGAGGGGTGTCCCCCCTTCCCTTCTGTGATTCATCACGTCCATCACCCCCCTCACGGACATCGGCGCGTAGACGTTGCGCCCGCCGCTTTGTTGCCTCTCCTCTCACCGCTGCGCACTGAGGTCCTTGCGGCAAATTCTGGCCACTTGGCAGAGGCCGGTACCTGCCGCACTCTTATTTCATAAGAGCTGCAAGCCCCGTGTTCAAAGACCGATCAACGTTGGAAGCTGCCACCCCCCTTCCCTGCGATCCGACGTCTCAAAAAATTAAACGCCGTGGAAGATCGGGCCTGGAGCCCTAGACCCTATTGTCCTGCGCCACTGGTAGAGCCGGATCGATCCGTGAGGGTCCCGGAGCCCGAAACGACGACGCGAAAACGCCCGGCTCGACAAACATTGAGTCGCCAGGATCTCAGGGTTTCTTCGGCACCTCCCAGGGCCTGGCCTGCAGCCGCTCGAGCAGCCTTCCGTGGAGCCCGGCGGTGTGGCCCTCCGCGCCGACCGGGCCGAGCAGGGCCAAAGCGGCTCCTCGGGTCGCCATCCCGGGGTGGGTCGCGCAGCGCGCGCCGTAAGGAATTTGTGATCAGTGGCATCACGGGTCCCAGGTCCCCTCGGGCAATGAAACAATCATGACGGGTGGCTTTTTGCTATCTTCGGCCTCGCGGGGCCCTTACCTGCCCTCGGGATTGTCAAAAAACGATTCAGGATGAAAAATCTGTCCAGGGGAACGGGTCGAGACCTCCAGGGGTCGACGTAATGAAAAAATCATGACGTCGGGGGTCTGGGATGCAAGTGAAACAATGGGTTCTCACCCTTGTGTTCTTGAATTCGATGCAGGTGCACGCGCGCCTCTACGGGTCAAAAAGGGGGGAACAGCACTTGGGCCGAGTGGCCTGTTCTTATGGGGGGAGAGGGAGATGGAGGGAGGGAGGGAGGATCGAGCCCAGGCATTCAACGTCTTGAAACATCAAGACGGAGGTGCTTTTCGATTTTCGGACCCCAGGGGCCTTTGACAGTCAAAACACGGCTCGTAATGAAAAGCCGGCCTTGGGAAAAAGGCTGCGATTTCTCAGGACCCTGTCTTGAATAGTTCAAGACGTCAGACGTCTAGGGGAAAGCTCGTCGGAACAATGGCAGCGTTTCTTGGCGTTGCTCTTTCTTGTGGGGGCTCCCAGAGGCTTCTCGTCGCCACGACTGGACCCGCCTCGAAGACTGTCAAGATGGACCCTGGAGATAACTAGTCGGGGACCGACCTTTAGCCACCTCTTTCTCAACTGGCCCTCCACCGAGAGGAGGAGGGAGGGAGGGAGGGAGGAGGGGAGGGAGGGATGACGGAGGAGGAGGAGGAGGAGGAGGAGGAGGAGGAGGAGGAGGAGGAGGAGGAGGAGGGGGGGCGGCGCGTGTATTGCCACTATCGTTCGATGTGGCCCGGTCGCGGAACCGCCAATTTCGGCAGCCCCGGGGTTTCCAGCAGGAGGCATATGCACACAGAGGGTACAGTTTGTGAACATGTTACGGGGCCTGCTTGTCGGGCGAAGCGCTGCCGAGGGTGGCATGGATCGTCCTTGTGCCAGGAAGTTGCGTACAAGCAAGGCGCGGCTGGCCTGAGTGTGACAGCGTGCGTTCCCGGCATTCGGGCCATGCGGCCGTGTAATCAGGCTTTGCCTCGGCATGTGTATCCAGCTTGTGGCCTCCAGATGTTCCACATGTGGGTCCAGCCGTGCGTGTGTTTCAGTTTCAGGCCGTCACGCTTCCCGACGGGAGGCGCGCGCGCGGCAGGAGTCCGCAGAGCGGCGGAGCAGGCTGGAGGCGCTGGCCCAGCAGGTGAAGCGCGACCTGGAGGGCCAGAGGCTGCAGCCGCGTCGCCTCCCTCTGCCTCCCTCCTGGTCCCTGTTCTTTCCCCCTTCACCTCTCCCCCCCCCCCCTCTTCCCCCTCCCATCCACCTCCCGTCGGTCCTCCCTCCTCCCGGGTGTAAGCAAGGCGAGGATGTCAAGTGTCCTCGCGGGTGGCTTCTTATGCCCAAGAGTTGTTTCTGTTTTTTCCTCACACACACAACCCACTCCACGTGGGCGGCTTCGGTCTACATGGCGTCTTCAGCGTAGTGCGCACCCCCGGCAACGATGCTCTCTGGCGTATTTTCGCGGATTTCCGAGTTCCGAGTTCCGACGTCCTTCCTCCTCCTTGCCTCCCTCCTCCTCCCCGCTCCCTCCCCTTCCTCCCCCGCTCCCTTCCCCCCTCTGTTCTGGGCACGGTTAATGACCACCACCACCACCACCACCACCACCACCACCAACAAGATCGGAAAACAAACCCGCGATCCGTAGTGGCGCAGCTTGGCTCTCGAGGGGAACCCGCCGCGGCAGCCCTGCCGCCGACGACGACCGAGGCCCCCCTCGCGCCCAGGGGCCAGAGCGGGGCTCGTCAAAACACACGTGTCGGTGGTGTGCATCATCTGAGTCACACAGGGACACGGTTTCTCTGCACCACCATGAAGTCGGGCGTGTCCCTCTACAGGGGAAACCTTGAAGAATATAGTCAACAAAAGTAGTCGGTGGACGATTTTTCGACTGCATCCCCAGGACGAACGTTCTTTCCTCTTGGGCCCGGAACGACGGCTTGAAGTCTTGAGCAGACGCGCGTGAGATAACCGCCGTCGGATCGCGTGAAGTTCGCGCGGGTCCAAGTGTGGCTTTGGCGTCTGCTTCGGTGGATCCAATTTCCGTCCGCGCGGATCGGATTTCGGATTTGCTGGATCCGCGTTTTTTTTGTAAGCGGTGGATCCGAATGTTACCCCGCTTTAAATTATTTATTTGATTAAAACGGGGAACCGGAAGAAATCGGATCTGCGGACCCCGGAACCCGCCCGTGTTAAGATTATGTGGGGGAAGGGGTTCGGTCATTAACTTCCAAGAGGAAAATCTTTCGTCCTGCGTCAATATGTTTGATCATTTTTGGGTTATTGAGTATTTTTACTTTTTCGTCTAAAGCCCTCCTGTAGGAGGACAGGCACGATTTAACACCACCAACAAGCGGGGCGGCTTCTGTTTTTGGGGAAGCTTCCCTCCCACTGTGCGCCAGTGCGCCCAGTGCGCCGCATTGGCGCACTGGGCGTCGTCCGGCACGGCCTTCGGCTCCGATGTTGAATCGCTGCGCTCCTTCTCGCGGGCCTCCGCCGAGAGAAGAGGATGCCGATCTCGGTGATGGTGGTAATATGTTCTGCCTTCCTGGGTGGCCGACATGTTACCAACAGTACCGAAATCTGGGATCGTCTTCCGGGGCTGCCTCCACAGGGGGAAGACTCCTCCCCCATTGTGGAGGCAAAACCCTTCGTTGGTGTTGGTGCCCATTTCCAGGCCTCCAAAATCGCTTCGCTCGTTATTCCGCCTGCCCATTTTGCGCCGCGCTGTCGCCTGGCCGAGTGGTCGTTTGCAGTGCGGATCTGCGGTTAAGTCGGGCGTGTCCCTCTACAGGAGGAATATCAAATAATAGTCAAGAAATAGTTTGGGGACGATTTGTTGATCATCTTTTGGCTATTTGGGGAGCATCCTAGGTTTTTTGGTTTAAAGCAAAAAACAAATCGCGCAACATCCCCCTGTAAGGGGATATGCCCGACCTAAAGCTACAGGGGCGGGGGCTGTTTTCCTGAGGCGTTGCGTTCGGCATGATGTCTGGGGAGGCCTCCTGGGGTCTCTTAAGAAGCCTCTCGGGGGCGTCTGGGGGGTATTTGTTGGGCCTCCTGGGGCCTCTCGGAACCGCTTGGGAGCCTCTTTGAGGGCCTCTCGGGGCTCTTGGGAACGTCTGGGGGCCTGACGGAGGCGGCTAGGGTGCCTCTTGGGAGCTTTTTCGGGGCCTCCCGGGGGCATCTTGATGGTTTCGAGGGGCCTCTTGAGGGCTCCTTGAGGGCCTGTTGGCGCTTCCTGGGACATCTTAGGAGCCTCTGGGGTTATTTCGGGGCTCTCTTGGGAGTCTCCTGGGCCGTCTTAGGGTGATGTTTGAAGCCTTTCTAACCGTCCCGGACGCAAAAAAGGAGAAATGCCGAGAATGTTCGTTTTCCGAAGGGAGTGGAAAGATTAGTGCTTATCGAGGCTACCCTGGGAGGCCCCTTGGTGACCTTTTGAGCCGTCTCGAGGCCATCTTGAGCCCTCTTGGAGCGCTATTGGACCATATTGGGGTCCTCCTTCATCTCTCTGAGGCCGTCTTGGGGGCATCGCAGGCCGTCTTGGAGGCTTTGGGAGCCATCTTGAGCGCTCGTGGAGCGCTCTGGGATGCCTGGAAGGCCGCACCCGGGAGCAGACCATCTCTGATCCTGGGGTTCCAGGGGGTACTTTTCGTCCAGGGACCCCCAGGGGCGGCCACCCGCGCGCGAGCTAGATAGATATACAAGTCAATTGGTCCGCAGATCTTAGCAGGCCTCTGGACCGTTGGGCCGGCGAAGTCTGGCACGGCCTTAGCTCCGATAGTTTTAGCGACTGGTTTGTTTGCGGACGGTGGTGGTGGCGGTGTATACACATTGGCCTCGCGCTTGTGCCCCTCATGTGCGGCTCGTCTTGGCTGAGTGCGGAGGCAGATCATCCTTGGCTATTCGGTGCACATCGTCACCAGAGCGACCCAAGCTGAAGGTCGCGCGAACATCAAAGTCGTAATTAGTCTTGTCCTCGCGCCGACTGCCTTGGCCCAGATGCTACAGCTGCGCGTGATTGTTGACATTGGTCATGTTGTGGCCGCGCACCCTGCTGTCGATCGCGGCCAGCGTTGTTCAACTGGGACTGCCGAGATCTGTACCTGGATATATGCTCTCCCAGGAGGTGCAGTTGACAACTGTGCTGGACCTTGTGGCGACGGACCTGGAATGATGATGATGATGATGCTGAGGATGATGATGATGATGATGATGATGATGATGATGATGATGATGATGATGATGATAGTGAAGATACTGGTGATTATGATGATGATGTTGATGGTGGAGACGGTGATGACGATGACACTTATGATGCTGGTGTGGATGACGATGGTGCTGTTGGTGCGGGTGGTGGTGGTAAGGATGACGACACGACGACGACGGTGGCAACGATGACAATGATGATGGTGATGATGATGATGATGATGATGGTGGTGGTGGTGATGATGATGCTGGTGATTGTGATGATGGTGGTGATGATGATGCTGATGACGGTCAGGATGATGATGTTGATGATGATGCCGATGTTGATGCTTACGATGGTGATGTTGATGCTGGTGATGATGCTGATGATGATGATGGTGGTGGTGATGGTGATGGTGATGGTGATGGTGATGGTGATGGTGATGATGATGACGATGATGATGATGATGATGATGATGATGATGATGATGATGATGTTGATGCTGCTGCTGATGATGATGATGCTGATGATGGCCCCGAACACTATCAATAGCGCCACCAGCGCCCACGGACCCGGTGCGATCGCATTTCTTATCGAAGACGCCTACGGCGAATCACCGCCGCCCCCTGCCTTTTTGGAAGCGCCTATGTGGCCGAAGGTTGTGGCCAGAGGCCTGCCAAGCTGTCGGACCATGTGTTCCCCGAATCGGTTTGGAAAACCTTCGGGGAACACGTGGGCATCTTGAAGGTCATCCTAGCCGTCTGGAGGCCATTCTGACCCTTTCGGGCCTTCTTGGAGGACGTATTGGAGGGCTCTTGGGCCGTCTTGGAGGCTATCTTGAGCGTCGTGGAGACCTCTTGGGCCGTCTTGGGGGCCTCTTGGGGCCGTGTCTTGGGCCTCTTGGGCGATCTTTGTGGGCATTTGGGCCGTCTCGGGCCGTCGGAAGGCAGAAAAAAGCAAATGCCACAATCCTTCAAAAACCCAGGGCAAATCACTGATTTTGGCATTTTCGGGCCTTCCTGGAGGCCCTCTTGGAGGCCTCTTGGGCCGTCTTGGGCCATCTTAGGGCCATGTTCGGCCGTCTTGGTGGGCTCCTGGTCCGTCTGACGCCGTCGGAAGCCGTTTGGGGGGCCTCTATAGGCCGACTTGGGGCCCTCTTGGAATGCTCCAGGGCCGTCTTGGAGGCCATCTTGGGCGTCTTAAAAGCCCCTTGTGCCGTCTTGGGGACCTCTTGGGGCCGTCTTGGGGCCCTCTTGGGCCGTTCTGGGGCCATCTTGGAGGCCTCTTGGTCGATCTTTGGGGGCTCTTGGGCCGTCTCGGGCCGTCGGAAGGCCGAAAAGAAGCAAATGTCACAATCCGTCAAATACCTTAGGAAAATCAATGTTTTTGGCCTCTTCTGGCCTTCCTGGAGGCCTTCTTGGGGGCCTCTTGGGCCGTCTTCGGCCAGCTTTGAGCCAACTTCGGCCATCTTGGTGGATTCCTGGCACGTCTGACGCCGTCGGGAGCCGTCTTGGGGGCCTCTATGGGCCGACTTGGGGCCCTCTTGGGGCGCTTCGGGGCCGTCTTGGAGACCATCTTGGGCGTCTTGGAGGCCATCTTGGGCGTGTTGGAGGCCTCTTGGGCCGTCTTGGGGCGCTCTTGGGGCCGTCTTGGAGGCCACTTGGGCCGTCATGGGGCCCTCTTGGGGGCCTCTTGGGCGATCTTGGGGGCCCCTTGGGCCGTCTTGAGCCGTCGGAATGCCGAGAAGAAGCAAATCCCCAAATCTTTCAAACACCTAAGGAGAATCAATGATTTTGGCCTCTTCGGGGCCTCCTGGAGGACCTCTTGGAGGCTTCTTGGGTCGTCTTGGAGGCCTCTGGGGGGCCTCTTGGGCCGTCTTGGGCCGTCATGGACTCTCTTGGGCCGTCTTGGAGGCCGTCTTGGACCATCTTGGGCGGACTTGGAGGCCATCTTGGCCATCTTGGACGCCATCTTGAGCCGTCTTGGAGGATTTGTTTGTGGACGTTGGGGTCCTGGGCAATCCTCCCGGGACCCCGGCGGGACGGGCCGAAGCGCCAGGGGGAGTTCTTTTGGAAAAAGAACCAGAACCAAAACCAAAAGGATCCAGCACGCCAGGCACCCCTGCGATGAATCGACAGGGGGCGGCGGATATAGTGATCTTCGGCCCATCCGGCGATGAATCGACAGGGGTGCGGCTCTCGGCGGCAAAGGTGGCCATCACACGCCAGAGGCCTCTTGGCACGCAGATCGAGTCGTGCAAGGCGGCGCTCGAGAGGTCCCAGAAGCGGGTCTTGGATTGCCAGCAGGTGATCGAGCGCGCCAACGCAGCCACGCAGGAGGCTGCAGCCGAGCAAGTGCGACTCCAGGCCGAGCTCGCCATGCTCCAGCAGCAGATCCCGATGACGAGCGGGACGAATTGCATCTACATGATGAGCTCCGCGATGGATACAGTCTTGAAGGCAATGCAGGACGGTGGCGTGTCTCCACCATGTTGTGGGAAGCCGAGGCCTTGATGAAGCAGCTGTCGTCTGGCATCCAGCAGATCGCTCAGATGGCCAGCACAACAGCCCCAACCCCCATGGACGAGAGCAACAGCGCCGGCCGATGTCAGCCCGACGAGCCCAACGGGGACAGCGAGGCCAAGGAACGCAGGATGGTCGGCAAAGGGCCGCAGGGAGCGCCCACATCTCAGCGCCACTGCCGCCACCTGCCGTCAAAAAACAGCGATGCCGCAGATGTGCAAGTACCGCCTTGAGCAAGACGGAATGTCCCGAGGGAGCGCGTGACGAGCGGGACCTAGACTCGTCACGAATTCGACTTGCATCTGCGAATGCGCGCGCACTTCTTCCATGGCAAGATGAAGCCAGCTACAATCGGAACGCCTTCGCGTCTTTGAAGAGCAAGACCGAACTTCTACAGATGATGTTTTACGATGCTGGGTATGGGATCGTTGGCACCCAAGAGGGGCGCAGCACTACCAAGCGTCACGTTGTGGGTAACTACTACGAGATGTTCATCGGAGCTTGCCCTGATTCGAGATATGGCTCTCAAGATTGGGTTTCCAATTCATTGCAGTTTTCAGGCGACGTATTCGTTCAACCGAGTGCTCGGATCACCACAGTTGTGGGCGTAGCGCAGGCATTGGCCGCAGGGGTGGTGGTCTGCTCGGCGCACGCCCCCCACTAGTTCTCCAGCAAGTGCTCCAAGGATGAGTTTTGGGAGCTGCTCGAGAGGCACCTGATTCAATCCATATCCAAGTTTACCTCATGCTCCATCGTGCTGCTGATCGACGCCAACGCTCGGGTCGGCAGCGTGAAGTCTCCAGCTCTAGGTTCTGCGTGTCAGAACAAAGAGAACAACAGTGGTGCTCGGTTTCGACGGTGCCTTACCAACACGAACCTCTATGCGGCCAACACAGATTTCCCCATCACATGGACATGGGTGTCTACGTACAAGACGACTGCTCGTATTGACTATGTTTGTAGCAAGGCGAGCAGCAAACGCTCAATTCCCAATGCGTATGCTGATGGGAATGGGGATCTCAATTTGGATGGCTCGATTGGTCACAGACCTGTTGTGGTGGACGTGACAATGCCCAAGGATGTCCAGCATGAAAAAGCAGCCAAACATAAAATGCCTTTTGATATTACCAAGCCCCCATATCCTCATCTTGTGGAACGATTCAACCAGAAGATGCGGTTGTTCTAATCCCAGAGCGACTGGACGGTTTACCTAGATGAGCTGAATGCGTGGATTCTACAGCATGCCCGAGCCACGTTCGGGCCCCCCCAGAAGCGACCTCGGAAGCCGTGGATCTCAGCATCGTCATGGGGCGTGGTTCAGATGGCGGCTCCTCTGGTGCGGCTACGACACAGAGGCTTTGGCGCTGAGCGGCGTGCGCTGCTGCGCAAGGCTTGGTTCGCCTTCGCGTCGGCGCTGCCCGCCGACTTCGCGATCGTCAGCGACGCCTCAGTGAGCGGCAGCGGCAGCGCGACTGCCGGCGCTGGGCGCCGCGGCTGGCGCGCCCGCGCGGCCTGCGCCGAGGCCGCAGCGGCGCTGGCTGCGGCGCGGCGCATCTCTGCCTCGCTGCGCCGCGCGGCTCGCGCTGCCGGGGTGATCTCCAGGAGGCTCGTCAAAGCCGATCGCCAGATCTGGGTCGGCATGAAAGCCTTGGAGGCGCAGTGGGCCCACGTCATGGGCGACTCGCGCACCGCCTACGCCATCGCGAGGGCCTCGGCAGGGCGCGGGCCCCCATGTGCCTCCGTGCTTCGCTGGCCCGATGGCGAACTCACGAGCACGCGCGGCGAGCGCAACATGCTAATGCGCGGCCACTTCGCCCGGGCCTTCCGCGGCAAGCTGACCGCCCCTGAGGCCTTGGCAGCAGCTGCCGCGCCTCCACGTTTCAAGCGCTGTGCAGTTTCGAGCGTGCTCGACGTGGCGCCGAGTGCGGCGCGCCGAGCGGTCATGTTGCTGAAAAGTCATAAAGGCGTCGGCAATGACGGTACCGCAGGCGAGCTAATCCGAGCAGCTGTCGATTTGCTTGCCGTCGAGTTGTCAGAGCTTCATGTCAAGATAGTTGAGCAAGAAAGATGGCCTCTGTCTTGGGCTGGAGGTAGGCTAGTATATATATATATATATATATATATAGGCAGCGTGGAAGATCCTGATAATTTTCGCGGGATCCGTCTAACTGACCACGCTGCCAAGGGTTTCTTTTACCAGCTAAGGTCTGCGCTCGATAGTAAATACAACGCGCATCAACCCAGCATGGAGTGCGGAGCCACCGCGAAACGTGGTACTGATTTGGCCTCCCATCTAGTTCTTATGTCGATTAACATGGCTAAGCTTCAGGATGCATGCGCGTTTGTGCTGTTCCTCGATCTCGTAAATGCGTTCGATCGAGCAGTGCGTGAGCTCGTGTACGGCATGACAGATGAGCAGCTAGCAGATCCTCTTGCCTACTTTATGCCACTAGGAGTGTCGCAAGAGACTGCTCGTAAGATCACAGTGTGCTTAGGCATGTACGGCTCAGCTTTCCAGCAGTGGAGAGTGGGCCCGAAGATTGCTGAGCTCGTTGCTAGGTTGCATCCCATGGTATGGTTTCAATACGCAGATCTCCCAGGAGTGGTGCAGGCATCCGCAGGAGGTCGCCAAGGATGAGTGTTCGGCATAGTCATGTTTAACGGAGCGTATAGCATCGCGCTTTTCATGTTGTATCCTGAATTTGCTAAGCTAGGACTCGGGCTCAGATTGTCTCGCAGTGAAGGCCCTATTTGGAATGCCAATCCGCACGACAGTGCGCGCGTGACGCATGTCGAGCACGTCATCGATGCCGTGTTTGTCGATGACGAATGCCTTGTCCTGCTCGCCTCCACCCCCACTCGCCTCAACTCTGCCATCCGCGTTCTTATGGCACCTGTAGTCCAGACCTTTACAGCTGTTGCTCTAGAGATCAACTTGAAGCCTGGCAAGTCTGAATGCATGGTTGTGTATAGAGGTAAGCAGAGTAGCAAACGCTATGCTAGATTAATAAGCGGAGATCAGCGATGCCGTAGGTTTCCCGAGCTTGACATCCCACTGCAAGTAGTCGAGGGATACAAACATTTAGGCTGCGCATCGACCCCCGATGGTCGTCTGGAGAGGGATGCCGAACACAAGAGTTCGCCAACTATGAACGCCTATGTCTCTATTGCCTGTAAAGTTGTTGGTGTCACTGAGTTGTGGCAGAGTGCGAGCGCTCGCTGGCTCTCCCCTTATCCATGGTGGGCTGTTGCTTAATAGTCACATCATGTGTGGCACACCCGAATACCTTCGCGCGCAGAATGGCCCACGCATGCGCATCCTTAGGCACATAGCTGGCGATCCCAACTTCGGCGAGGCGGTGTTTTCCGGCGTTCAACTTCGTGAGCAGCTGGGCTGCCCTTCCCTGGACTGCCTGGTGCTGCGAAAACGGTTGCTGCATTTCGGTCGTCTAGTCCATTTCGCCCCAGGCCCGCTCCAGGCTGCGCTGCAGTTTCGCCATAACGAGCAGGCCCTCGATTGGGTCAAGCAGCTTCAGAGTGACTTGCAATATGTGTGGAGGCGCGTCCCCGCCTTCTCTTTGCTGCCCGATCCCATCCTGTATGCGAGCGTCTGGCATGAGTTCATCTTGCATGACCTTGCGTCCTGGAGGGAACGAGTACATCGCATCCTTTTCAGCACGTCAGTGTGCGATTCGTCGTCGTCGGTGATGTCGTCGACTGAACGTTTGCAGCAGCGACCCCAAGAGGATGCCACTCTCCCGTTCGCGTGCGGCCTCTGCCCTGGGCGCCCCGCATTTCTCATTGACAAAGCTTTGAAGATGCATCGGCGCGTGAAGCACAAGCTCCGATGCCCTGCACGTTTGTATGTAGATGAGCGTTGTATATGCCCTGTGTGCAAAACTGACTTTAAACAGAGGTTGATATGTTTCGCACATTCATCGGACAGCAGACGTCAACGCTGTTGGACGCAATTGATGCAGACTGCCCCTCCTCCTCTCCCGTCAGAGATCGCGACAGCGCTCGACCTCGCCGGTCGCGAGGCGCGTCGCAAAGCTCGACGGAAAGGACACGCACACACCCGCTTGCTATCTCTCGTGCGTACGATCGCGAGGGTAAATGCATAGGTTCTGCCCGCATGCGATGCCTGTTGTCGCGAGGCGCGCTGGCCTGAATCCCACTTTTCTACAACCGATCCCGAGACACCTAAGAGGTAACCTTGCCTAATAAAAAAGTATTCGGCCCATCCCGCCGCGGTGCCTGGTTTGTGGGTATGGAGCTGATTGGATGTTCGCTGGGGTCTCGTGGGAGGCTTATCGGGGGCATCTTGGAGGCACTTTGGGCGCCTCTTGGGGGCCGTTTGGGGGCCTCTTGGGGCCTCTGTCGGGCCTCTTGGGGGCCTCCTCTTGGGGCCTCTGGGGGCCTCTTGGGGGCTTATCGGGAGCAACTTGTGGCCTTCTCTGCGCCTCTTGGGGCCTCCTGGGGCTTTCTTGGGGCGGAAGGCTTGGGCTTTGGGTTTGTGTTCCCTCTTTGGGGCTCCTTGTGGGGCTGTCCTGCGGCCCTCTTGGGGGCCGTTTTGGGCTCTCTTGGAGACCTCTTGGGCCGTCTTGGGCCGGTGTTGGGGGCCTTTAGGGCCGTTTGCAAGCGTCGTGAAGCCGAAATGTTGACAATGCCAATATACTCCAAAACCGATGGAAAATCAATGCCTTGGGCCTCTTGGGGCCCTCTGGCCTCTTTGGGCGTCTTGGCGGCCTCTTGGGCCGCATGGGGTCCATCTTGGCCGTCCTGGGGCGCTCGTTCGGCGATTCGGTGCCCTCTTGAATCGTCTTGGCGGCCTCTGGGAGTCCTCTGGGGGTCCTCGTGGCCCGAACGTTCACGCGACAGGCCGCGACAAACCACAGGGGAACCGCGGGAAACCCCGACGGATTTGAGAATTTGGCGTGCGGGCCCCTCATTGACTCCTCAAGATTGAGGACTGAGGATCAGGGGATTGGGCAAAGGACCTAAGGACACGCCCGCTCCGTGCCGAGAGGCGCGGTGGCGGATGTTTGGATCCTTGCCCTTCTGCCAAAGCCCCTCGGCAACATGTGGATGTGAATGTTCCTCTTCCTGGGGTCCCCCTTTACCCGTTCGGGTCTAATCGTGATGCATGCGAGTTCGTGCTCATGAGTGGGAACTCCTTGGCGGGTTTATAGCTGCAGGTTGAACTCGTGGGTTGCATAGTTTATGAATTTGGCGACGCGGATGTCAAGCGTCTTAGGGCGCTCAATGATACAGTGGGCCGCACGTGAAAGCGTGATTGTGTTCGCCGACAAGCTTCCTCCTGGTGATCGCGATTGCGAGCAGCGTTTCAGGATGTGTGCGCTGCCGCATCCTGCAGATTTGAGACCGCTTTCATGAGGGCCATGGGCCTCGTAGGGGAGAGCTTCCTGCTGATGGCGCTTCTCATCCTCCTGATTATCATTGTGCGCCTCGTCCTGAGGACACGCTTCTTTCATCGATCCCAGGCTTGCTTGAGCAGGTGACGAATACGATCGGGGAGCCTCTTGCAGTGCACGTGCAACTTCCTGGTGAAGGTAAACAACCTCCTGGTGATGCTGGGCCTTGTCGATCGCTGCTGCCGGCCTGGGCATCCAGAGGTCTCGCTGTGCGCCCCTTCGTAGTCTATCGCCTCTTGACGAGCCACGTCGTGTGCACTTTCGTGATGGTGGCGTCTACAGTTGGATAAGCTCATGGGGCTGGTTGGCCCGGGGTGGACTCGCGGATTTCAACGCGGTCTCCTTGGTGGTCGTGATTGCGGCTCCGTTCGTCTTCACCCGGTGGTGGCATAGAATTGGTATCTTCCTTGACAAGCCCCCACGTTCGGTGGTGCGTCGGCCCCACGCCAAATCGCTGGCACGTCGAGGGTGCGGCGGCAGCCCGTCCGAAGTTATAGAATGGAGTCCTGTTGGCGGGTGAGTAGAGGAACGAGGAACAAACGTCGTTATCATCATCGCCACCATCAGCTTCACCAGTATCAGCAGCAGTGTAATCATCGTCGTCATCATCATCCACATGATCATCATCATCATCATCATCATCATGATCATCATCATCGTCATCGTCATCGTCATCACCATCGTCATCAGCATCGTTATCATCATCACTACCATCATCATCATGCCATCATCAGCAACATCATCATCAGCATCATCACCATCATCATCCTGATCCGCATCATCCTCATCCCCGTCGTCCTTCGTCCCAGGCCCCTGCCCTTCCCTTCCTCGTCCTCGCCCTCTCCCTATTCATCTTCCTTCTCCTCCGCCATCTCCCCCTCCTCGTCCACCTCTTCTCTCTCCTCCTTTGCGCTACTTCCCTTGAAACACGTAGACATTTCCCGAACGCGATGTGCGCTCGTGGGCGCCTCGTTTGCGCCCCGCGCTCGGGGAGCATGCTGGAGTTTCGCGTGGTGCCTGCCCGTGGGCGCCTCATGGTAGCCCCTCTAGCGTTCTTCACGCAGAGGGCACCACATCGCTTGCTTGCACCACTTATCTGACACCACATGGTCTACACCACAGGCTTCCACCACGTAGATTGCACCACGTCGGTTGCACGACATAGGGTGCACCACATAGAGTCTTCTTTCAAACAAAAGGACATGGGTTTTACCACCCTCCCCCCCCCTGGACTCAAAGACCCCCCTTTTCGCATTTTAATGTTCATATGGTTCTGCCCCATCGTCCATCCTAATTTTGAATTCATACTATCCCGGCTAGGCCGGTATGTGCCCCCCACGGTCCCCTTACAAAAAAATAGTATGCGCGCACATTCCATTATCACAACTTATATATTTCCAAGAATCCTTTGCAAAAACGTGACGAAATGCACACGCGCGCGTCGTCGAGCGCGCATGCTGAAATCTTTCGAAAACCTTGGTTTGGGAAGGATTTCAAAATCGAATTTCCAACAAATCTACAAAAACACAGGGTTTCGCAACACGGATTTTCTAAAATAGTTTACGCGCGCGTTCTTGAAAAAGTCTTTAGAAAACCAATGCTACCAAACGGGCTTCGCGCGCGCATGTCGAAATCCTTCGAACGCCCTTGCCCGCGTGTCGTCGCGAGAATCTTCTGCAAAACATGGGACGAAGTGCACGCGCGCGCGTCGTCGCGCGCGCATGCCGACATCCTTCAGAAGGATTTCAAAATCGAGTGTCTCAAAACACACACACACAAAAAAAACACAGGGCTTCGCAACACGGATTTTCAACAGAAGCGTGCGCGCGCGCTCTTGCGTCGTCGTCGTCGTCGCCGTCCTCCCTCCTCCCTCGTCGTCGTCGCCGTCGTCGTCCTCTGTCTTTCCTCGTCGTCGTCGTCGTCCTCTTTGGCGTCGTCGTCGTTTCTTTCGTCGTTGTCGCTATGGTCGTCATTCCTCCTCTCTCGTCGTCGTCGTCATCGTCCGTCGTCGGCGTCTGGTCGTCGCCCCCCCTATTTCGTCGCCGTCGTCGTCGTCGTCGTCGTTGTCTTCCCTGCTCCCTCGTCGTTGTCGTCGTCGGCGCCGCCGTCCTCCCTCCTTCTTTTTCGTTCGCGTCGTCGCCGTCCTCCCTCCTCCCTCGTCGTTGTCGTCGTTGTCGCCGTCGTCGTCATTCCTCCTCCCTCGTCGTCGTCGTCGTCTTCGTTGGCGACGTCGTCGTCGTCGTCGTCGTCGGCGTCGTCGTCGTCGATGTCATCGGCGTCGTCGTCGTCGTCGTTGGCGGCGTCGTCGTCGGCGTCGTCATCGTCGTCGTCGCCGTCGTCCTCGTCGTCGGTGTCGTCGTCGTCGTCGTCGTCGTTGTCGTCGTCGTCGAAGTTGTCGGAGTCGTCGTCGTTGAAGTCGTCGGAGTCGTCGTCGGTGTGGTCGTAGTCGTCGGTGTCGTCGTCGTCGTCGTTGTCGCTGTCGTCGTCGGCGTCGGTGTCGTTGCCAAGTGCCATTTGGTACCTACCGTCACGGTCTTAAGAGGTCCTCCGACCAAGTTGCGGGTGGGAGGGTGGGATGTTTGCAAGAGCAGTGGAGAGTTCAGCTTCAAGACGGTCAAAGTGGTTTGCACCACATAGCTTTCACCACATAGCCTGCACCACGCAGATGGCACCACACGGCCTGCACCACATAGCTCACACCATATATCTTGCATCACATGGGATGAACCACGTGGTTTACACCACATAGTTTGCACCACGCAGCCTTCACCACGGGTAGCACGTAGTTTCCCCATCCAAGCGAGGAGTAGACTCTACCACCCTCCCAAGCCCAGACTTATCGGATGCTCTCACATCCCATAGTTTGCATGTGATTGTCCCTCATCGTTATTTTGTTTTATGAACTCGTAGCATCCCGGCCAGGCTGGCATTAGATACCCCCGTTCATCTTGATCAGATGATATCATGCACGCGCACGTGTTCATCGCACGTTATTTTTTCCAATCGCCTATTTGCTGAACAACCAACGAAGTACACACGCACGCGCACAGTTCGACCTCGTACCAAACACATTCGCTGCGCAAGTATTTCAACATGACAGCATTAACCGCCCATGGGTTCATCGCAGCATCTTGTATGGATTAGTCCCGCGCGCACATGCCGAAATCATAGGACAACCATCGGATTGAAGCAGGCTCGTCGGGGAAACGCATTGTCATCTC
Organism: Prorocentrum cordatum; assembly: GCA_963575745.1. Taxonomy (NCBI): domain Eukaryota; class Dinophyceae; order Prorocentrales; family Prorocentraceae; genus Prorocentrum; species Prorocentrum cordatum. The sequence continues at coordinate 642,336 of CAUYUJ010014749.1, read as the reverse complement.
ACCACCATGGGCATCCGCGTCAAGTGCACGAATCGGTGGCCTCACGCGCGCGCGGCCACGCGCGCGTGTCGAAATCCTCGCGAAACAAGTCATTGGTGTTCGGCGTATGTCCAGACAGCGCTCTTCAACACATGCGAAAACCGTTATCTGTCCAACGAACAGGCTGGCAGATTTCTCGACTTCCTGCGCGCGCGGACTTCGTCACCGCCTCAACAGCAGCTGCCTGGAACAGCTGGGCGCACTTCGAAAGAACGGGGTGGCGCCCATGCACCACCTCGAGCGGATCCCCATCACGAGCTTCTGCAATCTGGAGGAGCACTGAGTTCAGAGTCGCCCAATGCACCCGGGAACCTGAGGGCGAGTGAGCGGGGTGCCCACATGCACCCGGGAAGTTGATGGAGTGAGGGCGAGTGCACCCAGGAATTTGAGGTTCGGCCTGCCTACACCAGCCCCCCTCTGGCTATCCTCACTCCTCTTCTCGCGATGTGTCTGCTTCAGTGCGAGCTGCCAGGTGGGAGGTGGGACACCACCACTATCAGAAGCATGCTCGGACTGCTTCAAAGTAGGAGAGAATACCAGCTCCGGGACTGGGGCCCCGTGCAATGATTGCTGGATCACTGTAGACTCCTACTTTTCTCCTTCCTCCTCCCTCCTCCGTCCTCGTGCTGCTCTGCGTCCAGACCGTTCTACCCTTCTGGATCTGTGCATCCTGGGGCACCCGTTTTAGCATTTGCCGTTCCTTGCGTATCCGTGTCAAATTCTGCTTGCGCAGGGGGCTACTCCATATTTGTGGCTTGACAGGTCTGCTTGAGGACCAGAGGTGATGTTTAATCGGAGGTGAGGGGGTGAGATCGAAGTGGAACGCAGAGCCCCCCTACTCGGAAATCGGTTTCGGTTTCGTGTTCGTGCGTGCCGTGCGTGCGGGCGAGGCGAAGCTGCGTGGGCGGGCGTAAGAAAGTCTCCTCCGGCTGAGGCGCGGCCGGACCAAATGTTTCGTTTCCGGTGGCCGGTGCCGCGCGGTGTCCCGACGGTCTCCCGCCTCCGGCTGAGGCGCGGCCAGACCAAATGTTTTCTTTCCGGGGGCCGGTGCCGCCCGGTGTCCCGCCGGTGTCCCGCCGGTGTCCCGTCGGTGTCCCGATGATGATGAGGACGATGATGATGATGATGATGATGATGATGATGATGATGATGATGATGATGATGATGTCGATGATGTTGATGATGATGATGATGATGATGGTGATGTTGATGGTGGTGATGATGGTGTCCCGATGGTGATGATGATGATGGTGTTGATGATGTTGATGATGATGATGCTGCTGGTGATGATGGTGTCCCGATGATGATTATGATGATGATGATGATGTTGATTATCCTGGTGTTGTTGATGATGGTGAGATGATGATGAGGTGGTGATGATGAAGATGATGATGATGATGGTGTCCCGATGATGATGATGATGATGATGTTGATGAGGTTGGCAATGATGCTGTTGATGATGATGAACATGATGAAAATGGTGTCTCGATGATGGTGATGATGATGATGATGACGACGATGGTGTCCCGATGATGGTGATGATGATGTTGATGATGAGGGTGATGATGAGGTTATGACGATGATTTTGATGATGGTGGCCCGATGATGGTGATGTTGATGAGGATGCTGATGTTGTTGATGATGATGGTGTCCCGATGATGATGTTGTTGATGATGAGGATTATGGTGAGGTGATGATGATGGTGTCCCGATGCTGATAATGATGTTGTTAACGATGATGATGCTATGATAATGGTGATGATGATGGTGGTGCTCCGATGATGATGATAATGGCGCCCCGATGATGATGATGTTGAGGATGATGATGGTGCCGATTATGGTGCCCCGATGGGCCCGATGATGATGTTTGTGATGATGATGTTGGTGATGATGGACATGAGGTGATGATGGTGGTGGTGTCCCGGTGATGATGATGTTGATGACGTTGATGACGATGCTGTCGTTCATGATGATGGCGGCGGCGTTGATTGTGAGATCGATTGTGATATCGATAATGAGACCGATAGTGAGACCGAATGTGAGACCGATTGCGAGATCGTTAGTGAGATCGATAGTGCGATCGATAGTCAGATCGATTGTGGGACCGATCGAATGCAATCTATCGAGTGAGATCGATTGTGAGATCGACCGAGTGAAATCTATCGAGCGGGACCGATGGTGAGATCGATAGTGAGACCGATCGAGTGAGACGTTTGTTCTCCCCCCCCAAAAAACCTCCTTATCACTCGAAGGGTGGTCGTATAGGTTTATTGCGGTTCTCATCGAGCGTGCGGGTCCTCGGGCGCCCAGTCCGCTCAGACATCGAACTGTGCTCCAGAGGCGTGCGCCATCGTCGACACGTCGTCGTCGTCGTCCTCCTCCTCCACCTCCTCCTCCGACCTGATCGACAGCCTCAAAGGCACGCTGGCTCATATCCACGCCGACTGGGCCCTCTTCAAGATCGAATATTATGCCAAGCACCTCGGCGTGTTCATGGGCCCAGGAGCTGACGAACGTGCTCAATTGGCTGGCCCCGCCGCCAAGTGGCTTTTCCGTGCCCAGATCCTCGGCGAGTCTCATGCCCTGATCCAACGGATCATTAAATCGTACAACTCCTCTGCGCTGACAACGCTAGCATACGTTGGCCAACTTTTCCCTGTTCCTGAACTGATACCCGGCCGCGAGATCCACGTCCTCCACAAAATAACTTGCTCCCCGCCCTCAGCCTTCACCAAGCTGGACATCCTGGGTCTGAAGAGCTGGGCTGGTGCTGTCATCCCCACGGGCGCCGAGGTGCTGATGAATGCGACGCTGTGGAGATCTGCTACCACTACCATCAAGGTCTGGCCCCCGCTGATCGACATGCTCAACGAATCCGCCACGGCGAACCCCCCATCGTCGCGACGGTGCAGGGTCACTGGTCTGCCGAATGGTGGGCTTCGCCCGCCTCGATCGCCCAGCACCTCCAAGCCGCGAAGAACGGCATCGCCTTCCCAACGGGCAACGGCTCCATCTTCATGGCCCTGAAAAGGACGAAAAACGCAACTTCTACTTGCTCATCGCCGTGCTGCTGCCGCGGCGTTTTCGCCGCCGCATCGTCCCGTTCCTGCTCCTGTGCCGGGTTTACCTCGACGCAAGTCACCTCAATCGAAGTACCTAGATGCTTTCCAGACTCACCTGTACGAGGACAGTTTTGACATCACCATCGTGAAGCGCGTGAAGGCTTGGTTCCCCTACATCCCCATGGCCACTGCAGGGCAAGATCCCACGATAGGTGGTGAACATCAACTGCTCAGTCCTGCTACTCGCACAATGCTGAACTCTACACGTTCGTTTCCTCATCAACCGATCCCAGCAACTACTGCCTTCCCTTCTGCCCCCATACCAATGAAAGCCACGATGATCACGCTGCTGCCGCTCGCGAACTTCATATTCTTGCTGAATTACTTACTCCTTGGGCCTCGGACTGGCTCCCCGACCTGTACATCGACAGCTGGGACCACACGCTTCGCCGAGACATCGACTGGATGGACTGGTGCGAACAATATGTGCTCCGTCATCTTCGCCGATGGAGTTTGTGCATCCTTTACACCGCTGCCTCGGAAGAAGACCTCCGTCGACGCGCTCGCAATATCTGCCGACACGCATGGTACGATTCAGACGCCAACCGCTACGGCAGGGCGATCTACATGACGAGGACTCCGCGCACGTACGACACGCAGGCAGCGTTCAACCTTGCAGCTGAAGAACACCGTCTCCGTCGCCAGTGGATACACATGGCCGACTTTGTCTCCGACCCGTCCGACACCGCCTACATCGAGGAGGTCAACGAACACCTGCAACCAGACGCCATCTCGTTCAACGACCGGACCGCTTTGTACCAGCTCCCGAACAGCGTCAATATCCATTGGTGGCGCACGCGAGCAAAGATCGCCCGCATGCCCCCATCGCGCTTTTGGCCCACGATGAAGACCCTGGTTGGCGCCTGGTCTACTTCATGCCGTCTCCACATTCAACCTGATCGGCGCCCTTGCATATACGGGCGCAACGTGAACCACGCAACGGACAGCATCTCGCACTACCTCATTTGCCCTAGACAGTGGCATGCGCTGGCATACCCCAGGGGCCGCCTCTCGAACTGCATCCTGGCCCGCCTCGGGATGCACGACAGCTGCCACAACGTCGACCCGAACGACGAGAACCACGTCTCCCACGCGATGGTCCGCTTGGCCGTCACGTACCGCATGTACCACACCTGCAAGGATTTCCAGGCCTCCTACGACGACGTAAACGCGTTCGAGGCTTCGACGTACAACCATCTGAGTGTAGCGCGCGCCGCCGCCCGCCAGGCCCTCCGTCTCGGCGTTTCGCCGCATGGAGGCCGGAACGCGGGCCCGCCGCCTGCTGTTGTTTTGCCTTTCCCTCGTTCCGACCGTCCGCCGTCCCTCTCGTCCTCTCGTGTGCCTTTCTTCTTGCCGCCCGACCGCTCCTTTTCTCCGCTTCGAAACGTAAGCTACGCAGTGAAAGCGCCGCCTGTGCCGCTCCGCGTGCCACCTTGCGCTGCCAGCGCAAGTGACGGCCGCTAGACGTCTGACTTGCCCCCATCAAGGGTTCGTTCGCTCCTGCTCCACCTCCTCCTCCTCCTCGCCTCCTCCTCCTCCTCCTCTTCCTCCTCCTCCTCCTCCGTCCCCCGCGCAGGCAGCCGCCCGGCGGCGGCGCCCGGCATTTCGCGCCGGGGCGCCGGCGCGGCAGCGCGGGGAGCGGCTGCGCCGGGGAGCGGCTCTACCAGGCGGGGGCCCTGGGCCGCAAGCGGCCCCGCGCAGAAGGTGTGAGGAGGGAGCAGGAGGGAGGAAGAGGAGGAAGAGCAGCAGGAGGAGGAGGCGAAGGAGGAGGAGAAGGAGCAGGAGGAGGAGGGAAGGGAGAGAGGGAGGGAGGGAGGGAGGAGGAGGAGGAGGAGGAGGAGGATGTGAGGAGGAGGAGGAGGAGGAGGTGTTTCAATCCCATTACCCGCAGCCGGCTTGAGCCTCGAACCCAGGATGGCATTTTTCATATCGAAATCATCCGCATATCTTTCCATGGTAGCGGAGCCGTGGTGAACAATGCACGGACCTAGCATACATCCCCAACCTAGACTCGTTGTAGAGTAGAGTAGCATCCCCATCCCAGGTAGGGCTTTGGGAAGACACCTCGTGTAAGGAAAGTGGCATCAGTGATTGACACGAAACTCTTAGGGCAAGGTCTTTAATATTTCTCCGGAGATGAAGGTGAGTGGAGCGATTGATGTTTTTTTCGTTTCGAATCTTTTTGTGGAATTGTGAGCCGAGTGATGTTGCAGAACATGGAGCACGCGCGCGAAAACATCCGAACCCAATCACGTTAGCAACTACGGAAGAAGATGTAAAACAACAATATCCGAACCTAGCCTACATTCTAAAAAGCGTTGTGTACGAACAGATGACGAAACTGTTTAGGAAGATAGAGAAAGGCAACGGTCTTGAGATGTGGCGTATGATGTGAATGAGATACAAGCGCAAAGACAAAAATACGAAAAGAGGAGTTCTGAATGCAGTTATGGATTTTAGTTTCGCGGGCGCCTTCCTCCCAGAGGTTCTTGAACGCCTCGAGGATATTGAATTGCTCATAAAAGAATACAATGATCGAGCTTCCCCAGACGAGCTAGCAAATGATGTCATAGTTAGCGTGGTCATGAAGACGATCCCAGAACCAATGACAACACATTTTGAATTGAATGGCCATTTATGCGAAACTTACGAAGCCCTCAAACGTGATATGCACAAATACGTCGGAAGCAAACGTGGTTGAAAGAAAAAACCATACGCCAGAAAAGAGAACGGCCCCAAACCCATGGAAGTAGATGCTTTGAAGGGTTCTCCGAAAAGTACCCCGACAGGTTTTCCGAGACGACCCCCGCAAGGTGACAGTAGGGGCTCTCCCAAAGGATTCCCCAAAGGCACATCCAAGGGGCACTCCGAAGGGATTTTCCCAAGGAGCGTGGTCTGGCCGTGGATACCCATCATTCTCGTGGCGAGGACAGGGTTCCTCCACTCGGACCCAGGGTTGGTGCCAGAACGAGCGGAAAGGAAAAGACAAAGACCAAGCGAACCCTGGAGGCAAAGGCAGGGACCAGTCGAGCAGTGGAGGCAAAAATGGATGGAGCCAGAACGTGAACCAGTGGTGTGACATTTGCAGGGTGAGGAACCATTGGACGTCAGAGTGCAGATTCCACAAGAAAACTCGATTAGGGAAAGGAAGCCATTCCTACGAACAGGCCTGGGATCAGGACTCTTGGGGTCCCGGGTGGTCCTGGAACTCGCAGGGCGATGGGAATCAGGATGGAGGAGAGCAGCCAAAGCAATACGACGAATATTCCCCCGAGGAGTTCGCGGCTCTGCTTCCTGGCAGCAGCTCTCCGGACAACAGCAACAGCGACACCGAGTCGAGCGATTCGAACGGGCGTTTTGCATGTGAGCTAGATGAGCTTGCCGAGGGCTGACAAGGCGACAACGCATTTGCTTTCGAATCTGGTGCTGCGGATTCGTGCAGCGATGTTGGCGGCGACAGCAGCGCACCTAGTGAGCATGTTTGTTGTGTAAATGTGGGCTCCCATTCGAGTTCTTGAAGAAACAAGCTCTCAAACGAATCCTGTGGTCGACCAATGCGACGATTTCCGCGACTGTCCTGAATGGTTTGTGATGACAGATGCAGATTCAGATGATGACAGCGATGATCCCATCAGCACTCATCGCAAGACCACCGAGAGCTTTGCAACGAGAGAAAAACAACGATCCTGAGAACAATTCTGAAACGATCGACGTGCGAATGAGCCTCTCAGGAGAAATTCATCCACAACCTAGCGGGCCTACAGGCGCACAGAGCGCAATCGATAATCGTAGTGCAAGTTCCTTTGGCGACGACGAACCTCCAGCACAAGCGGAAACACTACAAGAAGGAACACATGTCATCGACGGAGTGACGTATGTAGTGCCAAATTTTCCGAACAAGTTTGCGTGCCCAGACAGCGGTCAGGGTCTCGTAAGGTCTACGTGGATACAACTGCTCAGAAGTCAGGTTTGGAAACGTATTGAAGACAACGTGAACCTTGATTTGTTGGGAGATGAAACGCAAAGCTTCCAGCATGTACCGTGGATGCAGCATGAACCGTTTAAGACGATTACCGCGCTTCAAAAGACTTCTGCTCAATATGATCCGGTTCCGTTGCAAGAGCAACAGGATGAAGGTCGCAGACCGTTGGCTTCCAGCATTCCGATTGGACCAACACCCAAAGAACGGTTGGAACACAATCTCACGCATATGCCGTTTCGTGCGTGGCGTGAGTTTTGCGTGCAGGGGCGTGCCAAGCAGTCTCCACGCAAACGACCGGAAGAATCCATTGTCCCCACTGCAAGTAGGTTATGTCTTTTTGAAAACAGCGCAAGACGCAGCAGTAATTACTTGTGTGTCGGTAATTGACGTTGTAAACGGTTATGGGGCGGGCGCGCAAGTCAGGGCCAAAGGGTCCTCCGACGCGCGCGCCGTCGGAGTCGCTGCGAAACATTTAGAACGTGCAGGGCTGAACGGAGAAGTTATTGCAGACTGACTCGGGATCTCCCGTGAAAGATTTCGCCCGCGCAGTCGCTAACAAGAGACAGGTCGACGGCCTTTCTCCGAAAACTCATCTTAGACAGACGCCCGTTGCATTCAGACAGTCTACTGGCATTGGGGGCGCCTTCACCAATCTATCGAGGGTCTCGTTCGGACCCAGAAACTGGCGCTTGAGGGCCATTGCAACATGGTGCTCAAAACGCGAGCTTGGTCACGCCGTGGCTGATCAGACACTGCGGATGGCTGCGCACCCAGCACCGAAAGCAGAACGATGGAAAATCGTTGTTTCAAAGAACAAAGGGTCATCCATGCCGAGCTTCTGTTGCTGAATTTGGTGCATGCGTTAGCGCGCGGTACAATGGCCTCATCGTCCACAAAATGGAACCGCACTGGGTAAACGGAGCCTGGATGGGAAAAGCTGCAGGCAATGACGAGCATATCATCGCAACCCCCAAAGGCCTGAGACAATCGCGCAACGTGCGCGGACTGGAAGAAACCTCGCGGTTCAACAAAGCAGTCGTGGATCAGATCTACGGCGCCCCGTGGGATCTCAATTGCAAGCCGGGCTCTGAAGGCAACCCGGCACCGCGGCGCGCATGGTCTGGCCCAAACGCGCCTGAACAACAGCAGCGCGAAGCCAACAGGAGACTTCGTTCGCTTTGGCAGGGGCACGGCAAATCTCCCAAGTGCAAAAACGCGCCACGAGGGAACACGCGGTAATACACATTCTGCCGAAAGCAAGCGTAGACGGCCGGAGCGGGAGATGAAAGACGCAGAGAGATGGAAGAAGAGGACGACGCAGCCGAACAGGCAGCAACCGACAAAAGCCGGAAGAAAACGCACGACGCCAAGCATCGCGACGATGCTTCTGGCGACCGAATGCAAGAGGACGGACCGTCACCGGACGACTGGCAACCAGCTAGGAAACGCAAGGCTGAAGAGGAACACCCAGAGGCGCCAGGACCGAGAATCACGGCGATCTTTCGATTGATTCTCAACACCGGAGAAGACCAGTATTTGCATGAAGAACCACAACCTCACTCAACGGACCTCTGCCTGACCAATGAAGAACTTTTGAAACAATGGTGTGAAGGTGTTGAATTTATCGATGGGCTTCCCAAAGACTTGGTTGAACACATCATGTCCAAAGAATTAATGTTTATCCGTGGTGGCGCCAAGATGACGCGTTAAGTAACCCAATCGAGACAGGCTGGGTGCGCAAAATGAAAGGGGATGAGGCGCGGTCTAAGCCTGTTGCGAAATATCTGAAAATCGCAAGTTCTAGAGACGATGTTTTCGCTGCAACGCTGACGCCGATTGGACTTCGCATGTTGCTAGCAACCGCAATGGCAGAGAAGCTAGAGGTCTGTCTGCGCAGGAGATTTTAGTGTAGCTTTCATGCATGCCGACATATCAAATCATAATGTTTTCTGCCGCCCGCCAGAACCGCGGCGTTCTCGGTGCCCCGCATGGGTTTGGAAGATGAGCAATGCCATGAATGAATGGTTTGAGGGAAGCACCGCAAAACTTCGAAGATCTCATTTCCAGCGCTTTAACCAAACATATTGGATTCACCCGTTGCTGGACCGATCCGCAGTTGTTTTGGAATAGGAAGAGCGGAGTTCGAGTTAGCACGCACGCAGATGATCCGATTGCAATAGGAGACAAAAACAAGATTGATGAGTTGTTTGGGCAGCTCGGGGGGGGACTTGTTGTTTAAGCGTGGTGATAGTTTGACCAACGACGATGTTCCCACTAAGTACCTCGATAGGATGTGTGAAATGTAGCGGTGGTGTTAACGCTTCCTAACAGTAAAATATGTTGACGACGCATTGAATATGTAGAACATGTTGCAGTGTACCCCTGTAAGCACACCCGGTGTGAAAGACGCCCTTCATGTAAAGGGCGCGGTCGGGGAAGAGTTCGTCGTTTTTGATGCGGATGAACATCATATGTACAGGTGTGCAGTGGGGAGATTCCAGTGCATTTGTTAGGAGCGAGGAGACATGCAGTTTTCAGTGAAAGAATTGGCGAGGCAATTTGCGTCGCTCACGAAACGTGATGTTCGTGCATTGCAGCATTTGCTGAAGTATTCGAAGGGGGCCAAATTTGAACATTTGCATCTCAGGAGCGATGCGACTTCTGATCAGGTGACTGTTTATGTAGACTCTGATTGGGCAGGCTGCCAGCAAACGAGAAAGAGCACATCAGCAGGAGTTGTGATGCGGGGCACGTGCGCTCTCTGTAACTACAGCCGCGCGCAGAGCGTGATCGCCCAATCCAGCGGGGAAGCCGAGCTATATGCTATAGACCCTGGCGCCGCAGAGGCACTACATGCGCAATCGTTGATCAAAGAGCTGCGGTCTGAGACCTCGGCCAATGTAAAATCAGACAGCAGCGCAGGCAGGGCCGCGGCATCAAGACTCGGCGTAGGAAGGTTGAGACATGTTGATACTAAGTTTTTTTACATGTACAACGACTTGTGCGATCAAAGCGCATGCATATTTCCAAAGTGATTACAACAGACAACATTTCAGACATTGGAACGACATACCTTGACAGAGCGAGGCGTCCTACGTTGAAGCGCAGGTTTGGAATGTATGCGCGGTGGTTTTGCGTAGTCATTCAGCCTCAAGACCTTGGGTTGGACGCGCCAATCGTAAATCCAGTGGCAGGGCATGTTGCACCCAGATTTTGCATATATATATATATATATATGTACAAAGAATGTCCAGATATTTTGCCTTCATACTGCGTGGTTGTCAAGTCATATCAAGTGAACTCTCGCGATAAAGCGCTGGCGACCCTTTCAGTCAGGATGAAACAACGTTTCGTGACTGATTCGAAGCACAAGATGTCACATGAAGCAGCAGAGGGTTTCGATCGCAGCATCAAGGCTTGTTACTGCAAAAAGATCGGACGGAAATCCAATCGGAAAAGGTGCGGGTCGACGCAAAGTCTGCGTTGCCACCGCCCCCGCCGAAACCGGGGGATCAGGCAGCAGAGCAGAGCGTGACACCAAAGACGGGGGCCGTTCCCTTACGAAGGAGGCGAACGTGAGCCCGAGCCGTAGCCGAGCCTGTGTCAAGAGAGTCAAGCCTCCTCTGACTACTAAGCAAAGGGGGCAGAACATCATGCACGATATTCGCATTGATGTGAACGATCTGTAGACGAGATCCAGCGTGGCAGAGGCTCTCCGGATCGTGGCTGACCTGTTGGAGCGGCGAAATTATTCTAATTGAAACATAGGGTTATCAGATGCAACAGAAGATTGCCTCCGCGCCCCCAAAGACATCAGGTGAGCATTGGTATTCCTTTAGTTTTTCCTTTACTTCTTCGCGCGCTGATTTAGGGCAGCCCTGCCCCGATCTGTGTAAACGTGACAGATCTGAGGGGGGCTGTTACAATCCCTTTACCCGCAGCCGGCTTGAGCCTCTAACCCAGGAAAGCATTCTCCATACCGAAATCATCCGCACATCTTTTCAGGAGGAGGGCGAGGAGGAGGAGGAGGAGGAGGAGGAGGGAGGGGGGGAAGGAGGGGGGGAGGGATTTTGATTGCGCTCTGATTCGCCGAGGAGACGGTCAGCTTAGTGCGGCACTCACTAGCTGCTGGCAGAAACACGCGACATCTATCAGCACGGGCGCCAAGGTGTACATGCTCTGGCCGACCATGCCCATGCCGCCCCCCGCCCATCACGTCACACAGCGCATGCGACTCAATGCAACGCTACAGGAGAAGGGAAGAAGCAAGAGGAGGCATATCAAGTAGGGGAGCAAGTGAGATGGCCTGCGATGGGACCTGAAACCAGTAGCGTGGGCTTGTACAGGTGATGGGCCTTCGGGGGTTCACGATATTCGCACGCTCGCCCTATGCCACCGCCTGCGCGAAGCACCAACAATTCAATCGCGGCCAGCGCGCACTGAACACACAGAAGAGCGGCGCGGCCAAAAGGAATGTCCAGCGTAACTCAATAAAAGGAAAGCGTCACCAACAAAGAGAGAACAATGGCATCGGTCCTACACCACCATGCCGTCGACGTGGACGGAAAAACATCGACATCACAAGGCAGGGGAGGCACGGGGGAAATAGCACAGAGAAAGCAGTTGCGAGCGGCTGGATGGCAAGAGACAACTTTTGACGGTTCTGAACCTCCATCTCTGGATAATTGGCAGGCAGCAACTTATCCGAACAAGCCTCTGCCAAAATTAGGATCATGGGTCCACGGGGCTACCTCGCGCAAGCGAGCCTGTCTCGCTTCGTGGAGTTGAGCAGCTCTTCTGACGCGTGCCCGCGCGCGGTTTTGCGCGATGCGCTCCAAGACTTCGGGTGTTAGCGGTGCAGGGGCGGGCGGGGGGGGGTCTGATGCCCCCTGCGAGTCACCAAGAAAAGCACGTGCATCTACGTACTCCTGCTCCCCATCAGCCTCTGGTGGGCCTGTAGGTCTAGCCTCCGCCAAGTCGTCGTGAACCTGCGAGGTGGAAAAGGTAACCTGCTCCGATGTCGGGGGGGGGGCGCGTAGAGGTCGAAAACGATCTAATTCGGAGTCGTGCCGGACACAGCGTTTGCGCCGAGAGACACTGTGGCCGCCTCAACATTTCGAGCATGAGATTTGGCCGTAGCGTGTACCGCCATCTTGATAATGCGTTTCCAAGCTGAGGAAGGGAGGGAGGGAGGGAGGGTGGAGGAGGAGGAGGAGGAAGAGGAGGCTGGCTGGCTGGGGTGGCCCATTGGGCGGCGTTTGCATCCTCGAGCACGGATGCTTCTAGTGGGCTTGGCCGGGCAGGAGGAAACCTCCCGCGACGGAGCATCCCCACACCGACAATTGTGTTTCCAGGCGGGCAGTTCCATGGCCACCTCTGGTGACTGAATAGACGGCGATGGAGGGGACAGCGACCGTCAGTGGTGGGTTGGGCCAGCAGAGAGTCCGCATCTCAATTGCCGGGGGCTTCGCCCTGTCCCCCAGCCCACGCAGTCATAACAGCGTGCGCAAAGCACCACTGCAGTCAGGCAGACAGGGAGGGGAAACGAAAACCCTCCCTGGGAAACCGAAGGAACTCCCAGCCCAGCCCAACCTGGCTGACGTCGGCTCCCGTTGCCGCAGCGTCCCTGCTGGGGAAACGGCCCGGCGGAGGGAGCGTGCCGCCGGAGGGAGGGAGAGAGGGAGGGAAGACGTCGTCGCAGCCATCGTCCAGGACACCCCCAGCCTCGTCTCATCGAGTGGCGAGCAGAAGGGGAGAGAAGGAGGAAGAGGAGGAGGAGGAGGAGGAGGAGGAGGAGGAAGAGGAGGAGAAGAGGAAGAGGAGGACCCCAACCCGACATGCGCAACTCCCATGCAGAGGACCGTCTTTAGTGGGGGGAGCAGGAAGAGGAAGTGGAGGAGGAAGAGGAGGAGGAGGAAGAGGAGGACGAGGACGAGGGCGAGGACGAGCACGAGGACGAGGAGGGGAGAGGCACGAACTGGGCCCCTGCCTCGAGAGTAGCGCAGCCGCGAGGGAGGGAGGGCGGGAGGGAGGGAGGAAGGGAGATAGAGAGGGAGATAGAGAGGGAGAGAGAGAGAGAGAGAGAACAAAACAACAAGAGAGAGAAAGAGTGCGCCCCAGAAGGAGGGAGGAGGTTAATTACGCGGCGACCACTGTCGACCAGAACCTGGCCTCCGCCCTGTCCACAGCCAGCGCGATGCCTACCTGTGTCAGGGGGGTCCATGCGGTCTTCGGCACGAACCTCAGAGCTGGAGCCCCGTGCTGCGGAGGAGGGAACGGCGCTGCCCAAACCGATACCAAGTCATCCTATCGACTAGGGGCTAAGCCAACCTCGGCCCAGCCGCACACCGGGGATACCGGCCTGCTGAGGGACGGGGGGAGGGCCTCCCATCCAAAGGAGACTTAGGGGAACGTTGAAAACTGAGGATTTGGACTTGTCGCCCAGCCCAGCCCACGCCCAAGCCCAGCCCTGTCCGATAAGGGAAAGTTGAGACAACAGCAGCCCGAGAGCGGCCCTGGGACCCCCACCCCAGGCCCGAGCGCACCAGGTACGGGGCAAACGGCCAGCCGGGGGGACCGGGAGGGGCCCCCCCCCCGACCCTCGATCGCAGTCTCAACCTGCCCTCCCAAGGGCCAGGAGGGAGAAAGGGAGGCCGGCAGGAGGTGAGCGGTCACCTCAGCTCGATCCAACCCTCCCTTATCCACCCCGGTCCCGCAGATAGGTCCCCCACCTGGCGCCCCCCGCGAGCAACTGACGTCGGGCGCGGTTAGTTTCGCGCCACCACGGCAACCTGTTGCAAGGATTGAGAGGGAGGGAGAGAGGAGAAGAGGGGTGCACCCAAGCCCACCCCAGCCCACCCCAGCCCAATCCAGCCTGCTCCGACTGGGAGGGAGGGAGGGAGGGAGGGAAAGAGGGAGGGAGGGAGGGAGGGAGGAGAGGGAGGAGAAGGAGGACCACCACGACCACCACCATCACGACCACCAAGACGACCACCACCTGCACGACCACCACGACCACGACCACCACCAGCATGACCACCACCACGCCGACGAACGCCGCCGCCCCCCGTCCCCCTCTCCCTTCCCCCTCCCTCCCCTTCCCCTGCCGGGCCGCCCTTGCCAGGGCGCCTTCTGTGCGCCCGTCCCCTCCTCCTCCTCCTCCTCCTCCTCCTCCTCCTCCTCCTCCTCCTCCTCCTCCGTTCCTTGCTTCTGCCTAGCCGAAATTAAAGCGGCCTGCAGGCCCACCGTGGCCTAGCAGGCGGACCGCTTCCTTCCGGTCTGCCCCCTAGGTCTCCTACGGGGGTGCAAGTCCCTCCCCGAGGGAGCCTAGGGGGCCGCGGCGCCCAGAGAGGGAGGAGAAGGAGGAGAAGGAGGAGGAGGAGGAGGAGGAGGAGGAGGAGGAGGAGGAGGAGGAGGAGGAGGAGGAGGAGGAGGAGGAGGAGGAGGGGTAGGAGGAGGAGGGAGGGAGGGAGGGAGGGAGGGAGGTGCAAGGAGGAGGGGAGGCTCGCCGCCTCTGCCCTCGCCAGCCGCACTGGACGGCTAGGGACGGCACGTGGGAACTCCGTGGCTTGGCAGGGCGATGCGGCGGGGGGGGGGGCTGACGCGCCACGGTCATGGCACCCCGCCCCTATCAGCCGAAAAGGTAGGCGAGGAGAAATCGGTTGCCGAAAACGTGCCAGAAGTTGTGACCGAAAACGGCGTGTGACATGTGCCTGAACTTGCGGCGAAGTTGTCGTTCGTCTTTGGTCCGAACCACACAGTTCGGCCGCATCCCAGCGTGGGCGGAACATGTCGGGCGCCAGCTTCGTCCACGACGCCTCCCTGCTCCCGCTCCGCCCCGCGATCCCCAGACGTCCGACGTCGTGATTTTTTCACAACGTCGACCCCCAGAGGCTCGGACCCCTTCCCCGGGACCGGTTTTTCATCTTGAGTCGCTGTTTACGCTCCCGAGGCCTGGGAAGGGCCCGGCGGAAAATAGCGAAAAATTTCCCGTCGCGATGTTTTCACAGCGCGCGGAGGTCTGGGGCTCCGCTCCCGTCCGCGACCTCCGGATATCTCCGGAGCCGGCCGCAGCGCCGCCCGCAAGGACGCCGCCCGGCGGCAGTTGCGGAGGCAGTGCCTGCAGGCCCAGCAGGAGGAGGAGCGGCTGGCCGGGGAGCAGCAGGACCACGCGCGAGGGCCGGGAGGGCAGCGCGCCGGGCCGCGCCGCGGCGGCGCCTGCTCGAGGGGGCCTCGGGCCGACGTGCGCCGAAGAGCGCCCCAGGCCCGGACATCCATGCGCGTCGTGCGCAAAAGCACGGCGGGAGAGTTTGAGCAGGATGGGAAACACACACAGAAACACTGAATCGTCGACTCCCAGGAAGTAATGGAAACAGATGGGGGGGTGGGGGAAAGACGAAAACCCGGAAAATATGGGAGAAGATGGGGAATCCTGGGATTTGTGTCTAATTAGTGATTGGTGTGTCCCAGGGCCCCTGCATCTTAGGGCGCTGTGGCCGTTCCCTGGGGTCCTTCCCGGGCCCCAGGACAGTCCAGCCAAAAGGACTCGGGACGGGAAAAGCCGGTCCCCCTGGGAAGGGGTCCAGACCTTTGGGGGGTCCACGTTGCGCAAGAATCGCGGCGTCCGACGTCTGGGTCCCCATCGCCCGCCAGAGCGATACCCTCCCTGGCCACTCCGACGCTGTGGCCAGGAGGGCTCGGGGCAGATGAGTGGGTGAGCGGTGACAGCTTGGTGCTCGTCGAGAGGGAGGGGGACGAGGGAGCTCGGAGGGGAGGAACTGCCCAACCGAGGCCAACACTTGTCCGTCGTGTTTTTGTTGTCACGGCGCGAGGAGGCCTGGCGTTCTAGTCATAATTCGCGGGTCTCCGGCGGCCGTTCGGGACGGTTGGGCGCCCCTGTGGGACGTCTTCGGCGAGGCACAGCTGGTTCAAAGCATCCCCAGGTTTCAAGACCTTCTTCTAGAGACAGGGGGGGCGATGACAAACTTCTGCATCATCTCACCGACCCCAATCCCCACGGGGCCGTGACATCGGAGCCCCATCAGTCCACACGCCCAGGTGGCGGTAGGCGCCGCGAAACGACACACATCCCCACCCACGGGGGTAACTCGGCCAGTAGGGCCAAAGCCATGCCAGTGTGGATGGGGATCGATGAACCTGCTGCGGCGATTGGTGGGCCTGTTTTCCACCACCACCATAAGTTGGAGGGGGAGGGGGTCCTCCTCCTCATCATCCTCGTCCTCTTCCTCCTCCTCGTCCTCCTTTTCCTCCTCGTCCTCCACCTCCTTCCCCCCTCCAACTTATGGTGATGGTGGTGGTGGTGGTGGTGGTGGTGGAAAACAGGCCCATCAGCTATCGCGCCAACTCTGCCTGCGCGCGCCGCTGGCGAGGAGGCGACGTTCCACCCAGCCATCAGCGCCTCCCAGCGCAGGCGCCTGCTGCCTCGCCTCGCCTCGCATGCAGTCGGAGGAGAAAGAGGTCGTCGCTGTCGCACGCAGTCATGAAGACGGGGTGTGCTCGGTGCGCGTGTCAGGTTCAAGAGAACGCTTAACTACTTTCATTAGGCGCTCCCGAGGGGGCAGACACAGCCAGCCCACTGTTTCTGGAGCGCGGCCGCTTCGAGTGCAGATGTGGGAAGACGTGAATCCCGCGACGGGACTTGGTGAGGCTCGCTATAGAAGGAAGTGGACCTCCCGAGCCGCACCGTGTCACACAGCGGCGAAGGCGGCCCGAGCAGGCACAAACAGTTACCGAGAACCTGCTCCTGGAAGCCGAGGAGGGCCCCGACAAAACGCCAGGACGGCCGCAGAGAAGCCGGCAAAGCCTCAACGACCGTCGGCATCGGCCCAGAAAGGGCACCAGGGGGGCCCCCCGAGAGGGGGCCCAAAAGTGACCAGGATGGGTCCATTGCGGCGGAGTGGTGTGAACGAACGCAACGGGAAGAGGGAAAACCATAGCGAACCCAACAAATTGCGCCCAGAAAGTTTGGAGGGCAGAAAGTCACCCAGCCGTAGCGTCGGGAGCCTCCCAAGAGGCCCATAAAGACCCAAACGAAACATCTGCAGCGGTATCGATTACCTTTTCCTCCTCTGACCCTCCCCCCCCATGCCCCATTGGGCCGCTGCTGGCATGTCCCAGTCGAGCAGTGGGTGTTCTCAGGTGGGCCCTTCCCAGGCTGTCGGCACCACGTGAGCCTCTCGCGGAAATCCGGTGGGTGTGCAGGCAGGCCGTGCCCACGCCGAGGTCTTCACATCTTCGGCACGAGCCTCGCAGTGTCGTATAGGGCCTGTGGTGCAGACCGCCCACGGTCGGTGGTCGACGCCGCCTGCCTCCCCTTCTGGTCATTGCCCCCCGGGAGGCTGCAGCTGGTCTGCCGGAGACGCAGCGGCCTGCATCTCCTGCTCCTGATGGGCCTGTTTTCCACCGCCATCACCATAAGTTGGAGGGGGGGAGGAGGAGGAGGAGGAGGAGGAGGAGGAGGAGGAGGAGGAGGAGGAGGAGGAGGAGGAGGAGGAGGAGGAGGAGGAGGAGGAGGAGGAAGAGGAGGAAGGGAGGGAGGAGGAGGAGGAGGAGGAGGAGGACGAGGAGGAGGAGGAGGAGGTGGAGGAGGAGGAGGAGGTGGAGGAGGAGGTGGAGGAAGACCCCTCCCCTCCAACTTATGGTGGTGGTGGAGGTGGAAAACAGGCCCATGAGCTCCCCCTGCGCCTTCAGGTGTCCGGGCGTCTCGCGCTCGAGGCTGGACCCGTCGGGCAGCGGCACCCGGTCCAAGCTCGAGAGCATGCGGAAGGCCCCCCCCCTTCTGGCAGAGGGAGGTGCGAGGGCCAGGGGCAGTCTCGCGGGAGACGTTGTTTTGTCTCGGGCGATCACGGCCGTGACTGGAGGGGGGTGAGGAGGGTAGGGGGCCAGTCACGTCGCGATGCACGCTGGCGCCGTCTTGGAATGCTTCGGGATTCCCACACGACGCCGGCACGAGTCGTGACGTGACCTGGGGGGACGAGGAGGGACGGCCGCTGAAAACCAGTGCTTTTAGGGGAGATCGGGTCAGGTGGGAAAGACGCCAGCCGCCCCTCGGCTCCGGGAGCACGCAGGTGTCTCGGCGGCGCGCGCGAACGTGGGGTGAAGTCGGGCGTGCCCCTCTCTACAGGGGCAATATGCCAAAATAGCAAAAAATTATGACGGGGACGATTTTCTTGTATTTGTCCCAACCAACCTGTGTTGTTGGGTCCTCGTTTTGAAGAGACGGTCCCCACGTCTCCTCCTTCTCGTCCTCCTCCCGTGCCCCCCCCCGCCCCCAGTGGGGTGTACCACATGCGTCGGCCACACCCAGCACGGCGCTTCATGGCCCCATAGGGAGCTCCACCTAAGGCCCCAGTGGTGTGTACCACATGCGTCTCCCCCACCCAGTACAGCGCTTCGTGGCCCCATAGGGAGGTCCACCGAAGGACCCAGTACTGCATACCACATGCGTCTCCCCCACCCCCCACCCAGTACAGCGCTTCGTGGCCCATAGGGGCTCCGCCGAAGGTCCCCGTGGCGCAGTCCGCATGCGTCTCCCCCACCCAGTACAGCGCTTCGTGGCCCCATATAGAGCCCCGCCGAAGGTCCCCGTGGCGCAGTCCGCATGCGTCTCCCCCACCCAGTACAGCGTTTCGCGGCCCCATATGGAGCCCCACCGAAGGTCCCCGTGGCGCAGTCCGCATGCGTTTCCCTCACCCAGTACAGCGCTTCGTGGCCCCATAGGGAGCCCCACCGAAGGTCCCGTGGCGCAGTCCGCATGCATCTCCCTCACCCAGTACAGCGTTTCGTGACCCCATATGAAGCCCCACCGACGGTCCCCGTGGCGCAGTCCGCATGCGTTTCCCCCACCCAGTACAACGCTTCGTGGCCCCATATAGAGCCCCGCCGAAGGTCCCCCCGGCGCAGTCCGCATGCGTCTCCCCCACCCAGTACAGCGCTTCGTGGCCCAATAGGGGCTCCGCCGAAGGTCCCCGTGGCGCAGTCCGCATGCGTCTCCCCCACCCAGTACAGCGTTTCGTGGCCCCATATAGAGCCCCGCCGAAGGTCCCCGTGGCGCAGTCCGCATGCGCCTTCCCCACCGAGTACAGCGTTTCGTGGCCCCATAAGAGCTCCACCCAGTGCAGCGCTTCGTGGCCCCATTGGGGCTCCGCCGAAGGTCCCAATGACACAGTCCGCATGCGTCCCCGCCATTCATTGCGGCCCACCCCTCACACGCTTCGTGGCCCCATAAAGGGGCTCCGCCGAAGGTCCCAGTTGCACAGTCCGCATGCGTCCCCGCCATTGATTTCGGCCCACCCCTCACACGTTTCGTGGCCCCACAAAAGCTCCGCCGAAGGTCACAGTGGCACAATCCACATGCGTCCCCGCCATTAATTCCGGCCCACCCCTCACATGCTTTCTGGCCCCATAGGAGCTCCGCCGAAGGTCGCACTGGCACAATCCGCATGCGCCCCCGCCATTCATTTCTGCACACCCCTCACACGCTTCGTGGCCTCATAGGAGCTCCGCCGTAGGTCCCAGTCGCACAGTCTGCATGCGTCCCCGCCGCTCATTTCGGCACACGCCTCACACGCTTCGTGGCCTCATAGGGGCTCCGCCGAAGGTCCAAGTGGCACAGTTCGCATGCGTCCCCGCCACTCATTTCGGCCCACCCCTTACACGTTTCGTGGCCCCACAGGAGCTCCGCCGAAGGTCCCAGTGGCACAGTCCGCATGCGTCCCCGCCACTCATGTCGGTACACCCCTCACACGTTTCGTGGCCCCATAGGAGCTCCGCCGAAGATCCCAGTGGCACAGTCCGCATGCGTCTTTGCCACTCATGTCGGCCCACCCCTCACACGCTTCGTGGCCCCATTGGGGCTCCGCCGAAGGTCCCAGTGGCACAGTCCGCATGCGTCCCCGCCATTCATTGCGGCCCACTCCTCACACGTTTCGTGGCCCCATAAAGGGGCTCCGCCGAAGGTCCCAGTGGCACAGTCCGCATGCGTCCCCGCCGCTCATCTCGGCACACCCCTCACACGTTTCGTGGCCCCATAAGGGGCTTCGCCGAAGGTCACAGTGGCACAATCCGCATGCGTCCGCGCCATTAATTTCGGCCCACCCCTCACACGCTTCGTGGCCCCATGGGAGCTTCGCCGAAGGTCTCAGTGGCACAATCCGCATGCGTCCCCGCCATTAATTTCGGCCCACCCCTCACATGCTTCGCGGCCCCATAGGAGCTCCGCCGAAGGCCGCAGTGGCACAATCCGCGTGCGTCCCCGCCACTCATTTCGGCACACCCCTCACACGCCTCGTGGCCCCATAGGAGCTCCGCCGAAGGTCCCAGTGGCACAATCCGCATGCGTCCCGCCGCTCATTTCGGCACACGCCTCACACGTTTCGTGGCCTCATAGGGGCTCTGCCGAAGGTCCCAGTGGTACAGTTCGCATGCGTCCCCGCCACTCATTTCGGCCCACCCCTTACACGTTTCGCGGCCCCACAGTAGCTCCGCCGCAGGTCCCAGTGGCACAGTCCGCATGCGTCCCCGCAACTCATGTCGGTACACCCCTCACACGCTTCGTGGCCCCATAGGAGCTCCGCCGAAGGTCACAGTGGCACAGTCCGCATGCGTCCTTGCCACTCATTGTGGATCACCTCTCATACGCTTCGTGGCCCCACAGGAGCTCCGCCGAAGGTCCCAGTGGCACAGTCCGCATGCGTCCCCGCCACTCATTCCGGCCCACCCCTCACACGTTTCGTGCCCCCATAGGAGCTCCGCCGAAGGGCCCAGTGGCACAGTCCGCATGCGTCCCCGCCATTCATTTCGGCACACCCCTCACACATTTCGTGGCCCCATGGGAAACTCCACCGAAGGTCCCCGTGGCGCAGTCCGCATGCGCCCCCCTCACCCAGTACAGCGTTTCGTGTCCACATATGGAGGCCCACCGAAGGTCCCCGTGGCGCAGTCCGCATGCGTCTCCCTCGCCCAGTACAGCGCTTCGTGGCCCCATAGGGAGCTCCACCGAAGGTCCCCGTGGCGCAGTCCGCATGCGGTTCCCCCACCGGAAATGTGTATCACAATTGCGGTACTCACACATGCATATGGTTGGGTCCTTCGTCCGGCTAATTGTCCATTTGTGGTATATGTTTTTGAATATTCATTCGTCCCAAATCCCCGCTGTCGGAGGACAGGCCGACTTGAATGTGGGGTGGCGTGAACGGGGCGGCCTTCCAAGGAGGCGGGGGTGGGGGTCCGAGAAGGCACGGCGGCTTCTTGGAGGCCCTCCTGGCGGTTTGGGCATAGCCTCCCGAGAAGCCGCGAAGCCCTCCCCCAAGAGCGCCCCTGCCTGCTGCAAGGAGCCCCTCCGC
>CAUYUJ010014749.1:593331-615831 GCA_963575745.1 Prorocentrum cordatum | reverse complement strand
GCTCAACCTTGCAGCAACAGCAACCACCAGACAACAACCACCGAATCGGAGGATACCCAGTGCATCCTCACAGCCCCTTCCTGATCTCCCCTCTCCTTCTCACTGTTGCGACGGCAGTGCGGAGGCCTTACCGCCAGTGCCGCCGACCCTGAAGGGGGACGACGACGACGACGACGACGACGACGACGACGACGACGACGACGACGACGACGACGACGACAATGGCGACGACGACGCTCGCGAGCCCTCGTGGGGGCTCCTGTGGGTCCTGCTGGCCTCTCTTGGGGGGCTTTTTAGGTCGTCTAGGGACACTATTGGCCCGTATTCGGGCCCTCTTGGGTCGTCTTGGAGTCGCCTGGACCGTTTCTTGGGTTCATCTTCCCTCTCGCTCTCACTATTCGCTCCTCCTCCTCCTCCTCCTCCTCCTCCTCCTCCTCCTCCTCCTCGGCAGGTCCCTTCTCAGCCATTTTGGCCCCTGCTTTCCATATGACCCTGCTACGAGGCTGGGCGTGAAGATGGCCCTGGCCTTCTCCTCCGGCCCACCGCCGAGACGCGGGGGAGCTGCCCCGAGGAATCCCAAATTCGCGCAGTTTTCCACATCGCTCAGTAATGCCATTAGGAGCCCGAGGCGGGCCCAGATGCTGGGGCGCCTTGCGCCACTCGCCCCCGCATGGAACTTCGAGCCCGAGGATTATGAGGCGTACAGCAAAGGCAAGCAGCCAGCCGACGGCAGTGACCTCAGCAGCACGACGACCGACGACGATGATGAGCTAGACACAGGCGTGCCCAAGACTGGCAGTTCCGCAAGCTCTATGTCCGAGGAGACAGGGACCAACGTTCTGGCACATTCACCCCTATCAATTCACTGCCCTCCCTTCCCCCTCGAGGGGGACTGGGGGGGAATTCGGAACGAAGGATTCGATAAGTGGTTTAATTGAGTGTCTTCAGAAGGAGAGCGACTCCGAGTCATCCCGCTCACCGGCTCAGACCAATGAAGATCAGGGGGACGTCTGCATGCGGCCCAGGAACCAGGAATTGTGGAGTGATAGGGAGTTTGCTCTCGCAGCGGTATGCGAGAATTACCTCGCCATGGAGTGGGTGGACGTCTCGTTGCGTCAGGATCCCGAGCTCATAGCTACCGCTTTATGGTGCTTCGGGGAGAAGTGCCGTGACTACAGCTCTGAGCCGCTTTGGTCCGAGGATTGGTTGGCGAACGACTTCACTGTAGCGAAGGCCCGCGAGCTGGCGTGGCGGTGGGTCTCCACCGTGGAGGCGCGCTACTTCAAGCGGGCGCTGGACGCCATCTTCCCTGTCGTGGAGGACCAGGAAGAATGGCAGATAGCGCAAAGTATCGAGGGTCGCCTCAGCCTGCTGCATCTTGCATGCTTTCCCTCCAGCGCCGCTCCTGGCACCGCGCCCGAGTGGCTCGCTGGCGTCCAGGAGGCGCTCTGGATCGACCAGTCCATCTGGAACGACACCGAAGTGATGGGCCTCCTCAATCGCTTCGAGGCGAGCCTGGGTCTCCCGATTAATTATGTCCTGCTGCTAGAAGAGGGCGTCAAGTACGGGTCGAAGTTCCCAGAGTTCGGCATTCCCGTGCCTCTGCACCTCAAGCGCAAGGGCAGGTGGGAGAAGGTCAATTGCGACTCCGCATACCCAGAGGACGGGGAGGCCCTTGTGGTACCTCCCAACAACCCGCAAGGCCCAGCGCCTGTGATCTTGTACCTCCTGGGCGCAGGCAAGTTCAACAGCCGCGAGTCATTCCTTGGTGGCGAGATGTCGGTATTGTGGGAGAACGAGCCACTCAGGGAGGATTACTACATGGTCGTGCCCAAGCCCGACACGCGTACTGGTCTCATCTACTACCTCGGCGAGGGCTTCAAGAGGGAGTGGTCCGAGGACGCCGTCTGGTGCTTGTTCACTGAGATCCTCAGGCGCCTCGGCCCAGAGAAGGTCGACCCGTCACGGCTCTACGTGAGTGGTTCCTCGCAGGGCGCGGTGGGCGCGTGGGGATTGGCAGTCAAGTTCGGCAGCATGATCGCCGCTTGCCAGCCAATGGGCGGCAGGTGCGAGTGGCCCAGCAATTCGTGGCCCAGTGATTCCCCCTCCCCTACGGAGGAGGCCATGCAAAACCTGAAGCTGTGCCCGATCCGCTGCTCCCACTGCAGCACGGACTCGTATGCCCCCCCGCCGAAGCGCGACATGGAATCCCTGACCTACTACGCCGCCGAGGAGCGGAGCTACGACATCTCGCCCTTCGGCTGGGACATGGCCACGAAGATGGACACCACGGTGAAGAAGTGGGTCTGGAAGGACACCATGAATCCGTTCGAGCTCTTTTGGGTGAAGGGCCCCATGGCGGACAATTGCCCCATGTGGCCTGGCCTGGACAACCACCTCGTGTGGTTCCGGATTATATCCAACCCGCTGTGGGGCTTTGCCGCCTTCTTTTCGGAACATACCGTCCCAGAGGAGCGGCAGTGGCGCTTCGACTCGGAGCCCATGAAGGTCGACACGTCAGCCCACAGGGCAATGCTGGAGCAGATGGGGTACTGGGACAAGCCCGAGCCCACGCCGCCCGAGATCAGGACAGAGACCGTGTACCTGGGGCAGGTCCAGAATCTGGGCGAGTGCGGTGCGCTGGACGATGACGTCCGCGAGTGCCTCACCAGCAACCTGGCCAAGTGTGCACAGGACCACGAGATGCTCGTGCTGCTCCAGATCGAGGTCCCATCCCACCCCGTGCCCCTCTCGATCGAGCTGGCTCTGATCAAATGGCACGCGGACGTGAACAAGGCAGTGACCGCCTTCCAGAGGCACCTCGGGGCGACCCTGCAGAACGTCGCGCAGGGCCAGGAGCTTGGAGTGTCCCTGCAGGTCAGCATCCCAGTGCCTCCAGAGGCAGTGCAGTTCCACGTCGTGGCCAATAGGCCTTGGGACAAGTCCGCCATCTGCAAGCTGCGCCCTGGGCTGCCCGTTCTGGCGCTCAAGATCAGGGCCGCGGAGCTGATCTACATGGACGCCAAGAAAGCGAACTGCTTCGAAGTCGGGCTCCGGCCGAACCCGAAGCCCGGTGAGAAGTCTCAGCCCATCGTCCCCCTGCCGATCGACATGCCCTTGACCGAGGACCACCTCGAGCTCGACGCGTGCCTGGAGGACAAGAAGGCCTCCGCGCCACCGCCGACGCTGCAGGCAACCGACGCATCCATGATGAAGCTCATGGTGCTTCTGGCGCACCACGAGGACCACGAGCTTGAGGGCTACCGCCCCACGATCCACACCCTTAAGAAGGGCACCACGGTCGTCGAGCTGAAGAGAACCATCGCCGATATCACGGGCCGCAGCATGGACGAATTCGGCATTTGCCCGGCCACGGCATTCCCCGAGAACGACAGGGAAGGGGAGGGGGTGATCAAATACCCATTGAAGGACGAGGCGGTTCTGACCGAGGAGAATTGGCTTTTACAGGTGTGCGACCTTGGCCTGGCGATCACCTTGGACCTGGGCGGCATTGCCAAGGAGATGGACATAGACAAGGGCACCACCGTGAGCAAGATGAAGTGGATCCTCGCGAACGGAAACGAGAAAAAGGCTCGGAATTATAGGCTGGCCCTGGTCCCGGAGGAAGGGGAGAAGCCCAATCCATTACCGGACGACCTCGTTCTGACAGAGTCGCACGCGCGCCTCATGCTTTGCTAAGCGGTGGCAGCTTCCCGTTGAGAGAGGTCGCTGGTCTCGTCACTGGTTGACGCCAGGCGGATGCCAATAGCGCACCCAGCCGCGTCAAGAAAGGCCAAGTTACGCTCGGTGCTGCGATTCAATGTCGATTCCCGATCGCCGAGTCAGCGTCGGTTGCTCATCAGAAGACTCCCTGGAGTCTGATAGAGCTGCGCGTGCCGCTGTTGACCCTGTGTGCTGTTCGGTTCGGCCTTC
Organism: Prorocentrum cordatum; assembly: GCA_963575745.1. Classification (NCBI taxonomy): domain Eukaryota; class Dinophyceae; order Prorocentrales; family Prorocentraceae; genus Prorocentrum; species Prorocentrum cordatum. The sequence continues at coordinate 611,898 of CAUYUJ010014749.1, read as the reverse complement.
CATCTTCTACCTATTGGCATTTTGAGTAACTCCTGCTTTGCACTGACAGCTCAGGCGGAAGCCTGCGCAACGCGCGATTCCTCGGCAAGCTCTCCAGATCTCCCACTCTCATCATCACGCTTGCGCCACGTCCGCCGACCACGTTCATACACACCAAGAAGGTTTCCGCCTGCACGCACGTGCGCGCTGGGGTGCTTGAGTCGCAGAAGCCGCGGAGGGCGGCGGAAGGGGCAACAGGAGGGTGGGATATGCCCAGGGCGCGATGCATCGACCCTTAATCGCCCATTCATCGCCGACAGGTTCTTGATAGCCTACCTCGCCCAGAAACTTTTGGGCTCGATATCGGGGGGCCATCTCCGATCTCTGAGCTATGTATCGCCGACTCGATTTCGATTCTCCAACATCCTGAGCCAGCTCCCCTCTAGCACTCCGACGCAAGAAAGCGAGAAGTAATCATTCTTGGATTCGGGGTTTTCAGAATCCTCCTCCTCCTCCTCGCCCAGATGGCGACCAGGGTTCTCCTCTGAGTAGTCCTGCGAATCAGAGCGCCCGTCCGCCCAGACAGGGTGAGGACTAGGCCGGCGCCGAGGCGAGGCCAGAGCACCACCAGCACGGCCTGTGAGCGTGGCGAGGGCCGATCTTCGACCTGAGAAAGCTCCGGAGGGGAAAAAACACACAGACACAATTAATCTTCGATCCCCCGGGAAATATTGGAAAATATGGGAAGTGGGGGGGAAGACAGAAGCCCAGAAAATATGGGAAATATGGAAACTATTGGTATTTGGTATTTGTGTGTATTTATTTGTGTGTCCCTGGGCCCCATTCAAAAGTGGCCAGCCCTGAGGCGGGAAGGGTTAGCGGCTAATTGCCTTGGCGATCCCAGACCTCCTTGCGCCGTGGAAGAGAGTCACAACGACTGGTGTTTTTTTGGCCATGCTTGGCCCTAGCCGGGCGCCGAGACCGTCAAAATCGACTCGGGAGGCACGGCCGGTACCTCCCGGGGAAGCGGTCCATGGTGATGTCTTGGGGTTCACGCGAAAAGTCACGAAGCCAGACGTGTTGGATTCAGGAGCCCAGACGCCTCCACGATACGTCCACTCTGGTTGGATCGACGGCCGTCAGGGCATGTCAGGGCGACTCGGTCTCTAGGTCTCCGTGTCACAGCTGTTCGTTCTGTTCGTTTTCGTTGGTCGGCTTATTGCTTCGCCTCTAGGACAGGGCAACACGAATTTCTTATCAGTCCTCCTCTTCGCCACGTCCATTGCGTTAGCGCTCGCGACCGGGAGATGGGAACGAGCGATCTCACGCGCCAGATGACACGAGAGTCGGAGGACTTGGCAATGTTTCGTCCCCTGGTGCCTAAGTCGCCAGTAGCCGTTCGTGGCTTTCCCAGTGCGACAGGTCCCGAGTGTTTGTTGGGACCAAGAGCGCTTGGGCTCGCCGGCTTAGGGATTTGATGCGCCCCTGAGGTTCTTCAGCACCTCACCAGGTTAAGCCTTCTAGTGCCTGGCGCGAACGCCGGCGCTGGTGCAGGGCTACCAGGCACCAGCGTCGGCGCGAACGTCAGTTGCTGGCCCAGCCTTGCACAATTGCCTATAGTACCTTACCGTTTTGCCACGCATACGCTCCCCTGCTTCACCTCCTCGGTTTCTTACCCCGCCTCGCATCGCTCGCTCCTCGACATGCCCCCCTACCTTCCCCTGGTTTTGTGTGGCTCCGCCGGCGGGGGTCGCAGGGCCCCCCCCCACCACCAAATGCTGCTTGGTTTGGTGAGTCGTGCCACAGCGGGGCGGGGGCAGAGTCGAAGGGTGCAGGTGCAGTTCAGGCGGGCTGTGAGACCTGTTCTTCATGGGGGGCGCTCCAGGAAGGCCCTCGTCTTCGAGGAGGGAATCGAGACGTTTGCCCCGTCGCCCTCGTCGGGGAGCGGCGGGTGCGAAACAGGTCCCCGAGGGGTGACCATTGCTTTGGTTGCAGGGTTTGTGCAACACTCCGTGCGGGGGGTAGGGTGAAGCTTCAGCCCATGGTGGGCGATGGTGGTGGGCGATGGGGGTCTTCGGAGCACGGCGCCTTGGCGGGATCGGGGGCGCGTGCAGTCAGCCACATTTTGAGCGGGGGCGAGCAGTGTCCTGGTGTGTGTGTGTGTGTGTGCGTGTGTGTGTGTGTGTGTGTGTGTGTGTGTGTTTGTGTGTTGTATGCCGTTCAGTTCATCTTGAGTAGAGCTCGCTCGGTCGTGCTCCTCGGTGTTCTGGATTCTGCACGCTCGCTGGGTTACAGCCCTTCCCACCCACCACCCATTTCTGCACGTCAGTGATTGACGGTCCTTTCACTGCGCTTTCGACCATGCTCGATCGCAACTCGCACTTTCATCTGCTGGCGGGCCTGTTTTCCACTACCACTACCATAAGTTAGAGGGGAAGGGGAGGATGTGGAGAGGAGGAGGAGGAGGAAGAGAAGGAGGGGGAGGACGAGGTGAGGAGAAAGGAGGGAGGAGGAGGAGGAAGTGCAGTACACCCTCCCCCCCTTCCCACGCATGGTAGTGGCAGTCCGAAACAAGCTCATCATCTGCTGCCCGCGCCCGAGGGCCCCCTGCGCCGCTGGCCTACAAAAGGTGTGCTGTACCCCTGCGCGCCGCCGACCGCCCGGCTGCACGCTCTGGCTGGCCTCGACGCCTCTGCCTGCTTCGGCCCCCCCACGCGGTCAAGGAGCGGGTGCCTTTCCTCAAGAAGGGAACAACCACCCGGACCGGACAACTGGCGTTTACTAAACGGCCCTGGGCGCTCACTGAGCAGCCCCGCCCTGCTCGATTCCTCCTTCGGGCGCGTTTGCTGAACGACTTCGCGTGTCGGGGTGGTTCTTGTGGGGGTGGATCTCTTGACTTCCATCTCCAGGCTGTGCCCTCCGCGCCACGTGCCCGCCCGTGGAGCTTCTCCCCCTTGTGCGCAGCAGCTTCGCCGCTGTTCCGGCCCAGGCACGGCCCCTGCACCGCACGGGTCCATGCTGGGAAGTCTGCGTGGATGTTGAGTGTGGGACGTTGTGTGTGTGTGCTGGGGTGGGGTGGGGGTCTCACCACCCAGCAGACCACACCAACCTAACCCGAAGGGCTCAATTTGCCCTCCATTTCCGTTTGGGGGGGGGGTCGCGTAACATGGAACAAACACATATGGAACCCCTACCCCCCCTTCCAACCCGAAATTCGGGTCTTCGGGTTGTGTTGGGGTGGTCTGGTAGGCAGTCAGGTTCCAGATCAGTGTCGGAGGGGATTGGGTTCAGCCAGCCATGGAGCGGGGATCCGCACAGCGAGTCGAGACTCGGTGGCACGACGGGGAGCCCCCGAGTCACCCCGATGGGGCTCGCCAGTTGAGCATTCGCATGTCCTCACGGTGTGTGCTCGGTTCCTATGCTGGGCTCTCGCCAGCCGGTGCATGAAGCACCACCTCCATAGGGGTCGTCTCCCTGCGTGATGACACGGTGCTGCTTTCTCTGCTTGCTTGTCTTTCTGTTGTGGATGTTTCCTCCGCCTCCTGCTATGGCCTCGCCCTCGCCAGCGGGCGCTTGACCGCGAGAGAACGCACGGACCACGAACGAAGGCCCCTTCGACAGACCACCCCGTGAGGGGCCGAGGTCCTGTTGCCGACCGCGCGCGCGCGGAACGGCCTCGGCGCTCGTTCGGTCGCCCCCGTGGCGAGCGGTGATGTGGTCCTTGGCGAACTAGGCTGCTCGTCGTCCAGCTCTTTGCTCTTCGAGCTTGCTGGGCCGTCAGTTGGGGGGCTGCTGCAAGATCCCCGGACAGGAGGTTCCAAAGACGGGAAGTTGTTCTGGGTGGACGTGCTGTTTCGAGGACGAAGAAACAACACCAATTTCAAAATTGTCTGAGGTCCGTGCGGATTTCTGGATCCCCCCCCCCTGGTGGCGGACGTCCAGATTCGACAAATGAATTGCGCGTCGATCCCCAGACGTTCATGTTAATGTTGTTTCTTATGCTGTTCGTATGGCGACTCGCACTCGTCGGAGAGAGCCCCTCGCGCGTGCGTGAAAGGCCACGTCGTCGAGGCTAGGGGGCATTGGCAGCTGTCTCGGTCCATGGCCATTGCGGTCATTGATTAGTGCACGTCCCAGGTCGTTGTCGTGGCGTTCGCCAAGATGAGTGTGTGTGTGTGTGTGTCAGCATGTTCTTTGTGAGCGAGGTCCCAGATTTCTGCTGGCCCTGGTGGTTCCCAGCCTTTATCCTCTCTAGGGTACGATTGGCCCGCAGGTCGATGAGCTCACGTGCCCATCTTGGGTTTCCCACGCTTGCAGTTCACGCAGAAGTGTGCAGGCTCGTTCAGGTCTAGGTCTAGATCTCGTGCCGACCGGGCAGTCGACAATCTGCTGAGGTAGTGGGTCGGAAGATCCCGCGGACGGCCGATGTTTTGTTCATATGTTTTGTCCGTCTTCCTTTCAGAGGACATGGATCGGAGCCCACAAGAGCCTGGCGACTTTTCTTCAATCGACTCGCGGTGATCAGGCAAGGTAAATCGAGGCAGTGCTAGGTATATCCAGAAACATCGAGGTACATCCAGATACACCGAGGTAGATCCAAAGAGATGGGGTCAACCTGGAACAGGTCGCAGAAACTCCAGCGCGAGTCGAGGGACAGCAGATGTTTCTAAGCCCTTAGGCAGGGAGGGGGCGGTCATGCATGCCCAGGGCACTGGATGGGTGGCAGCCCCACGTCTCGTGTCTACCTCTCACGCTTGTAATCCCGCATGCGTGCATTATCGTCTGGGTTCACCCCCCGCTCCCCCCACAGCCGTGTTGGCTTTATAAACATAACATTCTCATTCCATATGAGCTTCTTGTGACGCCAGTTGTGAGGATGGCGCTGGCCTTCTCCACCGTCGCGTCGCCAAACCGCCGGGCGGGTGGCCCGAGGAATTCGAAGACCACACACTTCCATACGTCGTTTAGGAATGCCATCAGGAGCCCGAGGCGGACCAAGATGCTGGGGCGCCTAGCTTCGCTGGCCCCCGCGTGGAATTTCGAGGCCGAGGACTACGAGACGTATTGCAATGGTAAGCAGTTGGTCGACGGCAGTGATCTTTGCAGCACGACGACGGGCGACGATGAGCTAGACACTTCCTTTCCCAAGGCTTCTAGTTCAATCAGCTCGATGGTGGAGGAGCTGGGAGTCTCAATTCCCTCCACTGATCAAATGCGACCCCTTCCTCCTCGAGGGGGACTGGGGAGGAGGAGGAGGAGGAGGAGGAGGAGGAGGAGGAGGAGGAGGAGGAGGAGGACTGAGGAGGAGGAGGACTGAGGAGGAGGAGGAGGAGGAGGAGGAGGAGGAGGAGAGGAGGAGGAGGGGAGGCTTGGACGAGTTGGTTTAGCGAGTGCCTTCTGAGGAGAGCGACTCTGAGTTCTTCCGCTCTCCGGCCCACGGCAGTGAGGACCTGGAGGGAGATGCCAGGGGGCCCAGGGCGGACCGTGCGTCGTTCGCTGTCTCCACCACAGAATCGATCGACGAGGAGGAGGGCCCCGCTGTCCAACTCGCTGCGATTGGGAGCCCAGGCGAACGCGACGCCGTACTGGCCGCCGTCTCCTACAGAGGCACGGACCTCCAGTTCGCGCCCGAGGAGCTGCGCTCTGATCGGGAGGTTGTGGCGGCGGCGGTGTGCCAGGACAGCTGGGCTCTCGAATTTGCACTCGGAGAGGCCCACTGGGATCGCGAGATCGCGTTGACCGCCGTGCGCGGTCACGGGAGCACCTTGGAGTTCGCCGGTGAGCATTTCCAGGGTGACAGGGCCGTGGTGATGGAGGCGGTATGTCTGAAGGGCGGGGCCCTCAAGTGGGCAAGCCAAGAGTTGCAGGCTGACAGGGAGGTTGTTCTGTCAGCAGTGGGTCAGGACTACCTCGCCATGGAGTGGGTGGACGCCTCCCTGCGTCAGGACCCCGATGTCGTCGCTGCCGCTCTGTGGTGCTTCGGGGAGAGGTGCCGTGAGTACAGCTCGAAGCCGCTTTGGTCCGAGGATTGGTTGGCAAACGACTTCACTGTAGCAAAGGCCCGCGAGCTGGCGTGGCGGTGGGTCTCCACCGTGGAGGCGCGCTACTTCAAGCGGGCTCTGGACACCATCTTCCCTGTCGTGGAGGACCAGGAAGACTGGCAGATAGCGCAAAGTATCGAGGGTCGCCTCAGCCTGCTGCATCTGGCATGCTTTCCCTCAAGCGCCGCTCCTGGCACCGCGCCCGCGTGGCTGGCTGGGGTTCAGGAGGCACTCTGGATCGATCAGTCCATTTGGAACGACACCGAGGTGATGGGCCTCCTCAACCGCTTCGAGGCAAGCCTGGGCCTCCCGATTAATCACGTCCTGCTGCTAGAAGAGGGCGTCAAGTACGGGTCGAAGTTCCCTGAGTTCGACATTCCCGTGCCTTTGCACCTCAAGCGCAAGGGTAGGTGGGAGAAGGTCAATTGCGACTTAGCGTACCCAGAGGACGGTGAGGCCCTGGTGGTGCCTCCCAACAACCTGCAAGGCCCAGCGCCCGTGATTTTGTATCTCCTGGGCGCAGGCAAATTCAACAGCCGGGAGTCTTTCCTTGGCGGCGAGATGTCGGTGTTGTGGGAAAATGAGCGGCTCAGGGAGGATTACTACATGGTCGTGCCCAAGCCCGACACGCGTACCGGTCTTATATATTACCTCGGCGAGGGCTTCAAGAGAGAGTGGTCCGAGGACGCCGTCTGGTGCCTGTTTACGGAGATCCTTCGGCGCCTCGGCCCGGAGAAGGTCGACCCGTCACGGCTCTACGTGAGTGGCTCTTCACAGGGCGCTGTTGGCGCGTGGGGATTGGCAGTCAAGTTCGGCAGCATGATCGCCGCTTGCCAACCAATGGGCGGCAGGTGCGAGTGGCCCAGCAATTCGTGGCCCAGTGACTCTTACTCCCCTACGGAGGAGGCCTTACAAAACCTTAAGCTGTGCCCGATCCGCTGCTCTCACTGCAGCACGGACTCGTACGCCCCCCCGCCGAAGCAAGACATGGAGACCCTGACATACTACGCCGCGGAGGAGCGGAGCTACGACATCTCGCCCTTCGGATGGGACATGGCCACGAAGATGGACACCACGGTGACGAAGTGGGTCTGGAAGGACTCCAAGAATCCGTTCGAGCTCTTCTGGGTGAAGGGCCCCATGGCGGACAATTGCCCCATGTGGCCTGGCCTGGACAACCACCTCGTGTGGTTCCGGATCATCTCCAACCCGCTGTGGGGTTTTGCCGCCTTCTTCTCTGAGCATGCCGTCCCGGAAGAGCGCCGGTGGCGCTTCGATTCGGAGCCCATGAAGGTCGACACGTCGGCACACCGGGCGATGCTGCAGCAGATGGGGTACTGGGACAAGCCCGAGCCCACGCCGCCCGAGATGAGGACAGTGACCGTGCACTTGGGGCGGGTTCAGAAACTGGACGAGTGCGGCGCGCTGAACGAGGACGTCCGCGAGTGCCTCGCCAGCAGTCTGGCCAAGTGTGCACAGGGCCACGAGATGCTCGTGCTGCTCCAGATCGAGGTCCCGTCCCGCCCGATGCCCCTCTCGATCGAGCTGGCCCTGATAAAGATCCACGCGGACGTGAACAAGGCGGTGACCGCTTTTCAGAGGCACCTCGGGGCGACCCTGCAGGGCGTCGCTCAGGGCCAGGAGCTCGGCGTGTCCCTGCAGGTGAGCATCCCGGTGCCTCCAGAGGCAGTCCAGTTCCACGTCGTGGCCAACAGGCCTTGGGACAAGTCCGCCCTCTGCAAGCTGCGCCCCGGGCTCCCCGTGCTGGCGCTCAAGATCAGGGCCGCAGAGCTGATCTACATGGACGCCAAGAAGGCGAACGCCTTCGAGGTCGGGCTCCGGCCGAATCCGAAGCCCGGCGAGAGGTCCCAGCCCGTCGTCCCGCTGCCGATCGACATGCCTCTGACTGAGCACCACCTCGAGCTCGACGCGTGCCTGGAAGACAAGAACGCCTCTGCGCCGCCGCCTACACTGCAGGCAACCGATGCCTCTATGATGAAGCTCATGGTGCTTCTGGCGCACCACGAGGACCACGAGCTTGAGGGCTACCGTCCCACGATCCACACCCTGAAGAAAGGCACCACGGTCGTCGAGCTGAAGAGGACAGTCGCCGACATCACTGGCCGGAGCATGGACGAGTTCGGCATCTGCCCAGCCACGGCCTTCCCCGAGAACGACAGGGAAGGGGAGGGGGTGATCAAGTACCCACTGAAGGACGAGGCGGTTCTGACCGAAGAGAATTGGCTCTTACAGGTGTGCGACCTTGGCCTGGCGATCACCTTGGACCTGGGCGGCCTCGCCAAAGAGATTGACATAGACAAGGGCACAACCGTCAGGAAGCTGAAGTGGATCCTCGCGAACGGCAACGAGAAGAAGGCTCGGATGTATAGGCTTGCGCTGGTCCCAGAGGAAGGGGAGAAGCCCAATCCGTTGCCGGACGACCTCGTCTTGACAGAGTCGCACGCGCGGGTCATGTTGTGCTGATTGGTCGTGGCAGCTCGCCAAGAGGGTGCTGGCTCTGTGTTGGACGCCAGGCGGGAGCCAATAGCGCGCCTAGCCGCGTCAGACGACGATCGGGCATGCCTAGTGAAAATCACTTCGCGACTGGCCTCCTTACTTCGATGGGGACCTTGCTTAGAAGTTCTGTCACTCGAACAACCTTGTGGGTTCGTTCCTGCCTCCTTCGGGAGTTTCCTCATCGCATTCGCTCAGATCCAACCACTGCTGCGGTCCTCGGATTCTGGCACGTGATTTCATAAACACTTCCACAGTAGAATGTGCATCGGGTCCTCGCCTGAAGGCCATCATCAGTTTGTGACTGTTGTGCCTTCCTTGGCAGACCCTACGTACTGCTCTTTTATCGTGAACCTCACGCGTTCCACCCTACTAGTACTCAACCTTTTTGCACTGACAGCTAAGGTAGTAGCCTGCGCAACGCTTCTTAATTACGTGTGTTCTCACATGCTCGCAAGAATCGGCAAGTTCCCTGCCATAGCCCCCACTCACCAGTACGGTTTTGCAGCATCCGCCGGCCCCTTTGTTTATACAGCACGGTGCATCTACAAGTTATGAGGGTATTCCCAGTTGCTTAATCAGCATAACGGCCGGCGTGAGGGGGGGGCAGCTGGCTATCTTGCGTTGGGCTTAGGGGGTGTGTTGGAATGGACCGCGTTGGGATACATGTCCCTTCCCAATCGCTCCCCTCCTCCCCTGTTCCGCTTGAGCTTGAAGGGGTTCGAGTCTCATGGCAGTTGGGAACGGCATATTTCGCACGCCTGGCGGCAGGTGCTGGCGGACTTGGCAACTTTTAGTCCCCTGGTGCCACAGTCACCAGTAGCCATCGGTGGCTTGCCCGGCGCGAGGGATCCTAAGATTTGTTGGGTCATGTAGCGCTCGGACCGGCCGGCTTTGGGGTTTCGTGCGCCCCTGAGGTTTCTCGAAGCCTCAGCAGGCTTGAGCCTGTAAGTGCCTGGCGCGAGCGCCGGTGCCGGTGCCTCCGACTGGAATACCATACCAGCGTCGGCGCGCACGTCAGTTGCTGACTCAGCCTTGCACAGTTGCCGATTTTTTTGTGAAACAGGGCCGCTTCATCTTCCGCATGCACGCTTCCGCCTTGCACAGAGGTAGGGAGGGGGGGCCAGCCAGGAACACCCAGCCCAGAGCTGGGTCTGGTGTCAGGCCCACGGCTTTTCTCTCCTGCGATGGCTACTCGCGTTGCCAGCGCTGTGGGGTTCCTCATTCGCTTCCGCCGGCCCCGCAGGCGCGCGACGAGTCGGAGGTGAGCGGGTGCACGTTCAGGCCGGAGGTGGACCACAGGCCGGTCAGCCTTGTTTGCGTCTGCACAGCTCCGCGAACATGTCTGGGGAGGGGGAGCGCTGATCCACTGCGGGGTGGCCCAGTCGTCCGAGTGGCCGACTCACGCGGTGGTTCTTCGATCGCTTGCTCGAATGATCTGGCTTCGGTCTTGTGCCCGGCCTACCCCGGCAGAGCGCGGTGGCATGCTCTTTTCTTGCAGGAGAGGAGGACGAGGAGGAGGAGGAGGCGGACGCTCGGCAGGCGAAGTCGGGGCAATCAGGGAGTGGCAGAACGTTTAGGAGCAGCCGCGAAGGGCTGCGAACGACCGAGGAGGCGAAGAGGCGAGCACGAGGACCAATATCATTGAAGGCGCGGAGTACGTGGCAGGCGAGGTGGAGGCCTGGGAGAATGGCGGGGAATAAGATTAGCAGGAGCGAAAGAGACGGACGAGGGGTGGGAAAAGGAGAGGAGGAGGAGGAGGAGGAGGAGGAGGAGGAGGAGGAGGAGGAGGAGAAGAATAAGAAGAAGAAGGAGGAAGTTGAGGAGAAGGAGGAAGTTGCGGCGGAGGCGTCGGCGGCGGGGGAGGAGCCGGAACAGGGAGAGTAGGAGGGCGGAGTCGGTGGAGGAGGCAGAGGTGGCAGCGGAGGTAGGGGCAGAGGTGAAGGGTGAGCACGTGTGGCAGGCGGGCCAGGTGGAGGAGGACGAGGACGGCGACGACGAGGACGTGGACTACGAGCAAGAGGAGCTCGGGATCAGCGGGGGTGAGAGGGGGAAGATGGAGCGAAAGGGGGAGGGGCAGGGAGACGGAGGCGGAAGTCATGGGGACTGGGAGGGGAAGGAGAAATGGGGCAGATGACGGCGGAGGAGGAGAAGGAGGAGGAGGAGGAGGGGGGACAGGAAGAGAGCGGAGGAGGGCGAGGAAGATGAGGACCCTCGACCCCTTTCTTGAGGTGGAGCGTGGTGCCAACTGTGCTACACTCAGTCTGCGCCACCCCTTTCGCTTCCTTTTTCTATTCTCTAGCAAAGGCAGCTCACCCCAATTGCCTTTGGTGTGCGCTCGCGTGCGAGGAGGATGAGGCCGAGGGCTTAGAGCTGGCGGACCAGACCAGGGAGAGAACGGGAGAACGGACGAGGATCAGGATCAGTTTTGACGACCCATATTGTCAGGAACAGGATGGGGAGATGGAGGATGATGCGGAGGCGGAGCTTACGAAGGAGGAGGAGGATCAGGAGGAAGAGAAGGAGAGAGGAAGGGGTTCATGGGGTTAGAGTTGGAGGTAGACGAAGGTGGAAATAATGTGCTCCATTGATGGCAACTTCGCTTTCCCGGGAACTTTGGTGCAAAGTTACCTGGAATGGCTGCCAGAGCTTTCAACCTATGTCGCCTATTTTTGTTACAATGTGTATCGAAGACGCCTACTGCGAATCACCGCCGTCCCCTGCCTTTTGGAATCGCCAATGTGGCCGAGAGTTGTGGCAAGAGCTCTGCCAAGCTATTGGGCCATGTGTTCTCCCAGCCCTTGTAGGAAACCTTCGGGGAACACTTGGGGGAGGATGGCGGAGGAGGAGGAGGAGGAGGAGGAGGAGGCATCTTGGGAGCCTCTGGGAGCACTCTTGGGGCCTCCTTGGAGCTTCCTGGGAGCCTTTTGGAGGTATCTTGGGGGCCTTCTTGGGCCTCTTGGGGGCCATTGGAGCTTCTCGGGCGCCTCTTTGGCAGTTGTAGGGCGTTCCTGGCCCGTCTGACGCCGTTGGAAGCCGTCTTGGGGGCCTCTCTGGGCCGACTTGGGGCATCGTGGGGTGCTCCAGGGCCATCTTGGAGGCCATCTTCGGCTTTTTGGAGGCCTCGTGGGCAGTCTTGGGGCCCTCTTGGGACCGTCTTCGGGGCCTCTTGGGCCTATCTGGGGCCATCTTGGAAGGCATCGTGGGCGATCTTGGGGCGATCTTTGGGGACTCTTGGGCCGTCTCGGGCCGTCGGAAGATCGAAAAGAAGCAAATGTCAAAGTCCTTCAAACATCGAAAGCCAATCTATGATTTTGGTCGTCTCTTCTGGCCTTCCTGGAGGCCCTCTTGGGGGCCTCTGGAGCCATCTTGGAGACCTTTGGTGGGCCTCTTGGGTCGTCTTGGAGCCATCTTGGACCGTCTTGGTTGGCTCCTGACCCGTTGGACGCCGTCGGAAGCCGTCTTGAGCCTCTCTCGGCCGACTTGGGCCTCTTGGGTTCCTCTTGGTGCCTCTCGGGGGCCTCTTGGGGCGAAATGCTAGGATTTTCGGTTCGTGTTCCCTGTCTTGGGCCCCTTTGGGGGCCGTCTTGGAGACCTTTTCGGCTGTCTTGGGCGCCTCTTGGACCGTCTGGAGGCGCTCTTAGGCCGTCTTGGGGCCCTCTTTGGGGCATCTTGGGCCGTCTTGGGATGGTCTTGGGGGCTTCTTGGGCCGTCTTGGAACGTCGGACATCAGAAAACGCGAGAACGCCCCAATCCTCCGAACACTTCCGGAAACTCAATGATTTGGGCCACTTGGGGCCCTTTGGGAGTCCTCTTGGGAGCCCTCTTGGGAGGCCTCTAGGAGGCCTTTGGGGCTGTCTTGGAGGCCTCTTGGGCCATCTTGGGCGTCCTGGGCCGATCTCTGTGCGTCTCGGGGCTCTCTTGGACCGTCTTGAAGGCCTCCTGGAGCCCTCTTGGTTTGTCTTGGGGCCTTCTTGGGCCCAGAAAAGTCATGCGACAAGCCACGGGAAGCCCCGGTAGATTTGAGCTTTAGGGGTCCAAGCCCCTTACAGACTCTTCAGGAGTGCTTGAGGGACTAGGCAAATGACCTGAGGTGGCCAGGCGGACCGTTCAAAGTGAGGAGGTTAGAGGCGGGACGACAGTGCTTCAAGCGAAGAGCGCGGGGGCTTAGAGGAGAAAAAAAGCAGGCGGCCGCAGGGAGAGGAAATGGCAAGGACATGGCCGGAGATCAGAGTGCGCTGGTTCCCGCCAGGTCTGAGGAATTGATGGCGCAGCGGATTCAGCGCATGAAGGTCACTGGGACGCTGTACGACTCCTTGTACGAGGACGCAATGCGCCGGAAGGACCGCGATGGCTATTTTAGGGCCGAGTCTGAATCAACACTTTCCCAATAATGTTGCACATGTATACGTATTTTGATTTTTGTTGCAACCCTGGGGGTGCGGACCCCTCCCCCCAAAACGGGACCCCCCGGATCTGTGGCCCTGGGGCCCCTTGGGCATCCCTGCGGAAGGTTCCTCGAGCTTGCCGGAGCTCTTGGACGCCCCTGCTAGACTTAGCCAGCGGGCCCAAATCGGCCAGAAGGGCGGCTGCATGGCCCCGCGAGAGCCCCGAGCGGCCCCAGACACCCACCAGACGCCCGAAGACGACCCAAACAAGACCTCCAAGAGGGCCCGAGACCGCGCAAGAGGCTTCGGGCTTCCAGACAGTCCCGAAACCGTCTGGAAGCCTAATAACATAGCCCCCACGCGGCCCGGTCGAGAGCTCCATGACGGCCCAAGATTGCCCCAAGACGCCGCTCGAAGCATTCCAAGTCGTGACCCCGTCGTTCCGGGAGACCGCGGTTGGAGGCAGGGTGGCCCGAGGAAGCCCCCATGGGGACACCAGAGGGCGCCCAGCAGGCCACCAGAAGGCCCCAAGAGGCCCCTAAACATTTTCGTGCGGCCCCCAAAAGAAGCTCTCCCGGGAGGGGCCTCCGTAAAAAGAGCTGGGGAGCATGGGGAAGTGATCGCAGGCTAGGGCGAGAATGCAGGAGACGAAGAGGAAACATGAGGGAAGGATATGGAGTCATGATTAGATGACGGCGATGCCGCGAAAGGCAATAGCACGTCATCGCTGTATCATGCTTGTGTAGTCCACGCACGGGGCGCCCACGAGGCACTCACGAGCGGCAGCGTAGCGGACCCACCCAGCGCACGGGGCGCCCACGAGGCGCCCACGGGTGGCATGTTGGCGATACCTCGGCGGGCCCATCCCATTGCTTCGAGATGCAAGGAGGACACGTGAGTGCAAACACGCTATGGGGGGGCACCGTTACACATACATTGCAATCACACGCGTATATCTATACACATATATATATATATACATGTGTATATATATGTGTATATATATATGTATGTATGTATGTACACACGCATGGCCGTCCCCCTCCAGCACCCCTAAAACACCCAAACCAACAAAGCAAACATTGATCGTGTTCTTCTCCTTCTTACTCTCCTCTTCCTCGTCCTCCTCCTCGTCCTCCCCCTCCTCCTCCTCGAACGCCTTCGAAAGCAGCGAAATCGCGAAAACAGCGAAAACGCATGAAACAAACAAATACCCCCCAAACAAGTATAAGTTTGGGAGAACAGTGGCCCCCCGTCTCCCCAGAACTTCTCCCGAAACCAGTTTTTGTTGTTTTCGTTGTTTGTTGTTGTTTCACGCGTTTTCGCTGTTTTCGCGATTTCGTTGATTTCGAAAGCGTTCGAGGAGGAGGAGGAGCAGGAGGAGGAGGAGGAAGATGCGTAGGATGAGGCGGAGTCGCATGATGGGATGAGGAGATACCTTGGAGCAGCTGTTTCTCTTCTGCGTCCTGTCTCTTCTGCGTCCTGTCACCCGTCGCTGCCCCGTTGTTGCGTCGTCGCCGCTGTCGCTTCGGCATCCAGCCCCGGTGGTGGTAGGGCTCGGGGCAGGGGCGCTCTCCTCTGGTCCGTCCATGCCACCGCCGAAACCAAACACGTCCTCTTCCTGGGACGGGTCGCCGGCGAGCCCACTCATGTCGCCGCCCTGAGAGCGAACGCGTCGCCCTGCTGATCGGCTGGCCCGTCTGCCGCGCCATGGGGGCGGGACGCCGACGCGGCAGCGGTTGCGGACGAAGCGCTTGTCGCGCCCGGCTCAAAACCCGAAGTGTTGCCGACGACGGAGACCGTGCGTCCAGGGCTATCGCCAAACATCGAGGCAACGCGGACCGTCGCAGCCGTTGGCACGTCGTGGCCTTCCAACAAGTTGCGCATGTAGGAGATATGGCAGCTTTCCGGAGGTATCTGCAGGGAGCGGGCGGGTAGGGGGCGATGGCGATTCTTTCATTTCGCTGATGAAGAGGTCGGGGATCGTGGGGTTGGGCCACGGCGTGAACGCGGCGCCCTTCTCCAAATCGGCGGAATCCACGCTCCAACGCACGCCGCGGCCCGTGACCGCGAACCGCGATGGCCTGCGCCCTGGCGAGGATGGGGCATTGAAGTCCCCCTCGGTCTGCACCCCCTCGAGCGACGGAGCAATGATGCGCTTGAAGTGGTCCAAGTCGTGCACACTGTTAATTTCTATGTTTTCGGAAGTTCTTTGATTTTTTTGGGGGGGCCAGGATCCTTTCATTTCTCATTGTTCTATCCTGGGCCTCTTCCTGGCCAGTAGGGGGCCAGGAACCATAAGAAACGAACACAATTTGAAATGAGCACGATTAGAAGTGAACGACGTGTACTCGTCGAGCGTCGCGGCATCCAGCGCCGCCTTCTCCGCGTCGCGGTCGTGTAAGGGTTGGCAGCGGCTTGCCCTGCTCGGAAGCGCCGCCGCCCCACCGAGCCCCCACAGCAGAGCATTCGGGGTTGATGGGACGCCTTCGGCACGTCAGCTGACACCTGCAGGCGGTCACGTGCGGGCCCGACCACCACCATGATTTTGCCAATTGGGGGAGGGCTGCGGGGGCTCAATTCGTTCGAGGCCTCCCCCATACGACAGGAACCGCACTCCCCCTCAGAAGCCGCCGGTAGTGAGGGTAGGGATCACATGTGACCACCAAGCTTTCTGGAGGAGGCCGTCGTCGAACATCCCAGGCAGGACTTCCGTCGTCGGCTTGCCCTGTTAAAGAAATCCACGTGCTACGTGCTTCACCGTGAGGAAAGCGATCTCGTTGGCGGACCCTTTCTTATGGATGCTACGCGCCGAATGCGTCCAAATCGAAGTCTTAGAGCCGTTGCTCTTGCAGACAAGTGACTTCCCGACCCACAATACTCCGTGCGCGTGGAGGGTGCCAATCATGAGCTTGAGGACGTCGTTGAGGAACCAGCCGGCGAAATCCTTCGCCGTCAAATTCCTACGCGCGGTCGGATTGGCGTTTGTCCTTCATTTTTGATGGTTGTGCCAAGCGGTCTCCACCTTGGCGGCTGGCAAGCCGAAGATGCTCGTCCCCTTGTATTTGCCTCCATGTCGGCCCACTCCACAAACGGATTGCGGTTGTCACTGCGAGGGCCGTGCTCGCGGATGAACGCGTATCCCTGCGCGCGCCCATCCTCTAGCGGTTGCTTCCGCTCGTGGTGCGGCTTGATCGTGAAATACCGTACGGTGGAGGCTTGGGATAAGGATACCTCTGAAAAGGATTCCAAGGTCTCGCGACCGGTGGGCTGTCAAAGGTGGGCCATTCAGGTCGCCCCGAAGCGAGAACGAATGCGCCAGAGTCTGGCCCCCGGGAGAACGTTCCTTATCTCATAACCCCCACCGTATTTGACAGCCCTCGAGCTTCTCCGACATGAACTGGAGCGCAACCGTGCCCGTCCTGAAGTCTTTCCCTTAGTCGATTCTGCGGGCTCCACCGTGGGCGCAGCTCAGGATGGTCGCGGCATCGACTCGGTTCTTGTCGAAGCTGGCAACCTTGAGGATGCGGTAGGTCGAGCAATTGCTGTCTTCGGGGCTGGCGCATTCGTAATGAACAGCGGCATCGTGCACGGGACGGCTGGCTGTTTCTTCAGAGGCACTGGGGGCTTCAATTCCTTGTGCCCACCCTGGCTGCACAGCTCGTGGAGGAACAGGAGGAGGAGGAAGAGGAGGAAGAGGAGGAGGAGGAGGAGGAGGAGGAGGAGGAGGAGAGGGATTAGTAGAGGGAGGAGGAGGAAGAGGAGGAGAAGGAAGGACAGGAAGAAGAGGAGGAGGATCGGCCGAGTGGAGTGCAGATCGGCTTGCGATCGACTGGCTTGCGATCGATTGGGCTACATTCGATTGGATTGCAACTGGTTGGGTTGTAATAGTTGGAATTGCAATCGAATGGGTTGTAGTGGATTTGATCGCAACCGATCGGACTGCAATCTGTTGGATTGCAGTCGACTGGTGGGAGGGATAAGAATCAAAGGAGGAGGAAGAAGAGCAGGAAGATGCATTCCCCCTCCCCCCAGTCCGTTGTTTGGGGGTACTGTGTGCGGGGGGGGGCACACACACACGCACACACACACACACACACGTACACAATATACATGTGTGTATATATGTATATATATATATATATATACAAGACTGCATTGGCGCTTTGCGCCATGCACCTTAGTCCTTGAGGCTCTGCTTATGTTGGTCGTTCGCGCCATCCCTAGTGGCTTCCACACACACACACGTACACACAAAATAATGCAGATGTCTGTGTATATATATATATATATAGACATACAAGACTGCATTGGCGGTTCGCGCCATGCACCTTTGTCCTTGAGGCTTTGCTTATGTTGGTCGTTCGCGCCATCCCTAGTGGCCTCGGAAATCTGGCCCCTTCCCTGCAGTGGTTTTCGGAAGTCTTCAAAAACTCAGGCGGTCCGTGGCCCCTCCCGGGCCTCCAGGGGCTCCCGAAAGGCGCCGGGTGGAAGGCGAAGGATAGGAGGGAGGAGGGAGGGGATCTCGGGGAGCGAGGAGAGGGAAGCGGATGTGGTGAAGGACGAGTGGTGGAGCGGCAGAAAGAGGATGAGGAGGAGAAGGGAGAGGAGGAGGACCCAGAGAGGAGCAGGAGGAGAGAAAAAGATGGCGCCGTCGGGGGACGGCGAAGAATTTCGGCTGCGCCGCACCGAGGAAGAATGAGGACTGGCAAGCCACGCGAATGAATGCCAAGCAAACCGTCGCAATGTCAAGCAATGCCGCAAAATACAAAGCAATGCCAAGCCGAGGATGTCATGTTGCAGCGGGTCGCAACGGGGTACGCGAAAGTATGTATTTCCTTGGAAATTCGCCGAATCCTGGGTTCGCAACAGATTTCCGGGAAATGTGGCTGCGAACCCAGGGTTCGAGTCAGTTTGGTGGGGCGGATCGCCGTGTGGGCTTTGTTCGAGCCTTGGTGGGCCGGCTTGGGGCCCTCTCGAGCCGTCCGGGGGCCATTTTGGGCCGTGTTGGGGAGCTTGGGCCCTCTAGGGACCTTACGGGGGCTACGTAGGCCTTCCTGGTGGCCTCCCATGGCATCTTTGGGGGCCTCCCATGGCCTTCTTAGGCTTCTCTTGGGGGCCTTGTGACAAGGCCTGCTGGGCCTCTTTTTGGCCCATGTGGGGCTTCCTTTTGCAGTCTTGGGGCCATCCAGGCTGTCTAGAGGCCCTCTTGGGGGTCTCTTGGGCCTCTTGGGTCGATACTGGAGGCCTGTTTGGGTGTCCTGGACGCTGCCAAGACGAACAGCGATGATATTCTAAATGCACGTTTCCCAAAAGGAGTGAAGCGATGTTTGCCTTCTGGGAGTCCTGTTCAGGGCCTCCCGGGCCGTCTTGGGGGCCTCTGGAGGCCATCTGGGTCCTTCCTGGAGCGCTAGTGTGCTGTCTTGGGTCTCTCTTCCTCTCTTTGGTCTCTCTGATCACCGCGCTGATCGCTTGGGGTCTGGTGGCAAGCCCTGGCTAAGCGCCCTGGGAGGACCGGGACAAGCCGGAGGACCTTTGGCAAGGGTGTCCGGGAGGCCCAGAAATCCCAGATCTTGGGGGTCCAGCGTAGGGGGGGAGCCCACCCCACTGGCTTGTAAGGATATAGGAGGGGGAATCTTTATATA
>CAUYUJ010014749.1:570831-588331 GCA_963575745.1 Prorocentrum cordatum | reverse complement strand
GAGGGCCATCAACCCAGACATCCAACATTTGGTTGTTGTTTGCGATGCGGGGTCCCTGGACGTCCCGACCATTTCCTCGCTCGACGCTGCTGCGATGCTGGGGTCCCTGGACGTCGGTGTTCGCCCCCGGTCGTCGCAGTGCCCCGCGAGGGCCACTCGAGGTTAAAGCCTGCGAACAGCTCCCAATTGTTTTTGCTTCGCGATGCGAGCGCGTCTGGAGCGCGGCCCCAAAGAAGGAAGGGAAGGAGGGGCGGCGCAGAGCGAAACTTCGGGAGGGGGAGGGGCGCAGGGAGAGGAGTGGCGGCGGGGGCAGACGCAGCTTCGGGGCGGATCGCACCGCTGTCGGAACGCATCGTAATACCTGTAGCAGGCTGGCTGGATTGCGCCCCGCGCGGGCAAGCAATAAGCTTGATTGACAAGGATGAGAAGGAAAATGATGATGAGGAGGTATCAGGGGCGACGTTCGGGGGTGCGATGGACCCAAGGGGGAACGCATCGACCCCAACTTGCCCATTCATCATTGATATGAGCCCGATAGTCCACCCAGCCAAGGAACGTGCGGATTCACGCTCGAGGCATATCGCCGATCTATCGGGGATGCATCGCCGATTCGAACTCGATGGTTCCCCCCAGAGGTGGCCCCGCGCGCGTTCCCCTTCAAACGAGGAGGAGGAGGGGGGAATGAGGAGGTGCTGGAGAAGGGGAAGGAGAAGGAGGTGACACGTAGCCACGCCGAGCGAATCAGAAGGCCCCGCCAACTCCCACCCTCCCCTAGTACATAACAGCGAATTGTGGCACATTTTGAGTTGCTGCCAGCTCGCACGCGGAAGCCCATCGATCATAACACACATGCCCATTACAACGGAACGCGGTAAACAGGAAAGCAGTTCGCCGCCGCGCATGATATCGATGCTTACGGCCTGCGGTGAGCGGTGATTGGAACATGCAAACCAAGAAACTGAGTAATCCGACCTTGCGGCAGAAACGGAGTGGGGGGAGAAGGAGGATGAGGGGGAGGAGGAGGTGGTGGTGGTGGAGGAGGGGGGGGTCATGGCGGCCGCCTGGGCGTTCGTGGGTTGAGGAGGGGGGTCTCACCGCCATAGGGGAGCTTCTAGCCATTGTAGCGCACGACGGGAAGCCAAGCTTCAAACGAGTAAGTTTGTTATTTTGCATATGGTTTGGCTGGTTTGGCTGGTTTGGTTGGAGCTTAATATTGAAACCGCCCTTCAGGATTCAGGCGACAGTGGTTCGGGAGAGGTCCAGGGAGAGAGGCAACGCCAACCACTACGACAGCAAAACAGTTTGTTTTGCGTTTCTGATTCGTTTGCGTTGCAAGTTTTTTGTTGCATATGGTTTTTTTTGGGGGGTTAGTCTGGTTTGAGTCTAGTGCGGGATTTTTAGTTTTGGTTTCGAAAGAGAGTGTATTCGGGGAGGTCCAGGGAGGCAGCGCCAACCATTATGACGGCAAACTAGTGTTGAGTTGCATGTATGATGTTTGTTGCGTTGCAGGTGTTCATGCATCTGGTCTGGCTGGTCTGGTTAGTCCGGTCCGATGTTAGTGCTGAAGTTTTAGCTTCGGATCCGGGAAGGAAGTTCAGAGAGCGCCAAACATTACGACAGCAAAACGGTGCTGGTTTGCATTATTGATGTTCGTCGCGTTGCAGGTTGTTTTGGATATGGTCTGAGTGGTCTGCTTAGTCTGGTTTGGGCTTAGTGCTGAAGCTTTAGCTTAGGATTCGTGCGAGAGTGTTTCAGGGAAGGTCCATGGAGGCAGCGCCAATAGCTACGACAGCAAAACAGTTTGTTTGCATTGCTCGCGTCTGTTGCGTTGCATTTGTTTTGTGCATCTGGTCTGGCTGGTCTGGTTAGTCTGGCTAGAGTCTTGCGTTGGAGCTTTAGCTTAGGATCCGGGCGAGAGTTGCTTGGGGGAGGTCTATGGAGGCATTGTCAACCACTACCACAGCAAAACAGTTGTGGTTTGCTGCTGTTGCGTTGCGGTTTGTTTTGCATCCCGTCTGGCTGGTCTGGTCGGTCTTTTTGGTCTACCTGGTTGGTCTAGTTGATCTACCTGAGTGGTCTGACTGGCTGGCCTGGTTGGTCTGTTTGGTTTGGCGAGGTTCCTCTGCTCGGTGTAGCCTTTGCCCCGCTAGTCTGAACGGCTAGCTGGTCCGGCTTTTCTGCTTGGTCCACCTGTCTGGTCTGGTTGGTCTATTTGGCTGGTCTGATTGGCTGGTCTGCTTGGTCCTGGTGGTCTGTGTGACAGGTCTGGTGGTTGGTGTAGTCTTTTGCTTGCTGGTCTGGCTGGTCTGGTGGGTCCGGTTTGAGCTTTTTGTCGAAGCTGTAGTTTGGCATGTCACTGTACAATGCAGTTGGAGGCAAAGGGAGGTGCGCAGCGCGCAGTGCGAACCATTTCCACAGCACTACCACTACCAGCGCAGTGCTTATTGCAGTTTGATGTATGACTTGCAGTTTTCTGCGTTGCAGTTTTTGGTGCACTGCAGCTTTTGTTGCATTGCGCTACTGTTTCGGAGCTCTAGCAAGGTTGTCGCTGGTCTGCCCCGGCTGTTCTTGTTGGTCCGGTTTGCCTGGTTGGTCTTGTTGGTTTGGTTGTTGCTGAGCGGCCGGCTTCTCTGGTTGGTCTGGCTGGTCTACTTGGCTGGTCTACTTGGTCTCCCTGACTGGCCTGGCTGGCTGAGCTGGCTGGTCTGCTTGGTCTGGCGAGGTTCCTCTGCTCGGTCTTGTCTGCGCTTCGAGAGATTGAATTCCATCAGCCACAGCAGGTTTTCTGCCTCAGGGCACAGTCAGGCGCTGGGGCATGAGCACCGTGCGCCTCGAGCGGCTTGAGCAGCGATCGATGTCGGAAGAACGGGTCTCCGATGACGCCCAAAATCGGCCGGTGTTGTGGTGCCTCGGGTGCCTCCGTGCGCCCCCCTTGTGAGTGACCCGCGAGGTGATGTGGTCCCCGGGGCTTCCTGGGGCCTCGCGTGGCCTCTTGGGGCGTCCTGGTGCCCCCATGGTACCTGGGCCTCCTGATGCGCCCTATGGTGGCTCCTGAGGCCTCTTTGGGCCTCCTCCGGCCTCCTGAGGCTTCCTGGGTCCTCTTGGTGGCCTCCTGGGTGCCTCCCTGGGGCCCCCTCTGGGAGTCCTCGGCGCCATAGCAGCGCTCGGTTTTGGAAGAGCTCGTTCCTAGTTCGCCCCAAGTCGGCCAGTGTTATGGCGTCCCTTGGGCGGCCATCGTGCGCCCTGTGTGAGCGGCCCGAACAGTTTTGTAGCCTCCTTGGCCTCCTGGGCGCCCTGGGGCTTCCAGGAGAGTCCTAGAGCCCCCTGGAGCTTCCTGGAGCCTCTTGCCCTGAGATCCGATGTCGTGATTTGTTCAATACGGGCCCCCCGGAAGTCTCGACCCATTCCCCAGGACCGGTGTGTCATCCTGATTCGTTTTTTGACGGTCCCGAGGCCCGGCGAGGGCCCCTAGAGACCGAAAATTGCGAAACACGTCCGTCTTGTTTTTTCCAATACGTTGGATCTTTGGGTGGTGGCCTGCTGGATGCTTCTGGGGGCCTGCTGGGGGTCGGAAGCCCTGGGGTCTAACGTCGCCCGAGCCGGCCGGTGGGATGGCGCCTCTTGGGACTTGGGACCTTCGTGTGCCCCCCCCTTGGCGGGCGCCCCGCAAGGTTTTGCGCACGTTGGGGCTTCCCGGTGCTTCGCGGAGCGCCCTGGGGCATCCTGCGGCGTCCTGGGCTTCCCGGGGCGCCCTGGGGCCTCCTGGAGCTTCTTGGGGGGCTTCCTGGCGCTTCCTGGGGCTTCCTGGGGCCTTCTGGCTGCCTCCTGGGTGCTTCCTGGAGGCCTGCTCGGGCCTCCTGGGGTGGGGTTGGGCGGGAGGGGTGGCAGGAGGGGGGGATTTCGGCGCCATAGCATTGCTCAGTTTTCGAAGAACTTGTTTCCGACGTCGCCCACATCGGCAGGTGTTATGTCGCCCCTTGGCCCTTCGTGCGCCCCTTGTGGGCGCGTTTCCGGTTTCTTCCCCCAGATAGGCTTGCGTTAAGCTGCCCCTTTGGCTTTCGTGCGCCCCTCGCGGGCGCCCCGCGATGTTTTGCAGACCTCGGGGCCTTCTGGGACCTCGTGGAGCTTCCTGGGGCCTCCTGGGGCATCTTGGGCCTCCTGGGCCTGGGGCTTCCTGGAGCCTCCCCGAGGTTTTGCGGACCAGCCCCAGGACTTTGTGGCCTCCGCGAGGCTCTGTGGACCCTCCTGGGAAGATTCGTGGATGGGAACAGCCCATATCGGGCTTCATGCTCTCGGCCCGACGGCGAACAAGACGACAGACCACGCCGCAATCCCCTAGGGACATCGGCGCGTGAATATTGGGGTGCCCAGTGCCACGCGAAGCGTGATCCGTCAGCTTCCATGGAGCACGCCAGCGAATGAGACAAGTAAGCGCCTGCCCCTTTGAAATAGCAAAAATTTGGACCCAATCCAGGCGAGCCCCCAGAGGCCAAGAGGAGAAGAGCGGACTACGAAACGCTCTTCCGTCCTCCTGTTCCTGGCCCAAAAACTGTTTCGACATTTGGGGGCTAAGAGGAGGAAGGGAGGGAGGAATAGGAGGAGGAGGAGGAGGAGGAGGAGGAGGAGGAGAAGGAGAAGGAGGAGGCGGAGGAGCCCCCCACGCCGTCCTGGGCGAGAGAGGAGCGCCTCTCCGACGCCCACGCGGCGCTGCCTCCGGGCGTGACCTTCCATCCGGAGATCTGCCAGGGCCGCCGCCGCGGCGAGGCGGAGGAGGCGGGCGCTTCTCGCGCCCCCCCCCTGATCTCCGCGGTGGTCGTTTCAATCCTGGTTCGGGCGTCGCGGAATGGGGGGGCGATCAAGAGGGAGGCAGCGAGGGCTGCAGACGAGGGGCCTTTGAGGGCCCCTGAAGGGGGCACCTTTCAGGGTCCGAGAGGGGGCCTTGCGGGCCCGACGCGTGCACCTCTGCTTCCCCTTGCCCCACTTGCCGCCCCCCCACTCAGCACTGCCCAACCGTTGTTTTGTTCTCAGCTTCCGTCGTCTACTCGTAAGAGTGGTCTTCGCACGAGTGACTCTTGGTGCGGGCCCATTGGGCCCGCCCGATGGCTGCACGCGATGTTATCGCAGCGGCCTGCGCGCTTGGGTTTGCCCCCTCGCGTCCCCCAAGAAGCCAAGAAGCCGCGCACCAAAGGTCACTCTTGCCTAGGGTCTTCTTACGTGCAGCCAGTGTCGGCCCTGTGAAGCTGTTTCGGGCCCTGGGGCCATCAGGAACGGATCTTGGAAGAAGAGCTACCGCCATGGAAAGGGATGGAGGCCTCTGGCGCCACGGATTTCATAGCATCATATCGTCGTATGCTTGGGTCCGGCTCCACCTCAAGGCCTCCTCGCACCGAGCAAAGATCACATCGGTGGGAGGTTTGGGGGAGTTGTCTTTCTCCCCGGGGAGAAAACGCATCGCGCCGTGAATCACCACATCACGTCGGGTGGAGCAGTCGAGATGAAAAGAGGCCTCATACATGGTTCGGTCGAGGCCGTCCCGGGCTGCAGGCCGTCAGGAAACGACCGGCCCCAAGGAAGGGGTCGAAGCAACAAACATGTCTTCAGAACGCGTGCGATCATAGCGACCATGCGAGCAATGAGAGCACTGTGAACCTGCGGTGTGAAGACAGGGCAGTGCTTAGAATACGATCAGGAAGACATCAGAGTGAGGGGGTCGAGCGGTCATGCATTGTCCTTGGGTGCGTGGCTGAATTGCGACTCCGCTGCGCGGACTCTCGTTGTTCCCCATATCCTAAGGATGGGGTCCTTGTTATTCTTGCGGCCGCCCCGACTCCTCACACCTTTCTCCTCTTCGTCGTCTTCTTCCACCGTTGCCATGTTGGTTCAAATGGGATCAGGTCCAATGCGAGTGGGCAGCTCCTGTCGCGAGCGATCCAGCGTGTCGTGCGCTGGCGGGCACCTTCAGTTCTTCTCCCTGTTTGACGCCACCCGCGTCACACCAGTCAGTCCCGCAATGGTCAGCCCAGCAGAGACAGCACCCATGCCTGCAGTGAGGAGTTGCGATGGGAGCTCAGAGCGTGCACAGCCATCCCCCTTTTGGTTCTGCTTCAGAGTCATTTCTGCCCTCGCAGATGTACGCCAGCCAGGGGCAACAAGGCGGCAAGATCGGCAAGGACGGCCACGACAAGGGCAAGGGTCACAAAGACAAAGGCTACAACCCGCTAGGCGCCAGGGACCCGGGGGCAGATCATCCACGGAAGCGTGGAGCTGCAGTTGCTGCTGAAGCTTGCCCTGATGGCCCACAACATAAAACGTTCGTTGCGACCTGCCGTCGCCCACGTTTGTAGGAAGTGAGATGAAGGTGGAAAGCGCCGACGATCCCGATGGCGACAGCAAGTCTCACGGAATTGTTGGCCCACCCCAGGAAGATATACCGCATCCGTCTTCCGCCGACCGGATGACACTCATGAAGCGCAAGGAGGCCGAGAGGAAGAAGGAAGCCGTCGCCGTCAAGACCGAGTTCGACCAGACTCTGAAGGCACACGACGACGCCATTGCCAAGATCAGCGAGAGGATGGATCAGCAGGAGCGCCAGGTTCGTCAGGCGGCGGAACAAGCGCAGTCGTCAGCGGTGCTCAAGCAGCTGGAGGCCAGACTCGAAGCCAAGCTCGGTGCCAACCTGAAAGCCTTGTCTCCCCCGCCGTCGACTGCGCCCTCGTCTCGTTCCACTGTTCGGCCCCGAGCGTTCCAACACGTGCTGGCGGCCATGCCAAGGACCAAGCAAATTCGGATCCATGCAAGGCGTGGATCGGCAGGTTCCCTGACAAGATGCGGGCCTCAGTGATGCATGGACATGCGAAGGCTGGAATTTAAAACGCACCAAAGGATATGGCCAAGGCGCGCAATTTGAAACGCACCTGCTCGATCAAGTTCGACCCCAACCTGCGCGCGAATATGTTTCTGGACACGGCGCGGGCAGAGGGCCTTGCGTGTGTGGACAGATCGCAGCGGCGCCACCCACTTCGTGCTCGGATGGACGCGAGCCCAGACATCCGGAAGAAGAGCTGGTACTTGGGGCTCGCCGACCATGTAGAGAAGGATTGCCTGCTCGACCCCAGCTGCATGAAGAGCGGAAGCAACCCGCAGAAAGGTGCCCCCTTCATGGCCCCAGGCCATTCGTTCTTGGTCTCTTCAGGGCGAGGACGTTTGGTCTCTCTTCGCGCTGAGCAAGAGTCACAACGAGCAGTCCGACATCAACCCAGAAATGGGTTCGCCCATGACCTTCGGAGCCACCAGTGACATGGCCAGCACGTGGATTCGCATTGCTTTGGGATCGGAAAATTGGACCGCTGAACCTACAGTTTCTTGATGACGACACCGACGCAGTCATGGTTGTTGGCCCCGTCCAATCCTCTTGCTAATATCCCACCTTCTGCCTCCTCGTCTACACCTTCGGCTGCCCCCTCGCCTTCGTCCTCGCCGACGACTGCGCCCAGCGCCGCGGCCTCGTCGCCCCCTTCGCCCTCTGGGCGCCCCTCGTCAGCCAGCGGCGCCGCGCGAGTAGCCTGCAGGGGGCCGACGGTTTCGATGACTTGTCCGCCGCGAGGGGAGCCTCCCTCCACCTCCCCCACTGCCGCCGCGCGTCCTTGCGCGACGGCGAGCGCCGCTGCGAAGGGGGCTCGCGCGGCTACCCGCACCGAGCGGACAACTCAGTCGTCTCGTCGCCAGGCGGAGCCTGGCGAGCAATCGCGGGGAAGAGACAATTCACGCAGTGATGGCGGCAGCTCGCCCTCCTGCCCCTCATCTTTGCCGTCTGGGCCGCCGCGCAGTAGTTCAGCATGTGCCGATCCGTTTCAGTTCCGCCAGCAGTTTTCAGCAGTCCCATGGAACGCCCGAGGTCTCTTGGGGCCCACCAGCACCCCGATCGAAGTCGCCCGTGCCATGCACGATCTGCGCGCTAAACTTGTTCAGGAACATGCAGTCACTGGGCTCGAGACGTTCGGCAATCTGGAGGATATGAGACCGCTGCAGCAAGACACCGAAGCTTCCCATAGTTCCGGATCGTTTCACGCTCGAGAAGGAGCGGGCGGCTGTATGATCGCTGTCCATCCCGGGCAATTCGATATTTTTCCTCATCACCCCCACCATAATCACATTCGGGAGTTTCTACACAGTTTACTACTATCTGGGCCTCTTGGGCAGCTTCAAATCATCAGTGCGCGCCTTCATTCCAAGCTTTGCCGGCGGCAACAATCGGGAGTGTTCCAGTGTCTGCGCAGGGTTACTTTGCCTCGCGACAAGCACCTATCAATCGTGCTCGGAGATTGGAACTTCCCCAGCCTCAGCGAGACCAGGGCTCGCAGCGACGGTCGCACCGTTCTGCCGCAGAGCCCTCTCGCCACCGAGTTTGCTCGCGCCTGCCCCGAACTGGTGGAGATCGACCAGCCAGAGTTCGCGCGCGCCTCGCCCTTGACCCAGCAGGGAATAAGTCTTGGGCGGGTAGAGACCGAGTATGCACCAATCTCTACCCCGCTCAGGCCCTGGACCTCAACCCCGACGGCCTCGTCCTTGGGGCCCCGAACAACGCTGGCAATCCTTCGGACCGCACCCCCGTCTGCGTCTCGTTCGCGCCTCCTGGGCCGTCTGGGCGCGCCAAGATCCCGCTCTGGATTCCGAGGCATCCGTGGTTTCAGGAGGAGGTGGAGAAGCCTTTGGGAGAAGTGGGGCTTCTTCGCCAGGACATCAAGCAAGCCCCCCAGGAAGCTCGAGCTCGATCTCGAGGTGCGGCTTAGCTTGTCCGTGGCAGGTTACCTCTTCGCCCTGCCCAGAGCACCGATAAAACGGATGACATGGTCGTTCCGTTTAACGCGTGCTGTTGCTCAGGGGCGCGCTGAGCTGGTCACCCGCGCTGTCCGCTGCTACCCGACGCTCGCTCAGCTCGCGCAGAACACGGGCGCTGCTTGGGCCCGCGGGCACCAGTTCCATGAATGCTTGCGAAGTTTTGCTTTTTTTTTTTTTCTCTCTCTCTCTCTCTCTCTCTCTCTCTCTCTCCAGAGGATCCAGGACCGCCCAGCTGGCGTCAAGGCCGCGCCCATGACCCCGCAGAAGAAAGCCACCCTGCAAGCTCGCCTGGAATCGCATGCCTCCGCCTGGGGCAAGTGTCAGGAAAAGGTGACCATCGCTGGCGTCGTGGATCCCACGGTGCAGAGCCTGCGCAACCCTGATAATGTAGGCCGCGCTCTTGCACGGCACTGGGGGCAAGTCCGCAAACGTTTGCCTGGGGCCGATCATGTTCTCGAGCTTCTGCGCCCGCGTTCCTGGAGACCACTGGGCTCTGGAGTACCCCGGGGTCCGCGATGTGGTCTCCCACGCGCGCGACAGCGCCCCTGGGCCCGATGGGGCCCCGTGCTCGTGCTGGGCCCACGGCGGGCCCCGGTTTGCAGACTTGCCTTATCGCGTGTAAAAGTCTATGATTGGAGAAACTCTTCCTGGGGATGATTTTAACCATGGGATGGTCGTCTTTCTTGCCGAGGGAGTGCAGGCCTCGTGCGCTCGCGGGGCGGGGGTCTTCAGAGCGGCTGAATGCACCGGCCCCATCACTGTCAGCAACACATGTAACAATACCGTCTCCACGGCGATCAATGCGCCCATGGGCCTAATGCCTCGCCAAACTTGCCTCGACGTCTAGACTGGTTTCATCAAGCGCCGCAGCATGGTCAACAATCTGTTAGGCATCGGGGCAAAGCTGTACACTGGCACTGCCAGCGCCTCCATAGGGACACAGGTTTCGCCGCCTTCGACGCGAAGGCCGCCTTCCCCAGCTCTCTCCACCTCATGATCGCAAGGGTCCTCCTCGCCATGAATGTACCCGAGCATGTCCGTCTCGCCGTCGCTGCCCTGTGCGCGCACGTCAGGATGGGCATATTTTTCTGTGGCCTCAGGGCGCATCGCTCCTGGCAGGAGCGGGGGGTCAAATAGGGGCGCCCTCTTTCTGGATCGATATTCGCCCTGGTCATCGACCCGATCCTCAGAGGATGACGTGCTAAAAAAAAACCACGACACCTGGGTCTCTTTCTGGCCTTCGCCGACGGCGTCGGGTCAGTGTCCAGGAATATCTACCAGGCGCTCTCGCTATCCCTCGAGGTCTGGGTCATTGCTGCAGGTGCCGCAGGCCTTGTGCTCCACTTGAAGAAGACGGTCGGAGTCGTGTACGTCGGCCCATCATGGAAGAGCTTAAGAGCCGAACCGGGGAGATCGGCATCCGCTCGGACACCTTCCTCCTTGCCTCTGCTGCCAGATATGTTGGGCTCATTATTGGGCGGGGCCTCGATCGCTCAGCTCGGAAGGGCTTGTTCGGAATGCGGAGGGAAGGTCCCGGAGTATCAGGAACCTCTGCTTGGGCCTCACGAGAAGCACCGCGCGGTTAAATGCGCGCGGCTGCTCATGTCTCACGTTCGTCGGTCAGTTCTTCCTGCCCAATAAATTCGCGTTCGACCGACCTCGGAATTCGCCCTGTCGGACGACGGCGTCCTCTTCTGGAAATCGCACCCCATTTGTAGGCCCTCCTCGAGCTTGGCATTGATCAGCAACTATGACCACATCACCGCCCTGCCCAGGCTGCCAAACCTCACCCAACCCTTTCAACGGAAAATGGATCGCCTCCGGAGTTCTGACAGGCCACTCACTATTAGCTGTACTGTTAGCGAGCGTATCCAACATTCCACCCGCCTTCCTCCCTTTGGCGGGGATATTGTTGCGTGCGAGATGTATCTAAGGAGGCTCGGTCAGATTTTCTCCACAGTTGTGCATGGGGCCTCCTTTCGTAAAGTGTGCAATAACGGATGTAAGTCTTGTAGATTGAAGGAGCCCACTACATGCTGTAATTGGTGTAAGTGTGCAGTAGCTGGTGATGACACCTTTCGCTACATGACATGTTCCATCCTGGAAAACATGTTCAGGCATGTTCCAGAGCCCCGCGAGGTTTTCCCGAATGGTTCGGCAGTTCAGCGTATCCTGGTTTTCCCCCCTGGTCCCCTCCCGTCCCCTGCACTGCTCTTTGTCGGTCTCCTCCATGACCTGGCATGCTCCGTGCACTGTGGCCGCAGAGAGCGACGGCGACAGCAGATTTGCACGCGCTGGCCCGTGCCTGGCTGCGCTGGGTTGCGCGGCGGAGGGGAGGGGGCGCCGACCGTGGCCTCTTTGCTGCGGCCAGCTGCTGCCGCCGCCGAGCCGTGCACGCCGCCGCCGCCGCCCCGACCCCAGACCTTTCTCGAGGCCGCCCGCTCCTTCTCCTCCTCCTCCTCCGCCTCCTCCCCCTCCTCCTCCGCCTCCTTTTTCTCCTCCTCACTGCTCAGTGCCACTCCGAGTCGCACTCAGGTCACTACCCAGGTTACGATATGGTGATGGCCACGGCGATCTGCTGATGACGATGGCGATGATGACGCTGATGATGGTGATGATGACGATTTTGCTGATGATGACCGCGATGGCGATGATGGTGGTGGTGATGGCAATGATACTGGTGATTGTGATTGTGGTGATAACGGTGGTGATGCTGATTATAAATGATGATGACGATGGATTGTGAGGGTGATGAGGATGGCGAGGATGATGCACACGATGATGATGACGATGATGATGATGATCCTGATAGTGATGATGACTATGAGTATGATGATAATGAGGATGCCGATGTTGATGGTGGTGGCGATGCTGATTATGATGATGGCGATGACGGTGATGCTGATGGTGATGATGATCATGTTGACGATGACGATGATGATAATTAATGATGGTTACCAGGACGATGATGGTCATGGTGATGCTGACTATCATGATGATGCTTATGATGCTGATGGTGCCAATCATGAGGATGAATATGATGGTGATGATGGTGGGGGTGGTGATGATGATGATGATGATGGTGATGATGATGATGGCGATGGCCATCGTGATGATTATACTGATGATGATGATGATGATGATGCTGATGATGATGATGATGATGATGATGATAATGAGGACGATGATGATGATGATGATGATGATGATGATGATGATGATGACGATGATGATGATGATGATGCTGATGATGATGATGATGATGATCACGGTCGTGATGGTGATGATGATGATGATGATGATGCTGATGATGATGATGACGATGATGATGATGCTGATGATGATGATGCTGCTGCTGCTGATGATGATGATGATGATGATGATGATGATGATGATGACGATACAGGTTTAGAGGATGTCTCGAGAGAGATCCTGGTTTTCGCACCCCCAAGGGGGACGCCAAGGGGTATTGCACGGGCCCGTTTGCGCCCAGATGGCGGGGCTGTCTCGAGCGGTTTGCCAGCTTGCGCGCGCAACATCTTCCGCTTTCGGAGCAGATGTTGAGGATGTCTCAGGTGAGTCGCTGGTTTTCGCATACCCAAGGGGGGCGCCACGGGCTATTGCACGGACCCGATTGCGCCCAGATTGTTGAAATGTCTCGAGCGGTTTGCTCGTTTGCGTGCCAAACATGTTCTGGTTTCAGAGCAGATGTTGAGGATGGCTGAGGCGAGGCGCTGGCTTTCGTACCCCAGGGGGCCCATGTTGTAAGGATGTGTCGGGCGGTTTCTTTGTTTTGGTGACCAGACTCGTTTGCGTTCAGAACAGATTCTGAGGATGTATTTGGTGAGGCGCTGGTTTCAGCACCGCTAGGGGCTCAATTTGCGAGGATGTCTCGGGCGGTTTGCCGGTCTTGGTGGCCAGACTCCTCTGCGTTCAGAGCAGAGTCTGAAGATGTCTCGAGCGAGGCGCTGGTTTCAGCACTCTCCAGGGGCGGGCAACTCATGGGCCCGTTCGCGCTCAGATGGTGGGGTTGTCTCCAGCGGATTGCCCGTTTGGGTGCCCAGAGTGCTTTGGTTTCAGAGCAGATGGTGAGGATGCCTCGAGCGTGGCGCTGGTTTCAGCCCAGATGGAGCCGTCGGGGTATATTTCAGTTCCCCGTTCGCAGCCAGTGTGGGGATGTCTTGGGCGGATTGCCTGATTGGTGGCCCAGGCCTCTCTCGTTTGAGAGCCTCATGGCCGCCGCGATAAAGCACTTGTATCCTGCACATGGGCACCCCAAGGAGGAGCCGCCGGGGAGGAGCACACTTACCAGGGAGGAGGAGGGAGGACGGAGCAGGAGAAAGGAGGAGGAGATACACGTAGGTGTGTGTGGGGAGGGAGGATAGCCGCCAGGGAGGAGGATGACGATGACGATGAGGAGGAGGAGGAGGAGGAGGAGGAGGAGGAGGAGGAGGAGGAGGAGGAGAGGAAAGACGGTTTAGGACGAAGGGGGACGTAGGAGGAGAAGGAAAGAGTTGTTTCTTTGCCGCACCCGTACTCTGACCATTCTGGCGCAGATGCACCTACATTAAGCGTAGTCCTACTCAGACTCATACGCATAAGCTCACCCACGCTAAGACTCACACTCACGCGCAGGCTCACCCGCACTCAGACTTTCATGCCAAGCCCACTCAGACCCAAACGCTCGCAGCGGAACGTACCAGGAAACTACATGCACATATGGGGATCCCTGCGTCGAATACTTGCGTTGCGTTGGTTTCTTGCATTTTCTTTTCTAGCGAATAATTTTGTTGATCGTCCCTCCCCAGTGCCCACTTTGTTTTTCTATGAAAATGCGCCTCCCGGGGCCCGCACCCTGTCCTGTTTCTTTGCACGGGAAATGTCGAGGCTCAGATTTTGTTGTTGGCCGCCGCTTTCAAACAAAAGCAAAAGCACTCATTTTCGGATGTATAGCTCTGATACGATCGCATGCCACTCAACACGTATATCCTCAACAGCCGATACCCACCCTCTTCGTCTTCGATCGTGCCTCCCTTGGGGGTAGATCGTCCCTGCTTGCCGCGTGAATTTGGCGCAGCTCCGAAACAGGGGAGGGAAGGGAGGAGGGAAGAGAAAAGAGGGAGGGAGAAGGATGGAGCACGAGAGAGATTTGCAGGAGAGGGTTAGCAGCAGGAGCACAAACGGCAAAACCGGACAAGCGGGTCGGGCGGGCGGACTCTAACGGGCAGGTTGGGCAGGCCGGCCCAGACGGCTGGGTCGAACGGGCGGGTCGCCGAAGCGTCATTCCAACACGAATCGCAAGGAAGTTTCGAGTGCTAGCGCGACTCCCAGGTAAGTCGTTTGGAAATCAACAGCGAGAGCGTGATTCCTAAGTCTTGGGGCCACGGCGCTGCAATACACCGTGGGGAGGTACCACACGAGAGCGCGACTCTGCATACATTCGGAGGGACTCCCACGCGAGAGCGCGATTTGGGAATAAACTGTAGGGAGATATCAGGCGGGAACCGTTGTTATTGTAAATTGGCGGGCCACGGGCCCAGTGTGAGCACCAAGGCATTCGCTTGTAAAAAGCAAGAGGCGACACCCGGGGGGAGCACTGAAGAACGCAATGTGCACCTGAGGGGATCAACCATTTTGTTTTACAAACGAGAATTCAACGGCTTCCGCCTGCTACATTCTCCGCTTTTTCCCCACATCGCGGTCTCGCGCAGGACTTCTTCACAATTTCACGCAGGAAACCTGATGTAGCGTGGTGTTTCCTCCATATATATATATATATATATATATATAGACTCAGACTCCGCGCCCTCGACACTCAGGAACCACGCTTTCGCTCAGTCCTTCCAAAAAACGCGCTATC
Source organism: Prorocentrum cordatum (assembly GCA_963575745.1). Lineage (NCBI taxonomy): Eukaryota > Dinophyceae > Prorocentrales > Prorocentraceae > Prorocentrum > Prorocentrum cordatum. Next base: position 573,633 of record CAUYUJ010014749.1, on the reverse strand, counting down.
GCTCGAAACTTCTTCGCGATTCAAGCAGGACTCATGCTTCTGCAGCCTGCCCTGCTCGACGGGGCTTTCCGACCCGCCCTTGTGGGTCGTCCCGCCCGATCTGCCCGCCTTGTTTTGCCACGTGCTTTCTGCTCCTAGCCTCTCTCCTGTCAACCACTCTCGTGCTCCATGCTTCTCCCTCCCTCTTGCCCCATTCCTTGCATCCGTCCTCTCGTCCCCTCTTCCAGGGGCTGCGCCAAACACACGTCGCAGATAAGGACGATATACCCCCAAGGGGGTCCGATCGAAGACGAAGAGGGCGGTGATCGAGGATTTGGAATACACGTGTTGAATGGCACGGGAGCAGATACGAGCGAACAGTCTTAAAATAATTGCTGATGTCGTCTCCCCCGTGACCCGCCCGCGACCCGCCCGGCGACCCACCCCACGACCCACCCGCCCGCCCCCTTACTGTTATCCGCAATTGCGGGGGTTGCTACGTGTCCTAAACTCATTTGCTGGTCAAAGAGTGTTTGTCCCACGCGCAAGTGCAGGAACACCAGGATTAACTCCATCCGGGTGGCGCGACGAAGTGCCCCATCATTCCCACCTCCTGATGGATGATGACGTGGGCATCGAGCCGATATTAGGAAGGAAACCATGGATCGCAGGCCGCCTTGCAGAAACAGGGGCACGCCTGATCTTTGGACCGATCACCATACTTGCGGGAGAGAAACAAGGAGAGGTAAACTTCTCCGCCGACCAACTCCGTTGGGGTCTACACGTAGGCACGTTGACACAGAGGCGGGCACGATCTGGTTCCCCAGGCCAAGGTGGCGAAGTTGCAAGCTTTGTTAGATGAGACCGCCCACGACCGAGAGAACACACGGGTAGCGCTGAAGGACGTACAGGTCCTTCGGGAGGCTATTGATAGGCTGCTCCGCACCCGGGACTCCTTGCGAACTCGGTGGAGGTTGCAGGGGCTCCCAAGGAGGTAGAGAGGGCCTTGGAGGAACGATGGGAGAAGGCAGAGGCGCTCCGACTCTGCGCGGACACCCCCGCAGCATGGGAGGCCCATTTCACCGCGAGCCTGGCCTCGATGCTCGCCCCACATCTCTGCTCGTGTCTTGAGCTTCTTTCGCAGGTCCCGGTCGTGTTCGGAAAGGGCCTCCTCGTGGCTCGAGCGAGTGTGGCGTCGGATGCCATGGCCTCGGCTGCGCGAAGTGCCTGTCTGGGGCCACGCGGCGGAGGGCCCACTTCCCTTTGAATGGAAGCCAGGCGTGGCGAGGAAACAAGCAAAAGGTTCAACAATTGCTTCGCTTTGCATCGTTGCATTTTTGGGAGACGGCTCTGTCACACATCTTCGTTGATGAACAGAGCTTGCGCTATATTGATGATGCGACAGCGCGCCTCAGCTTCTGTTGGTTCATAATGCTTCCCTTTAGACACGTATTCGTTCTTGTTCAGAAAGCTTGCCTCGACTGTACATCATCGTGGGGTTGGGGGGCCTCGTAACCGTGGCAGGGCGCGCGGCGACAAGGGCAACGAACTCCACTGGGGAGGGGGGCACACACGTCATCTCTGAGCGAACGTCGCCGCGATGATCGAAACATCCTCACGCGTGCGCAGCCAGAAATGAACGCACGGTCTTCGTCGCGCCACTGCAGGTGTGCTCCACACGCGCGAGGATGTTGACCGAGGCATGGCTTTCCAAATCAACGCCAAATTGCCCCAAAGGGGCGTTGCGCCTCAGATGTCATTGGTTGCCCAGGGCCAACGGCGGCCCTGATCCGGCACGCCTTGAGCGATTTCCGCCGTTGGATGACGGAGGGTGCTCGGGATGGACCGATGTGAGCAAAAGCCGCGCACACCAAATGCCACTCATGCCTGGGTCACTCCATGCGTGTAGCCGAATCTCTCAGGGCCATGGAGCCATGACATTGGAAGCCAGGATTCTGCAAGATCCGGTGGGAGGAGGCGAATACCGAAGAATGTTTCGGCCCATGGGTGCAGCATGCTCGGGCGTACCTACGCCCTGGCACATCACAGGCCCCATTTACCGGGCCCTGTTCATCGGCCAGAGAAGGACGCCGAATACGTAGCTGCAGAGCGGCGCAGGGAAGCTGGGTGAACCGCCCCCTGTTTCCTCGTCCTCCTCGGCCTCCTCCGTGTCCGGCTCGTTCTTCTATTCTCTCTCGCCCTCGAATTCTCCCCTTCCCCCTCCGCACACACCATGTTTTTCCGAGTCGAGGTTCCTGGTCGGAAAGTTCTGCAGGAGGTTGCGTTCGTTTTTATACAGCGAGGGCCTGCTTGCCAGGTTCATTTTTGGAGCCGGCTGGCGTACTCGAAGGACAGTTCGGAGAAGCTGCAGTTGTCCAGGCAGAAGCAGCAGGAGGACCGTTCAGATGATTTTGGGGATGACCGACACATAGTATATACACTCGTTGGCCGAGACAAATGGGGAAAGAGAGAAAGAGAGAGAGAGAGAGAAAGAGGAGTATGGCGCATGTGAAGGTAGGACCAGACCATGGTCAGGCACACGTGCATTCCATTTCGCGGGTGCCTAGGCTTTCGGTTCGGATTCTTCGCCACCCAGCTTGTCTGGATGTCCTTCCCCACATCTAGAGTGGTGCGCATGGCCAAGTCTTAAGTCGGGCGTGTCCCTCTACAGGGGGAAAATTCAAGAAAAGCAAAAAATAGTCGGGGGACAATTTGTTTATTCTTTTTGACAATTTGGGGGGGCCTTTCTGGAATAATTCTAATTGTTTAACTTTTTCGTCCGAACTCCGCCTGTAGGGAGACATGCCCGACTTAAGTCCAAAG
>CAUYUJ010014749.1:343331-568331 GCA_963575745.1 Prorocentrum cordatum | reverse complement strand
GCGGGGAAGCCCTGGAGGCCTGCAGACGAACCACAGAAGGGGACAACACAAATCCTCAAGTTTCTGGCAACCTCTTCCTTCTCCTCCTCCTTCTCCTCCTCCTCCTCCTCGCTCCTCTTCGCTCCTCCTTTTCCTCCTCCTCCTCCTCCTCCTCGCTCGCTCCTCGCTCCTCGCTCCTCCTCCTCCTTCTCCTCCTCTCTCCTCCTCCTCCTCCTCCTCCTCCTCCTCCTCCTCCTCCTCCTCCTCCTCCTCCTCCTCCTCCTCCTCCTCCTCCTCCTCCTCCTCCTCTCTCTCTCCTCCTCTCTCCTCTCTCCTCTCTCCTCTCTCCTCTCTCCTCCTCCTCCTCCTCCTCCTCCTCCTCGTCCTCCTCCTCCTGTTCCTCCTCCTCGTTCCTCCTCCTCCTCCTCGCTCCTCCTCCTCCTTCCCGCTCCTCCTCCTCCTCCTCCCCCTTCTCCTCCGCCTTCTCCTCCTGCGGGGGGTCGGGGTGGCGGGGTGGCGGGGCGCTACTGCCGCACTGGCTCCTGGGCCTAGGGAGGATGGTCCCGTCCCCTACCCCTCCCGTTCCCAGACTCCGACGTCCTGACTTGTTCGCAGCGTGGAGCCCTGGAGGTCTGGACGTCTTCCGGACCACTTGGCCCGGGGGACGGGCTCCGAGTCCTTTTCTGACTGCCTCGTGGCTTGGTGCCTGGCCCCCCAGGGGCATAACATGGCGAAGGCGCTCCGTCGTTACTTGTCGACGACTCGAGGAAGTTTAGTTTTCGGCCCATGGCTCGGGCATTCTGGTGGTCGTTCGAGGCGATTTCCCCCCCCGCCTCACCGGAACGTCCTCGGCGAGACACGGGTGCTGGAAAGCATCCCGAGGCTGGAAGGCGTCTTGGGAATTGATGCCCACCTTCTGTCGCAGCGACGCGGGCCACAGCGCGGTCGAACTAGAACAGGCCACGGAACAGCTGATTGCGCAGCCCGCGCAGCAGGACGGGAAGGAGGGCGGCCGCGGAGCTCGGCAACGGGGAGGGGGGAACATACCCTGAGAACATGCCATGCCGTACGTCGCGAGCGAAGAACGAACCCGCATCCACGGACTCGCGCTGGGGGCCCTTGGGCTTTGACTCCATGGACACGGGGCTTTTTTACCCCGGAATCCAGAATCCAAACAGCGAGGGCGTGGGTATGGGCTCGCTCGCCGCATGCAGTCCCATCACATGGACGAGGAACACAGAAGTAATCAGAACTAGTGTGGGCCCTGTCCTTCGCTTCCCCAGCAGGATCAAGACAAGAGGGACCCGTCGCCGGACTTCCGCCCGAAGACGGGCCGTGCGCCGCTCGTGCCACGGAACAAGGACCACCTGCCAATAGGCCTGCCCTCCCCGCCTTCTCGGCTCGTCCGTGCCGCCAGGGGACGAGAGGGGTCTCGCTGCCGCCGAGGGACGAGAGGGTCTCGCAGTCGGCCGACGTCGGGACGTAGGCCAGCAGGTCGAGGCGGCTCGGAGAGCACGCGCCAGCGGCCTTGCTGCCCAGCTCCGCGGGGCCCTCGATCTGCAGGAGCAGGGCGGCGAGCGCCGTGGCGTCCTTGTCCTTCGCGTCCTTACCCTTCGACGTCGCGAGGCTCTCGCCGTAGGCAAACGTGCTCTTCCTGCTCGTTGTCGCCCTCCCCGTCTCCTCGTTCGAGGGCAGAAGGCACACCAGTCAGGGGCAACGTCAGGCAGGGATGGGCTCGGGGGGGGGCGCATCGCCTCCCGATCGTCCACCGATCGCCGATTGGGGCCCGATCGGGGCCCGATAGCCTCCTTCTCCGATTACGTTCGGGGGCTTTGGCTTAGCGTGTCTCGCCGCCGGTTCTGGCCCACCACGTCCTGGCCCCCAAGCGTCAACGTCCCGAGCCTTGTCTCGCCTCCCGCCACGCGAGGCGCAGCGACACGCCATGCGTTTCCAGATCATGGCGTGTCTTCGGGGCCGCCGCCGCGACACACTGAACAACAGTGTCCGACCGTATGTCGGGCACACTGCGTATTTTTGGTGTAAAAGAATACGCAGCCTGCCAGGAGGTGCCCCACTGGTCTGTCTTGCCCCTCGGCGGCCCTGGGGACTCATAGGAACGCTGGGGCGTTCGAGAAGGTCGAAGGTCGACGACAAAAGAGTTCCCAGTTGTCTTGCAGCAGGGAACTGTCATCGTTTGTGCCAGCTGTGCGGCTCCCGAAGTGGTCCAGTAGACGTGGTCGGATGATCGTGCCGCATCGCAGATGCACTGGCCGTGCGGCTCCATTCCGGTATTCTCCGCGCCGCCGTCTCAGATACATCGCTGACGTCGCTGGTGCATCGCCCTCCTTCCGTCAGAGTTAATATGCTCCTCTCCGCGTCCTCTCTTTTGCCGCTGCCGCCGCCGCCTCGCTTCATTAGGTGGGCTGTAATATATATATATATATATATATATATATATATACATATATATATATATATAAACACATATATATATAAACACATATATATACACATACATACTCGCCGATCTATCGATGATGCATGCATCAGTACTGTCCGCAGCTATCTTGTGAGCCAAGCGGAGAAAAGGTCTCCGCGCGCGCCTCCCATCGCCCTTCGGCCGGCCAGCTCGGCGCGTGCGCACGCATTCACATATTGCTTAACGGACGTTGTTGCTGCCAAAGCCATGGCTCTCCCCAAGAGTTCTCTCATTGAGGCTCCCCAGAATAGATCTACGACCGCGCATGGTGAAGCCCCAGGTTTGACTATTGAAGATCATGAGACCCATGTTCCTTTTACGTTCAACCACGATTCCCAGAGGAACGACTGTCAGCGAATGTCAGTTTCTGCTTGATCAATGATGCCTCCTCCCTCCCGAGGCTGATGAATAGACCCCGCGGGGCGCAACATTATTTTTGTTAACGACGCGCGCCAGGGGGTCGTCGCGGATGCCGCCAAGGGGGTCGTGGTATTTTTTGCACGGCAGCCTCAAAACGATTACTTGCCGTATAGATATCTAATCGGGATCGTATGCATCCGAGGTAAGTTCGTTCCCCTTTCTCAGGATGATTGTTGACGTGCCACCGTCGTCGTCGTGGTCATCGTCGTCGTCAGTACTTGTCGTCGTCGACGACGACGCTGACTACATCCACAGCGGGCCTACGCAGCACCAGCCACCCTCCCATGGTGCGTCCGCAGTGCGTCGTCCTCGCCCTTGTCGTCGTCGCATCGTCGTCATTGTCGTCGTCGTCGTCGTCGTCGTCGTCGTCGTCGTCGTTGTCCCCGCCGTCGTCGTCGTGGTCGTCGTCGTTCTCGTCGCCGTCGACTGCAGCGGCGGGCTTATGCAGCACCCCCCACCGCATCAGAGCTGGCCTACGCAGCCCCCGCCCACGAGGCATCCGCAGTGCGTCGTCGTCATCGGTGGTGTTTCGTTGTGGTCGTCGTCGGTCGTCGTCGTCGTCGTCGGCGTCGGCGTCGTCGTCGTCGCCTTCGTCGTGATTATCATCGTCGTCGTCGGCCTTTGTCGTCGTCATCATCATCATCGTCGTCGTCGGCCTCGTCGTCGTTGTCGTCACCATTATCGTCATCATTATCGTTGTCGTTGCCGAAATCGTTGTCGATGTCGTCGTCGTCTCCGTCGTCGTCGGCGTCGTCGTCGTCGTCGGCATCGCCGTCGGCGTCGGCGTCGGCGTCGTCGTCGACATCAGCCGGCCTGCGCAGCACCCCCCCTCCACACCAGCGGGCCTAGGCAGCACCAGCCCTCCCCTTTAAGGCATCCGCAGTGCGTCGTCGTCGTCGTTGTTGCCTGTCGTCGTCGTCGTAGAATTTACTGTAGTGGAGGGGTGGAGGGGGAAGAGGTGCAGAAGGAGAGGGGGGAGCCGTTGCCGCCTGCTTCTGCCGCTTCTCCCCCTCTTCCCGCTCTTGTTTGTAGCCATGCCGGCACCGACCGCCAGCTGAAATGCATTTTCTTCCCGGCTCCTGTTGTCCTGTCTGCAGCGGTTTGGGCCCAACCGCTACGCTGTAGCGGAGGCGCTGTTGTCTACCACAGGTGAAGCGGCGCAGCTTGCATCGCGCCTGTCGCCCTTCAGTTGCTGGCCCGGCGTCGGCGCTAATCACCGGTGTGGTGTGTTTCCATCTGGCGGGTGTCCCCCCGCGATTTGCCCGAGCAGGGAATCATATGTTTTACGCGCCTGGCCTGTTCTTATTAAGAGCAGGCTAACATTATCCATGCCCCCGTGCATCGTGAATAAATGACGACGCAAAGTTAGGGGCCTTCTGTGGGCCCCGAGGGCCGTCAAACAACGGGCCAGGTCAGTGATGCAGACCTCTGTGGGTCCACGTTGCAACAAAATCACGACGTCGGAGGTCTGGGCCGCCGAGTACACGAAAGAGTGACCCCGCACCGGAGTGCTTTGTGGTGCAACTCCATTTGGGTCCCCCGGTCGCTAGGCACGGTGCGATAGGAGTTGCGTGTGCGCTGTGGGTTTTTACTCTCTCCCCCACGCCCGAGTAGAATCGCGCACCACCACCACCACAGGTTTCTCTTGTCTTCAGAGCCACTCGTGCGTTGGAAGGGCCCAGCAGAAACTCCACCATGGGCGTATCACCGAGACCTCCGACGTCGTGATGTTTGTTGACCAGCGGGTCCTACGAGTTCTCAAACCCTCCCGTGGGGTTGCCCCTTCGTGCTCTGATGTGTGCGTGTGACGGCCCAGGAATCCAGAGAGGGCACCCGCAAACCAAACATCGAGGGAAAAACAACTACATCCCGGCACCCAAAATTTCCTCCTGACCGCCAGGGGCGCCACTGATTCGGCCCTTCGGGCCCACAGAGTAACCATCCTCACGTTTCCCCTCCCCCTCCTGCTGCTGCTGCTGGTCCTCCATTTCCGCTCCCCCCTCCTCTTTTCCCCCTGCCGCCTCTTCCCTCCCTCCTCCCGCCTCGCTCTCTGCTTTTCCTGCTTCTCCTTCCTCCTTGCCACATCCCCCTCCCCCCTCTCCATCTAGGATGGGGACTTTGTGGATGTGCTCCTCTGTGTGCGATGAAGCACGGACTACGAAGCAACAAACGGCACGTCCGACGCGCGAGGCGACTTCCTGTACGAGTCTGGCCGCGAGAGGGCGGCGCAGTCCACCGCCTCCGCGCAGCGCGCCGACGCCGCCGCCGATGCGCGCAGGCTCTCCCCGAAGGCCGCCCCGCAGCTTCTCGCGTGACCTCGAGCTGCGCAGCAAGATCACGACGACGACGACGGCGGCGGACCGACCGGCGGCGATTGACTGCGGGCGACCGCCAGCGGCGACCGACGGCGATGACGACGAATCGATTGACCCGGACTACCTAATTTCGAGCGCCGCCCCACGGCCTCCCGCGTGATTTCGCGACAGCGCTTTTGTTGTTTTTGTGTAGGTGCAGTTGTTGAATGTGCTCCGCGGATTCCCGGACGTCTTCCAGCCTCGGGGTACTTTCCAGCAGCCCAGACGGCCCCTGGGGACCCGAGCTATCGACTTGCAAACCAGGCACACGTCGGCTCGGAAAAAGTCACGACAGCTGCTGCTTCGCCGCCGTTTTCGTTTCCTGGAGGCCCTGACCGGGCCTCGGGGCCGTGAAATGACGACTCGGGATCTACACCTTCGGGGTTCCAGACCGTCGGGGAGGTCTGGGTTCGCTGTAGTTCGATCGGTCAGTCAGTCACCGCAGGTCGTCCGTGGGGGCGCGAAGATGGTGGCGCTTTGCGCGTCGCACTCTGGGCAGCAGAGCTGCCCTGCCAGGCGGCGGCGCCAGGGCCCAAAGGTAACCGCAAGTCGCGCATCGCAGACAGCAATGCGCGAAATTAGGTGGCATGCCGATCGGTTTGTGGCCGTCACCATCGGTGGTCGCCGGTCGATCTGTCGACCGTCGTCAATCGTTGCCGGTCGGCCCGTCGTCGTCGTCATCGTCGTCGTCGTCGTTGCTGGAGCAGGTAGCGAAGCGAGCCCGACGAGGCCAGGGGGGGAACTGAGGCTGCCAGTGGCTCTCGACACCGACGCCCACGCCCGATCCATACGCAATACCGAACGGCCTTCGGCCCATCCTGCCATCGTGCCTGGCTGTGTGGGTCAGAGTTCTCAGGGATGCTTCCTGGGGTCTTGTCGGAGCGCTCTCGGGGGCCTCTTGGGGGCAGCTGTTGTGCCTCTCTGGAGCCTCTGGGGGGCCTCCTGGGGCTTCTTCCTGGGGGCCTCTTGGGAGCCTCTCGGGGGCCTCTTGGGGGCCTCTTGGGGCCTCCTGCCCCTCGGGGCCGAGCGCTCGAACTGTCCATTCGGGTCCCCCGTGTGGGCCCCCTCTTGGAGCTGTCTCGGGGGCCTCTTGGGCATGGCCGTTTGGGGGCCCTGCTGGGCCGTCTCGAGGCCTTCTTGGTGGCCTCTTTTGGGTCGTCTTTGGGCAGTGTTTGGGGGCCTCTTGGGCCGTCGTCGGAAGCTCGAAACGGAGAGAACACCAGAAGCAATGCACACACTGCAGGGACGTACATGATTCTGACCTCTGGGGCCCTCTTGGGACTCTCTAGGGGCGTCTCGAAGGCGTCCTGGGCTCTCTTGAGACCATCTTGGGCGTCTTGGATCGATCATGCGGCGATTCCAGGCCCTCTTGGAGCGTCTTCGGAGCCCCTTGGGGACCTCTGGGCCCGTCTTGAGGCCCACTTGGCGCCGAACAAGTAACGCGACAAGCCTCGCCAAGCTCCAGGAGAGTTGGCAATTTCGAGTCCAGGCTCCTCCTAATGAGTCCTGAGGATTGTGGGCTGAGGCTTAAGCGATTAGGCCAATGACCTGAGGACACTCCAACTCGTGCCTCGAGGGCACGGTGGCTGGTACAGTACCAGGAGATCGTGGGCACCATTAGCTTGGACTCGGATGGAAGAGTGGGCTGCGGCCCTGGCCACTAAGCGTGGACGACAAATCCAAAGGGCCGCTGTGGAAGTAGCCCACTTGAGAGCGAGTGCGACACACAATGAAGCAGAATGTCGCAGCCAGAAAAGAAACCACATAGAAGTCCTTCTGCATCGAATTGACTCTGCGGATCGGGTGACGAGGAAGCTTGCGACGCCGCTCGAGGATGGTTGAGTGCATGTATGGCGCCAGCCGTTCCAGACGGTGCTCCAGCTGCCGCACATATCAGAATCAGGTCCAGAGATCTGTTGCAGCCGCCTTCCCCGCATCTCCAAAGCTCGTACAAGATCCTGCACGCCTGGCCTTCCCACCTGGTCGCCTCCTCCTGCTCTCTCAACTCCAGTGCGTTCTGGTGCCTTTCGCTGCACCGTCGCTGTCGGGGCTGCAGCAGCTGCAGTTGCACTTCCTGGCTGCGTCTGCCGAGGCAGAGTCGAAAAACATGAATGTGGCCGCAGGTCCCGCTGCCATTCGACGGGAGCGAGAGTGCAAAGCAGGTTCCTGCTCGTTCGGCACCCGCCGCCTAGCCTGACCTTTGAGGCAGGTGCCGTGTGTGCCCCAGAGAGCATCTGGCAGACGTCCTCCGCTCCCTCCCCTTTCTCCGCCTGCCCCGGGCCCCTCCCGTCACAGACCCGCGACGTCGTGACTTTGGGCACCGCGTGGATCCTTGGAGGCCAAGACCACCTCCACAGACCTTCTCTTGGGGGGCGCGTCGTGGGGGGGAGCGATGCAAGGGGGGGGGGGGGGGGCAGCGAGGGGCCGCATTGAGGAGCCCTCTAGGGCCCCTAGGCCCTTCAGGGCCCCCAAGGAGGCCTCTAGGACCCGAATAGGGCACGTTCCTTCTCCCCCAGTAATCAGGGGAGGCATAACCGACCCCTAGCAAACCATCCCCTCCCGTGACGTTCCCCTCGCCTCGCCCCAAGACGGATGTACGTGGCCAGAGGGAAGCTCGAAAGGCAAAGGTGACGTCAGGGAAGGGGATTGCCTGCTCGGGGTCGGTTAGGCCGCGCCCGAAAGTATCGCCACAACGTCGCTTCTTTCCCGCAACGTGGGCCGATCTGTGCCCTCTCCCAGGGACAGGAGCTTATCTAAACATTGATTTTAGTTGCTAATTTCCCCAGCGGCAGCTGCATTCGGAAGGACCGCATGGTATCTAAATTTCTCTCTGAATCATATGTGTTTGCAGCGTTTTCATGAAGACAATTCGATACGAATAGATGTGCGTCAAACACAGATGCATTCAGACACGTTTTCCGTTTTGGTACAGGAGGTATATGTTCGCCAAAATTTTATATACGGGTGCATGTTTAGATGCGAATACATATATATACACATATATATACATATGTGTGTACGTATGAATATATGTATGTATGTATGTATGTATGTATGTATGTATGTATGTATGTATGTATGTATGTATGTATGTATGTATGTATGTATATATGTTTGTATGTATGTATGTGTATGTATATATGTATGTATGTATGTATGTATGTATGTATGTATGTATGTATGTATGTATGTGTGTATGAATGTGTGTATGCATGTATGTATGTAGCTAGGCTGAAATCGGTTTAGGTACGGTTTAATCTGGCGCCCACCTCTGGATAACATGTCTACCGAACATTGATACGGATAGATACGGTGCCATGTTTGTACTGCCGGGCCTAAGCCGCTCAACGACCACGAACAGGGAAGACAGTCCACATGCCAGTCAGGACGGCGATGATGATGATGATGAGGAGGAGGAGGAGCAGGAGGAGGAAGTGAAGTGGGAGATCATTGACGGCGGGCGAGCCGAACGATCATGAGGACGAGGAGGACGAAGCAGAACGATTTCATCCCCGTCCTGACTCACCCTCCTCCACGTTTCCCTTCTGACGCTCCCTTCAACTCCACCTCGCTCCTCTTGCCTCCTCGCCGCGCGTCCTCATCCCGTCCACGTCTGCGCCCATCGTCCGAATCACTCCTCCTCTTCCTCCTCGTCCTCCTCCTCCTCCTCCTCCTCCTCCTCCTCCTCCTCCTCCTCCTCTTCCGCCTCCTCAAGGTGGCGCGCTGGCGGCCCTGCTTCTGGTGCTCACGAAGCTCGCTCCTCACCAACTCGCGCGAGCTGGCCGAGGTGACTGGCACTTGCTTCGCGTGCTACATACATGGTCGGGGCGGGCGTCGGCTTCGTGAAGGTGCTGCAGAAGGCGGGGCGCGCCTGCGCCGAGAGCTGCAAGGCGGACGGCAAGGACCACAAGTACGGGCCGCCGTGGCCCCATGTGTGCAAGGCATTCATCAAGTGGGCCTGCACGGACGGGGCAGCGACCACGCCAGCGCCAGTACAGGAGCTGTCCAAGGATTACTGGCAGGAGGTGATAATGGCTCCGGATGCGCTCGAGCTTATGGCCACCTGTTGCCGTCATTTTCGGATCAAAGCTTGTTGGCGCGACAAGAAGAAGGCCAAGGTTCCCGATCGCTTCAAGTTGCAGATCATGCTCGGAACCCCGCAGCAGGCGAACAAGTGGGAGAGTTGTCAGCACACGCTGATAGAGGCCTTGCAGCTGACCCTCATGGCAGCGAGCAGCAAGGAGAAATAGCTCCATGCAACCTATTTGCCAGGCTCGCCGCCGAGAGGCGGGCTGGAACGCGAGGCGGCGAAGCTCGCGCAGAAGCTGGGCCTCGAGGACAGAGGAGGAGGACGCGGACGCGTGAGCGCACGGCCCACCGCGAGGGCCCGTCTTATTGCAGTGAATGGCTCGCGCCGAGCCGCTGAACTTTACTTCCAGAGCCATCTGCCTGATGCTCCCCTCCTCGCCCTCCAGACTCGGGTGGTGCCCTGGAGGTCCGTTGTTTTAGGTCTCCCCCAATTTTGGCTTTCCTGGACGCCGCGCGGTTTCGGGCGCTTTACGAGGCCCCTTGGCAGCTGCGCCTGGCTGAGAGCATTCTGGGAGAGGGCCGTGTCGCGGGGTCCACGCGGACCTCGGACGTTTGGGCAGTCCCGCGCCGTGAGTCCCGATTGGGGTTGTGTTGGGGTCGGTTCGCTCGTCGCCTGCCCTCGGCCCTGCGCGGCGAGGGAGTGTACGGGCGAGCCCTCGTGGCGTCACCCTAAGAGTGTCTCGCTTTGCCAGCGGAGTCCCCCTGCAGGGCCCCATAGATTGTTGGCCCCCTAAGCGGTTCTCGAACACCTGATCTTTTTTTTTGTTTTTTCTTTGAGGGCCTGCAGGTGGTTGTTTCGAGGCGTCTGGATTCATCGGATCATTGGTGCTGCCCTGCTCTGCTCTGCTCTGCTCAGCTGCTGCTGCTCCTCCTCCTCCTCCTCCTCCTCCTCCTCCTCCTCCTCCTCCTCCTCCTCCCCCTCCTCCTCCTCCTCCTCCTCCTCCTCCTCCTCCTTCCCCTCCTCCTCCTCTTTGCTCTCCCCGTCCTACGGTTCCCTGTGCCAACCCAGTTCTCTCATACATTTCGTTTCGTCGTTGTTATCCATCCTAATCCTCGTCGTTTTTGTCGTTGTCGCTCGTTTTCCCACTCCTCATCGATACTGATTCCCAGTAGTTCCATCCCTTTGATCATTGCTTCGGCCAATATCATGGATCTTGTTCGCGCCGAGAACACAGCCAACAGCATTCGTTCTGACAAAAATCATACACGAACAAATACGGCGCGGCACTGTCGGCCCTTAAGAACTAGATACGAATATATTGGTTTAGTTGAATAGGAATGTATACGGTTCCAAATGTTAACATCTGCTTGAAACACAAATACGTTTAGATACGGCGGCGTTCCCGCGCAGGCCGAGGGCGCGCATCCAGAAATAATATCTAGGTCGTCGCCGTTGCAGAACAATAGATGCGATGGTTTCTCGCCTGCACCTGGGCGCGATCGCATCTAAACGCATTTGATGTTATATACGTATTGCAGGCACGTGCTTTTATTGCCCCTGGGCCTGGCAAGGGCCGCCGGACGCCGAACTCTGCTCAGAACGCGCCGCTGCGATTGCCCCACGACGACAGGGGGAGGTGGGGACATCGCCTCCCCCCCCACGAATTCGCGCCCAGTTCTCGCGCAGGCGACGAGATCACGACGGGAGGCCCTTGGCGATGCTCCTGGCCCGTGCCTGGGCCTCTGACCGGACCTCTCCGGAGGAGGTGTTGCGCGCAGCGGGCAGGTCCCCTCGGGCGGCGGGCCCGGAGCAGCAGAGGAGCCGCCAGGAGCTGCATGCGAGCGCCGCTTCCCGCAGGAGCATTTTGTTTCCCAGTCAGTGCTGGCACTGAAGGCGCCCAAGCGGAAGTTGCAAGATTTGGCGAAAGTTTCCTTCCGATGTTGGTAGCAGGCTGGGTTCCCGGGTTCCCGATCCTGGGTGGTTCCCGATCCTGGATTCCGGGCCGATTTCGGTGCGTTTTGGGTTCCCGGGCTGTCGGGTTCCCGGTCGATCTTCTCAGCGAAAACCATCCATTGATTGGGTTTTTTCTCTGGTGTAATTTTACATTCTGGCGATCACGCGGCGCGTTATGCCTCCTCCCGCCCCCGCCGTAGCGTATAACGCTCCCCCCTCAGTGCGTCCCCGGCATTGCCGCAGCGCGTCCAGCACCACAGTCTGGGGGGGGGGAGAGGCGCTACGTGATGCCCCCTCCCGTCCCCCCCGCCCTTCCCCCCCCCAGAACGCCCGTTCTGGACGCGAGTGAAGCCGGCGCTCCTCCTGGTCCGAATCTGTTTCGGGGCGAGCCCGACCGTGGCGACGGGGAGCCCCCGGGCGGGTGGCCCCAGTCTCGACACCTGCAGGCCCCCTCGAGGCATTCAGCAAGTCACGACGGAAGGAGTGTTCGCCGTGTTCGGCCTCCGTCGGGCCTCCGGACCGTCAGAGAAGGACTCGGGAGGAGGAGGTGGTCCTGGGGAAGGGGTCCAGACTCCCGAGGGTCACGTCATGAAAAAACCACGGCGTTGGGGGCCTGGGACCCTGGAAGGTTCGATCCTCCGTCTCCTGTTGGTTCACTTCTGCTGCTTCTCCTCGTCGCCGTCCTCCTCGGTGTCCTGCCGTCGTGCGCCACCGTGCGGCTCCGCCGAGGCCGGGGGCAACTCGCAGCAGCTCCTGGAGCAGTCCAAGAGGCTGAGGTACCGCGAGCTCTACGAGGACCCTCCCCAGAGCAGAATCTGTTCTGATCCGATCGGTCCGATTCGGTATCGGTGTCGGCTGGCCTGGCCCGATTCGATTCCGATGTTCCGACGATCCGATGCGGCAAGATGCGTTGTGCATTTTCGTGCAGCTGGGTCGATTCGATTTCGAATCCGTGCCAATGCGGCCAGACCGATCTGATTTATTGATTCGATGTTAGAGGGGATAAGAGGGAGGGAGCTTCACCTCGTTCTTGATCCTCATCCTCCACCTTCTCCACCTCCACCTCCTCCTTATCCACATCCTCATCGACCTCATCCTTCCCCTCTTCGTCTGCCTCCCCCTCCCCTTCCTCATCCTCTTCCTCCCCCCCCCTCCATGGGGAGGCCGGGGGAAAGACCCCGACGATGAGGATGAGGAGGGCAGAGGATCGAACCTTGAGGTTCCAACATCCATGCCTCGATAATTGCGGGCCTTGAGTTCCAGAACGCGCCCCCGGAGAGGTCCAAGAGTATCGGGGAGCAGGGGGAAGAGAGACGGCTTCCCTGACCTCGCGTCGTGACAAGAATCAGACGGAGGATTTTCGGAAGGCGAGACCCTTGTCGCGCCCCTGGACTGTCAACAAAAACGATTCTGGGCGAAACGACAGTCTCGAGCGAGGTGCCCAGTTAACAGAAACACGACGTCGGATACACGGGTTCCCAAACCCTTGGCGAGTTGAGTTTTCCTTTACCTGCGTTTTCCGTCGATCTCGGCCCCCACGGTTGGCTCTGGTGCCACAAACATTGATCTGGAACGAACATGTGTTCCATTGGAGTTGGTCCAGACTTTGGACCCCGCAGATTGAGAACAATAGAATCATCCATCTCCATCAGAGGTTTCTGGGTTTTTGGGAAAAGGAAAGGTGGCGGATAATGCCGCACAGCAGGGGAGGAAGGACCGGTTGGTGCAGGGTGAGAGGGAGCAGGGGAGCCGTGGAGCAACGCCAAAACCTTTGAGTAAGGACCACTCTTGTTGTGGAAGGGGCTTGGTGACTTGGCATCGTCCATGTCATCCATGTCTGTCCCCCCTCTGGCGCTATTCGTGCATCGATGGGCAAGCGAGGCTCAGAAAAGGGCATTCACTCCATACTGAAGATCGCTTCTGGCAAGACTTGAACTGTCAACTGCCACGCGAGCGTGCGCTGAACGGGCTTACCCTTCCAAAGGGTAGCGCCCGGGCCACGAACACGGGCCAATCCCAACCACAATGTTCGACGTACCGAGGCCGTTTTTGCACCCTGCCAAACAACGCCTCCGGATGAAGATTTCGTTCCAGTGGAGGTTTCGAGAGCTCAAGAGGCCAACGACCAGAAAACAACGAGTCGTCAGAGGTCGGGGACGTGGAGAAGGCGGCGGGGACGAGGAGAGGATGATGCGCTTGGGGGCCTACGCGGTACTTGCGTGGATGGATCGGAGAGGAGGGGTTGGGGGACGGGAGAAGGACCCAGACCGACGTTCAGAGCGTGAACCCCCGGAAGTCTCGACGCTTTCTCCGGGCCCGCGTTTACGTCCTGATCGGGTAGTTCTGTCACAGCGTCGGGCCCCCCGGAGGCTGCAAATTATGAAACATGATCCGCCGTTTTTTCCACGAAGCGCGGAGGTTGGGGAAGGGAGGCAGGAAGGGGGTTGGCGGAGGGGGGGGGGGGGATTCCCGGACTTTCATAAAGACCACCCGTGGAACAATTGTTTTCCCCCCGCTTCCTGTGCAAGCCAATTCTTGGGACCCCCCTTCCGAAGGTGTCGCCTGAACTTTTTGCGCCCCCCTGGCGAAGTTGCATTATCTTGGCCGAGCTGGTGAACTGCGAGCGTGGGCGACGGATTGCGCTACGAGCGTGGGGTCCGTCTAGCCCGGGCCACAAACACTCTCAGAGGCATGAGGAAAAATTCGCCGCTTACGGGCAGTAGCAAGCCGACAACAGCCATGGTCTTACGATTATCTCTGGGCGCGACGGCGGCGACATTTATATAATTTGCACTGTGTGTTGCCACTTTCCACGAGCCGCAGATACTATGTATCATGCGTGTTCCGTCAGCTATCGTTGACGCTGGCCTTCAAGGCCGTTCCCTGCAGGCCTTTCGAAATTCATCTTATTATCCAATCATATCATCCAGACGAAGCAGGGATACCCCACTGGGAACCTATCCGCGCGACGGGGTGCAATGTAGATGATCGTGATCCTCGTCGCCATCGCCGTCACGTCCGTCGCCATCATCTTCGCATCCATGGCGATGCCATCCGTGGCTATTTGGGCTCAACGTTGATTGCTATATCCCGATACCGAATGTCAGCCAAAAACACGAAGCGCCGCGCTCTGTCCGGGCTCCGCGACCTGGCAGGTGAGGTGGGCGCGCCGGTGAACCGCCGCAAGGTCGACCTCTCCAGCGCGGAGTTTGATGTCAAGACCAGCGACGTCATGCCGAGGACGCGCGGTCCAACTGCCGCTCCGTTCCGCTCCCGCCACTGCCCGGACCCAGGGCGCGTGACTCGGCGCGGGCACCACAGGCACGCCAAGTAATGAGACGCACGCGTCGCCTCGCAATCGAATTGTCAGCGCAGGCACTGCGGAGGTAGTCGGTGTATCCGCGCGTGCGCTGCGCGCGGCCAGGAACGGGCGCCGCAGACGCGTCAAATAACAGGGCGCAGTCATGTCCTCGCTAGCGCGTTGTTAGCGCAGGCGCCGCGGGCATTTGTATTGATCAGCGCAGGCGCCGCCCATGGTAACGCACAGTCCTTTCTGGCAGGTCAAGTAGCATGGTGCAGGCATCCCCTTGTCATCGCAGGCAGCGGAGCATGCGCGCCGGATCTTTTTTCCCAACCGGCTCAGGCGCGCCACCACGACTGGGGTTAGAAAGTTGCGACAGCTCAAGGAAGGGGGGGAAGGGTGCGCGCGCGAGTTTTAGCACCGCATCAGCGCTATTGCCCCGAACGGGGCGTCGCGCCCTCCACGGGGGCTTGGGGGGACGCGCCGAACTTGAACGAGCAACGCAGAGCCGCCGCGGCGGCGGAACTTCGCGCGTGCACCGCCCCGCGCGCAGAAAAAAAACAAGTTCCGCATCCGGCCCATGACGCGCCCGTGACAGGCATAGAAACATGGCGGCACCGATTTGATATGTAAACCACGATTCGCAGGGCAGTGGCCACATCAGCGAATCTGCACGGACAACCAGCCGACGCGCGACGGGTCTCTAACAAACCAGATCCCCGCCAGCTGCGGTGTTTGAGTGGCCGACCTGATAAGCCAGACCCCACGCTCCCCACAAAACGTTTTCAGGACGGGGTCAATGACTTGGAACTGGATGGCGGATTATTTGGAGCATTCGTTTGCAGTTGCTCCTTGCCGGTTGGCGCTGGGAGCGCGGACCATTCAGAATGTCGAGGCTCCTCGAATTTACGGAGGCCGTCGCAGCCACAACGGCATCCACAGGAACCTCAACAACAAAGTCCGTGAGCATAGACTTGAGGAGCTCGCGCGGATTTCATGGGTCGGCGCTGGACACCCCTGGCGGCTCCTTGGGCGCCACTCCTCACGCGCTCCTCGAGCCCGTGGCAGGGGTCCGGCGCCTCTTCAAGAAGTCCAGGGGGAGTTCCGCAAGTGCATTCATCAATTTGGCAGCTGATGCAGATATCCACGCGTCGCGCGTCTCGAACTGCAGGGGAGACCCAACTGAGACATCGGCAGCCCTCCTCCCTCTTCAAATGGACGCCAACAAGACACCACCACCCCTGGCCAGGTCCATTATGGGTCCTGGACTGGTGTATAGACCCTCAGGCCTAGGCCAGGAGGGCCTGTGCACCAGTCCAGGGCCCAGGATGGGCCTGGCCAGGGCTGGTGGTGGTGTACTGTTTGGAGCTCTCCTAACTCCTCCTTCCTCACATCAGCAAGGCCTCAACTGGCCATCGGTGACCGGGCCCTTTTGCAGGCGGCGGCGCGAGGGCGCAGAGATGACCGCGCTCCGCTCAGCGCGAAGCCTTCACCCCCGCCCTGCCCGCCCTCCCCAGAAGCCGCAAGGTCGATCGGTCCGTCGAGGGGAGGCAGGGGTGTCGCTGGCAGCCTCCGTCACGCACAGGGTCCCAGGAGGATCACCAGGCTCACCAATACTTCAAGAGTGCCAGAGCCCATCTTCACGGATGAGGCGATCATCTGAGGAGGAGGGGCAGAGGGAAGGGATGAGGAGGAGGCGGACGAAGTTGGAAATGGGGGGGGATGGGGGTCAGGAGGAGGCGGTAAGATGTAGTGGCGCCCTGGACCCAGATCCCTTGAAGTCTTGCAGACCTTCAAAGAGGGTCTGAAACGTCGTAGATATGAGTCTTCATGTGCAGAGTATTTTGCGCAAAATCTACGGTCGGGACTTTTTGCTTGGCGTGTCGCGTTGCCGGTTCTGACCCACCACGCTTCGCTTCGGCGCGACATGCTACCCGCGTCTTGGTCCCTGAGCGTGAAAGTCATGAGCCTGTAGCAGCCTCCCGCCCCGCGCAGCGGAGTTAGAGCGATACCAGTGAGTCGGTGGTGCAACCTGCGCGACATCCTATGCAAAAGTTCTTGACATTAGCGGGAGAGTGAGAAAGAGAGAGAGAGAGAGAGAAAGAGAGAGAGAGAGAGAGAGACAGACGGAGGCCGTGCACGTCAGAGGTGCGTTGGCAAGGTGGTGAGACGTAGCCGATGGGGCGAAACCGCGAGAGCGCTACGCATGGCGGGCGTTTCATGTCTTTTCGCACAGGGCCTGGATCGTGGAGTACCGCAGAAGCATCGAGTCTCTGGGGCTCGCGATCGGCCCTGCTCCTCGTCCTCCTGCTGCCATGGCCATCATCCTCCTCGTCCACCTCCCTCGTCCTCATTCCTCGCCCTTCTCCCTCGTCCTCCTCTTCCTCGTCCTCCTCGTCCTCCTCCCTAGTCCTCCTGGCCCCCGATCTGGGGCGTGACCTCCCACGGTGTTGCATTTGGATTCGCTGCTTCTGACCTCAGGCGAGGAGGGCCCAGACTGGCGACTTTTTGCGATGCCTGGCGCAGCGACGCCCCAAAGGTCTGGACTACTTCCCCAGGGCCGCCCTCTCCTCCCGGGCCTGGTTTGACGGCCTCTCGGGGGCCAGGCGAGGGCCCCCGGAGGGCCGACGACGACGAACACCGCCCGCCGTGTCTTCCTCCCGACGCAGGCGGGCCGGGCTTCCGGACCACGCAGCAGAAGCCCAAGCCAAGAAACACCCTGCTGGCCTCCAGGGTGCCCCGGGGTTCCCGGGCTCCGATGGTTTTGCCACGGGCCACGTGGCGTTCCCACACCAAAGATCGATGGGCGTCCTGGGGTCTCGGGCTTGGGTTTCCTGTGGAAGGTCTCCTGTGGTCGAGCTCCCACTGTACGTCGGGCCCCGGCGGCCGTGCGGGACGAGCTGGACATGCCTGGTTACGCCTTCGGCGAGGCGCAGCTGTTTGAAAGCATCCCGAGGCTGGGGAACTTCTGGGACTCCGCGAAAGCTTCCCCAGACCCTCTCGCGCTGTGACCAACGTCGCGACGGGAGGCTTTTCGCTGCTTTCGGCCTCCGGGGCCCCTTCCCAGGCCTCGGGGCACCGTCAAAGGACGACTCGGGATGAGAAACCTCTTGGGGTCTAAGCTGTGAAGAGATCAAGACGTCGGGGGTCTGGGGTCCGAGGGCCTCTCCCGTGGCCTTAAGTGGTCGATGCGCAGCGCGGGGAGGTCGGGACCGAGGTGGGATCGGAAGGCGAGCCCAGAGCCAGTTGCATTAAGTCGGGCCTGTCCCTCTACAGGAGGAATATCCCAAAATTCAAAAAGTAGTCTGGGGACGTTTTTTCATGCTATATTTTTTTGAATATTTGTTTTTTACTATTTAAAATTTTTCGTCCAAAATCCGCCTGTAGGGGGACATGCCGACCTAACAGTTGCATCCTGTGCCCGCCCGGAGGCCCTCGCCAGGAACGACCCCGAGGGCAAACTGCGGGCGGAGCCCCGCGTCTCGCGCCCCCGCGGGGGGGAGAGGCGGTTGTGGCCCAGACCCCCTCAGGCAATGAAAAAATCATGACGGGAGGTTTTCTGTCGTTCTCGGCCTTTGGGAGCCTTTACCGGCCCTCGGGACCGTCAAAAAACGGCTCAGGATGAAGAACCGGTCCAGGGGAACGGGTCGAGACCTCCAGGGGTCGACGTAATGAAAAAACATGACGTCGGCGGTCTGGGGGTCGAGAGCACCGCTGGCCAGGCGGCCAGAGGTGACGGTCGGTGATCCTCAGGAGTGTTGGCCAGATGCGTGCTTACGGCCAGGAGCGTTTGCTCAGCGTGTCGTGCTGCCGGTTCTGGCCCACCACTCTGCAGCGCGACGCGCGAATTTTACCACGTCCCGGTCCCCGAGCGTCAACGTTCCGAGCCTTTTCCACCCAACTGCCCCGCGCAGCCATCCACTTGCACGGCATAGCATGCCGCCAGGGCCGTCGCTGCGACACGCTAAGCAAGCATTCCTGGCCGTGTCCCGTGCAGAACTTGTGGCCATTTCGCACGGCTCCGACTGGAGCCTGGGGGCGCCGACACTACGAGTGAGTGAGGTGTCTTGCACACTCTGAGCGCGGCTTCTTCCTCTTCCTTCCAGGAGCGAAGTCCTCTTGTGATCCTTCTCTGGATCACTCCGTAGCCGCAGGGATTTGGGCTCATGCCCCTCATCATTTTCGCTCTCACCTCCTGCCGGTCCTCTTCCTCGCGTTGTGGCGCCGCGCGTTGTGGCGGCGAGATCAGTCAAGCAGTAGCGAAGCGTCCTGGCTCGCCTGTAGCCCTACCAAACAATGTTCTAAGAACCTTTTGTGGTTTCCACGAAATTGTCTTAGAACATTTCTGGCGGAGCCTGTCTTGATTTATCACATCGGTTCCAAGAACATTGTTTTTCTTAGAACGTTGTTGGGTTCTAAGAACATTTCGTGGTAGGACTATTGGAATGCCAGGACGGTCGGTCCCTGCTCAAATCTGGGGGGGGCGGCCTGAGGATTCGGACTGCGTTGATTATTCCTCCTCTGACCGCTCCAATAGTCTTTTGTTTACCAGCTCTGCCGCGTCCCGGCTGTTGCTGCTCGACGCCTCGTGTCCCACGTCACCGCTGCAAGAACACACTCCCCTCAGTTCGACCGCAGCTTGTGGCCCCGCCTGCTTGGCACCGAAAGGCTCCGGTGGAGAAGCACACGCGGGCGCTAACTCACGTTCTGATGATCATCGAGGTGGGGCGCGCGGTGCAGACATCGGTCGCAAAACGCACATGCCAAGAACCTAGGTTCGAGGTTCGGGGTTCTGGAAGTGTTCATGGACGCCTAGAGGTAGGTCTCCCAGCCTCGGGATGCTTTCCAGTTGTACCTCGCCGAGGGCTTTCTGGAGGTGGGTCGGTCTGGCCGAGCCGACAGGGCCAGGCTCTCTCATTTCGGGAGCGAACGAAGCACGCACACGTCAGGCCAAGCCGAGTCCCCAGAGCCAGAGCTCCACGCCTCCCCGATCAGGGTCGGGGGCGGCGGGGCCTTCCTGCGCGAGCGCGCCCGAGCCCCGCCTGGCTCGCGGCCTGCGCGGGGCCCGCTTCGGGCGGGGCCGACGCCGGGCCGACCGCCCCCCTTTGGACATGTTGTGCGCAGGTTGTGTGCGCGTTTGCTGCCGGGGTGATGCAGCACTGGCAGGCCGCACGGACCGCTCCGAGGCGAAGCGCCCCGCCCTGTGAGCCATCTGCCTCCAAGGCGGGAACTTATACATGACCACCGCCTGGAGGGTAAGCTTTCGGAGCTTCGGCAGGCGGTAGATGTGGACATATTCGGGCCCCCAGGGGCCGAAATATATCCATATCCACCGCCCGCTGGGGCACAAGGACGTCGGGTCCCAGGCGGTGGATATGGATAAATCCCCACCTCGCACTGCCCCCCATTTTTTCCCCCTCCGCGGCCGCTTTCGCCCTTCTCCCCCCCCCCCCCCCCTTGCCGCCGGACAGTCAGCGTCTGCCGTTTCCCAGGCCGCCTGAACGCGCGTGCGGCCTACATGTGCCGCGCTGCGACGTAAAACAAGTGTGTCGTTGTTGCGGTTGCCGAGGACAAAAGCTACAACTTGTTTTACCCCCCCGGGATCAGGCGTGATTCTCCATTGCTCTCGAAAGGTATCGATTGTTTTTGGGGCCCTTCGTGCTCGTCGACCGGGCACCCGAACCCTTTGGCGGGCGCCGCGAACGCCTGGGGCCCAGCGCTTGGGGGCTGGCGAACGCTTTCGATTTCGCTCTCGGCCATGCAGATTGTTTCCCCAAGCCCTTGTCCCGAACCATCGTGTGGTGTTGGGTCCTCGTTTTGAAGAGACAGCGTCCCGCGTTCACTCCTCCTCCTCGCCCCTCCTCCCCACCATCATCATCATCATCATCATCACCACCATCACCATCACCATCACCATCACCATCACCATCGACGTCATCATCACCATGCTCATCATCATCATCATCATCATCATCATCATCATCATCATCATCATCATCATCATCATCATCATCATCATCATCATCGCCACTACCGTCATGATCGTCATCGTCACTTTTTTCGGTGCACTCCTCACACGTTTCGTGGCCCCATAGGGGGTTCAACCGACGGCTCCAATGGGGGTGCCCACATGCGTCCGCCACACCCAGCACAGCGCTTCGTGGCCCCAGAGGGAACTCCACCGAAGGCCCCAGTGGGGGTGCCCGCATGCGTCCGCCACACCCAGCACAGCGCTTCGTGGCCCCATAGGCAGCTCCACCGAAGGCCTCACTGGGAGTGCCCGCGTGCGTCCGCCACACCCAGCACAGCGCTTCGTGGCCCCATAGGGAACTCCACCGAAGGCCCCAGTGGGGGTGCCCGCATGCGTCCGCCACACCCAGCAAAGCGCTTCGTGGCCCCATAGGGAGCTCCACCGAAGGCCCCAGCGGGGGTGCCCGCATACGTCCGCCACACCCAGCACAGCGCTTCGTGGCCCCATAGGGAGCTCCACCGAAGGCCCCACTGGGCGTGCCCGCGTGCGTCCGCCACACCCAGCACGGCGCTTCGTGGCCCCATAGGCAGCTCCACCGAAGGCCCCAGTGGGGGTGTCCGCATGCGTCCGCCACACCCAGCACAACGCTTTGTGGCCCCATGGGGAGCTCCACCGAAAGCCCGAGTGGGGGTGCCCGCATGCGTCCGCCACACCCAGCACAGCGCTTCGTGGCCCCATAGGGAGCCCCACCGAAGGCCCCAGTAGGGGTGCCCGCATGCGTCCGCCACACCCAGCACAGCGTTTCGTGGCCCCATAGGGGGCTTTCCGTGGCCCCATGGGGAGCCCCACCGAAGGCCCCAGTAGGGGTGCCCGCATGCGTGGCCCCATGGGGAGCTCCACCGAAAGCCCCCGTGGGGGGGGCCGCGTGCGTCCGCCACACCCAGCACAGCGCTTCGTGGCCCCATAGGGAGCTCCACCGAGAGCCCCAATGGGGGTGCCCGCATGCGCCCGCCACACTCAGCACAGCGCTTCGTGGTCCCATAGAGAGCCCCACCGAAGGCCCCAGTGGGGGTGCCCGCATGCGCCCGCCACACCCAGCACAGCGTTTCGTGGCCCGATAGGGAGCACCACCGAAGGCCCCAGTGGGGGTACCCGCATGCGTCCGCCACACCCAGCACAGCGCTTCGTGGCCCCAGAGGAAGCTCCACCGAAGGCCCCAGTGGGGGTGCCCGCATGCGTCCGCCACGCCCAGCACAGCGTTTCGTGACCCCAGAGGGAGCTCCACCGAAAGCCCCCGTGGGGGGGGGCGCGTGCGTCCGCCACACCCAGCACAGCTCTTCGTGGCCCCGTAGGGAGCTCCACCGAAGGCCCTAGTGGGGGTGCCCGCATGCGTCCGCCACACCCAGCACAGTGTTTCGTGGCCCAATAGGGAACTCCACCGAAGGCCCCAGTGGGGGTGCCCGCATGCGTCCGCCACACCCAGCACGGCGCTTTGTGGCCCCATGGGGAGCTCCACCGAAGGCCCCAGTGGGGGTGCCCGCATGCGCCCGCCACACCCAGCATAGCGCTTCGTGGCCCCATAGGGAGCTCCACCGAAGGTCCCAGTGGGGGTGCCCGCATGCGTCCGCCACACCTTGCACAGCGTTTCGTGGCCCCATAGGGAGCTCCACCGAAGGCCCTAGTGGGGGTGCCCGCATGCGTCCGCCACGCCCAGCACAGCGTTTCGTGGCCCCATAGGGGCTCCACCGAAGGCCCCAGTGGGGGTACCCGCACGCGTCCGCCACACCCATTACGGCGCGCCCCTCAGGCGTGTCGTGCCCCACCGATAACGGCACCCACAATGCGTTATTCACAACTGAATATGGTTGGGTCCTTCGCCAAAACAAATGTTGTCGGGTTTGTCCCTCTGCAGGAGGAGTAACCAAAACATGATCTGGGGACGACGCTTTTTCAACATTAGTGACTATGTTTGAGCATTGTTTGGCAAATTTCTGTCGTCCAAACTCACTTTGTAGGGGGGCATGCCCGACCCAGCCTTTGTTTCGCCGCGCAGCGAGTGGTATTATTTTGCCCCGGTGGGGCGACTTCCAGTGCCATTGGTATTGGAGGTCCCTGTGCGGGTGGGACCGCGCTGCGCAGCAAAATGCTGAAGCTTATGCAACGTTGTTGTTGCTGCTGACGTTGTTGTTGGTGGTGGTGGTGTTGTTGTTGTTGTTGCTGTTGGTGTTGGTGTTGTTGTTGCTGTTGGTGTTGTTGTCGTGAATGGTAATGTTGTTACTGTTGTTGTCGTCGTCGTTGTTGTTGGACTATTTTGAGCATTCCTCAATTGAAGTCCGTCCCCCCGGGCTCACACCCAGTTCTTTAGGGAAAGTCATGGGGCTCAAATTGGGCCCCTGACCCCCTGTTTACAACAGCGGCTCCCGCCGGATACTTCCTCACAATGTATTCCCAAATCGCGCTCTCGCGCTGGACTTTCTCACAATTCATGCACACATCGCGGTCTCGCGTGGGACGCCCTCGCAATTTATTCAGACGATGCGCCCTAGGCGCTCAGGAATCACGCTCTCGCCTTGGCTTTTCTCAGGATTTACTTGGGAATCGCGCTATCGATCGAGACGTCCTCGCGATTCATGCAGGACCCACGCTTCAGCAAGCCGCCTGCTCGACCTGGTCGCCTGGGCCCGCCTTACCGACCTGCCCGCTATGGGGCTGCCCACCCGATCTGCCCATCTGGTTCTACCCCGTGTTTTCTGCTCCTTGCCCCCCTCCTGCTAATTTCTCTCGTGCTCCATGTATCTCCCTCCCCCTTCCACCCGTCCTCTCTTCCCTTGTTTTAGGGGCTGCACTAAATGCACGTGTCAGGTAAGGAAGATATACCCCCAAGGGGTACGATCGAAGACGACAAGGGCGGGTACCGAGGGGTTTTGATATATATATATATATATATATATATATATATATATATATATCGGAGTAGGCCAGGGGGGGGGGGGGGGGCCAGGCCGGTGCAGTCATCCCCCGGGGCGCCTCCCGGAATTTTTTGGGGGGTCACAGACCCCCGGGATTGCCCCGGGCCGCTTCCACATTGCCCACGACAGGCCACGCGGGCCGTACAGATGGCCAAGGAAGTCTCAAGAGGCCCCGAAGACGCCCAAGAGCGCCCCAAGAGGGCCCGACATCGCGCGCTGGACGTCGGGCGCACTCAAGGCGATCTCCGAGGCGGGTGGCCCCACGAAGAAGCGCCGCGCCAAGTGAGCCGCTGCCGCCTGACACGGAGAGGGCGCCACGACGAGGGCCCCAAGAGGGCGTTCAAGAGACAAAAATCGGCCCAGTCCCCTCGTAAAACGTACATTTTCAGCATGCTCACTGGCTTCGTCTTCACAGTGCCCCAGACGCCCCCGAGGAGCCCCAAAACGGCCCCAGAGAGACCCAAGAGGGCCCAAGACGGCCCAAAAGGGTCGTCCTGTGGGGCTGACGGAACCCCCCGAGACGGCCCAAGAAGCCCCAAAGCCGGCCCAGGAGGCCCTCAAGACGGCCTCAGGGAGGCCCAAGAGGGCCTCGCTCGAAATTATGTTCCCGGAAGCCTCTCCTGGAACATGTTTTCTGGGTTCCGAGGACGCCCAAGAGGCCCACATGACTGCCTCAGCGAGGCCCCAGAGGGCCCGAGATGGCTTGAAGATGGCCGAGGGGCCCCAAGAGGGCCTTCAAGAGGCAAAGATCTGGCCATTCCTTCAGTAAAACGTGCATTTTCAGCATACTCGCTTGCTTCGTCTTCACAGTGCCCCAGACGCCCCCGAGGAGCCCCAAGACGGCCCAAGAGAGACCCAAGAGGGCCCAAGACGGCCCAAACGGGTCGTCCTGTGGGGCTCACGGAACCCCCCCAAGACGGCCCAAGAGGCCTCGAAGCCGGCCCAGGAGGCCCCCAAGACGGCCTGAGGGAGGCCCAAGAGAGCCTCTCTCGAAATCATGTTCCCAGAAGCCTCTCCGGGAACATGATTTCCTGGTTCCGAGGACGCCCATGAGGCCCACATGACAGCCTTAGCGAGGCCCAAGAGGGCCCGAGATGGCTTGAAGATGGCCGAGGGCCCCAAGAGGGCTTTCAAGAGGCAACAATCTTTCCATTCCCTTCGTAAAACGTACATATTCAGTATACTCGCTTGCGTCGTCTTCACAGTGCCCCAGACGCCCCCGAGGAGCCCCAAGACGGCCCAAGAGAGACCCAAGAGGGCCCAAGACGGCCCAAAAGGGTCGTTCTGTGGGGCTCACGGAACCCCCCCAAGACGGCCCAAGAGGCCTCGAAGCCGGCCCAGGAGGCCCCCAAGACGGCCTCAGGGAGGCCCAAGAGAGCCTCTTTCGAAATCATGTTCCCAGAAGCCTCTCCAGGAACATGATTTCCTGGTTCCGAGGACGCCCATGAGGCCCACATGACAGCCTCAGCGAGGCCCCAGAGGGCCCGAGATGGCTTGCAGATGGCCAAGGGGCCCCAAGAGGGTCTTCAAGAGGCAACAATCTTTCCATTCCCTTCGTAAAACGTACATATTCAGCATACTCACTTGCGTCGTCTTCACAGTGCCCCAGACGCCCCCGAGGAGCCCCAAGACGGCCCAAGAGAGACCCAAGAGGGCCCAAGACGGCCCAAAAGGGTCGTCCTGTGGGGCTCACGGAACCCCCCCAAGACGGCCCAAGAGGCCTCGAAGCCGGCCCAGGAGGCCCCCAAGACGGCCTCAGGGAGGCCCAAGAGAGCCTCTTTCGAAATCATGTTCCCAGAAGCCTCTCCGGGAACATGATTTCCTGGTTCCGAGGACGCCCATGAGGCCCACATGACAGCCTTAGCGAGGCCCAAGAGGGCCCGAGATGGCTTGAAGATGGCCGAGGGCCCCAAGAGGGCCTTCAAGAGGCAACAATCTGCCCATTCCCTTTGTAAAACGTGCGTTTTCATCATACTCCTTGCTTCGTCTTCACAGTGCCCCAGACGCCCCCGAGGAGCCCCAAGACAGCCCAAGAGAGACCCAAGAGGGCCCAAGACGGCCCAAAAGGGGGCTCACGGAACCCCCAAGACGGCACAAGAGGCCCCGAAGCCGGCCCAGGAGGCCCCCAAGACGGCCTCAGGGAGGCCCAAGAGAGCCTCGTTTGAAATCATGTTCCCGGAAGCCTCTCTGGGAACATGATTTCCGGGTTCCCAGGGCCCCCAAGAGGGCCCCAAGACAGCCTCAGCGAGGCCCCAGAGGGCCCGAGATGGCTTGCAGATGGCCAAGGGGCCCCAAGAGGGTCTTCAAGAGGCAAAAATCTGGCCATTCCCTGAGTAAAACGTGCATTTTCATCATGCTCACTTGCTTCGTCTTCGCAGTGCCCCAGACGCCCCCGAGGAGCCCCAAGACAGCCCAAGAGAGACCCAAGAGGGCCCAAGACGGCCCAAAAGGGTCGTCCTGTGGGGCTGACAGAACCTCCCAAGACGGCCCAAGAGGCCTCGAAGCCGGCCCAGGAGGCCCCCAAGACGGCCTCAGGGAGGCCCAAGAGAGCCTCGCTCGAAATTATGTTCCCGGAAGCCTCTCCGGCAACATGATTCATGGGTTCCCAGGACGCCCAAAGACAGCCCCCAGAGGCCCCGGACACGCTGAAGATGGCCTCAGGACGGCCGACGCCGCCGCCAAAACGCCCCAAGAGCGCCTCCATAGGCCCCTCCAAAGGGCCCCAGAAGCCGAAAATCAAAAAAAAAAAAAAATATCCCGGCAAAGCAACCTAACAGCGATGTGTAGAAGCATATCTGAAAGCATTCCCCTTAAGATTCAGATGAAAATCCAGTTGTCGAATTCTGCTGTTCTCGCAGTCGTAGTCGCATTCGCGATGACAGTCGCAGCGGCAACGGCAGTCGCAGTCACAGCCTCAGCCTCAGCCTGCCTCCTCCTCCTCCTCCTCCTCTTTCTCCTGCTCCTCCTCCTCCTCCTCCTCCTCCTCTTCCTCCTGCTCGTCCTCGTTCTCGTCCTCCTCGTCTTGCTCGTCCTCCTCCTCCTGGTGCTCTCTCCTCCTCCTCCTCCTCCTCCTCCTCCTCCTCCTCCTCCTCCTGGTGGTCCTCGTTCTCCTCCTCCTGGTGCTCTCCCCCCCCCTCCTCCTCCTCGTCCTCCTCCTCCTCCTCCTCCTCGTCCTCCTCCTCCTCTTCCTCCTCCTCCTCCTCCTCCTCCTCCTGGTAGTCCTCCCCCTCCCCTCCTCCTCCTCCTCCTCCTCCTTCCTGGTCGTCCTCGTTCTCGTCCTCCTCGTCTTGCTCGTCCTCCTCCTCCTGGTGTTCTCTCCTCCTCCTCCTCCTCCTCCTCCTCCTCCTCCTCCTCCTCGTTCTCCTCCTCCTGGTACTCTCCCCCCCCCTCCTCCTCCTCCTCCTCGTCCTCGTCCTCCTCCTCCTCCTCCTCCTCTTCCTCCTCCTCCTCCTCCTCCTCCTCCTCCTCCTGGTACTCCTCCCCCTCCCCTCCTCCTCCTCCTCCTCCTCTTCCTGGTCGTCCTCCTCCTCCTGGTCGTCCTCCTCCTCCTGCTCGTCCTCCTCCTCCTCCTGCTCGTCCTTCTTCTCCTGCTCCTCCTGCTCCTCGTCCTGCTCCTGCTCGTCCTCGTCCTCCTGGTCTTGCTCGTCCTCCTCCTCGTCGTGCTCTTGCCCCTGCTGAAAATGTGGCCCAGGAATGGGAGTTCTGGGAAGTCGAAGAGCACGAAGTTGCCTACAGTTGGCTACGGGCATTCAAAATGTGGCCCGGGAATGGAGTTCTGGGAACTCGAAGAGCACGAAGTGGCCTACAGTTGGCTCCGGGCATTCAAAATGTGGCCCGGGAATGGAGTTCTGGGAACTCGAAGAGCACGAAGTGGCCTACAGTTGGCTCCGGGCATCCAAAATGTGGCCCGGGAATGGAATTCTGGGAACTCGAAGAGCACGAAGTGT
Source organism: Prorocentrum cordatum (assembly GCA_963575745.1). NCBI lineage: Eukaryota > Dinophyceae > Prorocentrales > Prorocentraceae > Prorocentrum > Prorocentrum cordatum. The sequence goes on along the minus strand of CAUYUJ010014749.1, from coordinate 540,928 downwards.
GTGACTGTTGCATCCGGCCCTCCAAATGTGGCCCGGGAATGGAGTTCTGGGAACTCGAAGAGCACGAAGTGTGTGACTGTTGCATCCGGCCCTCCAAATGTGGCCCGGGAATGGCGTTCTGGGATCTCGAAGAGCACGAAGTGTGTGACTGTTGCATCCGGGTATTGAGAATGTGGCCTGGGAATGGAGTTCTGGGAAGTCGAAGAGCACGAAGTGTGTGACTGTTGGTGAAAAACGAGCCCGGCACCTGCCGCCCGGCAACTCCCAACACCTGCCCGGACCCCCCTGTGGAGTGATCTGCTGCTCTCTTTTGATCCCACTAGAAACCTATCAGTCTTCGCTGTTAGGTAATCAAATGGTTTTTGAAGCATTCTTGCGCTCTCCCATGTTCCGCCTCCCCACGGTCCCGGACCGCGTCAGAGGCCCTTCAGATCGCTCCAAGACGGCCGAAGAGGCTCCCAAGAAAGCCCAGAGACGGCCCAGGAGGCTCCCCAGAGAAGTCAAGAGGGCCTCGAGAGCGCCCCAAGAGAGCCCCAAGAGCGACCCAAGAGGGCCCGAAGAGCGCGACATGTCGAGGTCTCTGGCCTGAGAGGCTCCGAGGACGCCCCCGGTGGCCATCAAGAGGCTTCCAAGAAGCCCTGGGCCCCCCCGCCTGGACGGTCTTGGCAGCACGAAGGCCGCCGTAAGCGAAACGACGCTCTTACTAGGGCCATCTCTTTGGGGCACCCACTATCGGACACCAGCCGTCCTGGAACCGACGGTACGGTACATCCCCCCCTGCGGAATCAAACGCTTTTTTTACGCAACGTGGCGACGCCCACGGATCCCCAATGTCATTGTTCGCACCGGATTTGGCGACTGCCGCATTTTTTGTTCGGACCCCGCGGGCCGCATTGCGCGCATCGCTGACAGGGCTGGATAACAATTATTTCGCTGAGGGCTGCATGGAACCAACCATAGGGCACCACCAATAGGGCACCCTGGGGCACCAACCACCGACTGGGAACGGGGCCACAAGTCGCGTAAGGCCACCAGCAGCGGCTGGCTGCGACAGGCAGAGCAAGCACAGGGCACCAGCCCCAGAGCACCGAGCGGTAACGGACATCAGCCAGAAACGGCCAACCCAAGACACAAACCTCGATTGTCTGTTCTCCCTTCTCCTCCCTCTCCTCTTTCTTCGTCCTCCTCCCTCCTCCCTCCTGTCGCAACTGCATTGTCGTTGTGTTGTCAAGGCTACGGTCCATAGCCATAGCATGAGTTCGCCTAGGGCAGGTTGGCTTCCGCGGCGTTCCCAGTTTGCTTGGCCACCTTTTGATTCGCGATGTAGTTGTGCCACTAGTGGTGCTGCGTAGTTGTGCCACTAGTGGTGCTGCGTTGGGAGAAGTCAGGCCCTCGAAGTGCACACGCACACACACACACACACTGATTGGGGAACGCATCCCGAAGGAGATCTACTCTGCTGGTCCACCGCGTTCCTTCCCTCCCCGGTCCCGCAAGAGAAGGACATCAATCGGACGAGCAGGGGGGCAGGGAAGAGGAAGGAGGTTGACCGTAGCTGCTCTGATACGCACGCTTTGAAACGTAACACGTGCCGTGTTCAAAACGTCCGTGTCAAAAACGTACGTGTTCAGTCTACGTTTTGAGTTCCGTGTCAGTACGCTACGTGTTGCGTCCTGCGTATCGGGGCAGCTAAAGAGGTGGACCTGCATAAACGTTCGACTCCCAAGATTTTCGGAGGTCCATACGGGTCTCTGGGCAGGAAGCGATTCTCCCCCGGCGCTCCGCGCGCCATGGGGAAGGGGGCGGGGAGGGGGCTCTCAGCGCGGACCAGAGAGATGCGCGCGAACAGCCGGAAAGTGAATATGTTGGCGCTTATGATCTGATGTTTGCCTTCGAACCTCATCCGATTCCATCCTCGCGTGGCCCTCCTCCTGATCCCGCCAGCCTGTCCCGATTTCTTGAGACAGAGGGCCACGAACGAACGAACGAAAGAAGCCGCGCCTAGACGGCGCATTGGCATACTGCGTGAAACACCAGGGCCTGGCACGGATGCGCTCCTCGAGGAGGCGCCCCGACCAGTTGCAGATGGTCTGCTCCGCGAAGCCCGGATCGAGGCATTATGTTGTCCTCTCACTTTGGCTTCCGCCGGACTTCCGCCAGCCATCGGCGCTGGACCCGCCGCCGCGTAGGCTTACGTCGGGCGTGTCCCTCTACATGAGGAACATTCCAAAATTGTCAAGGAATAGTCTAGGGACGATTTTTTACAATTTTCGAGTATGTTTGCGCATGTTTGGGGTATTCTGGTTTTTTGCCCCAAATCCCCCTGTAGGAGGACATGCCCGACCTAAGCCTAGGTGGAAGGCGAGACACGCCGAAGGCGAGGACCCTCTCTGGCGTGCCCCAGGTCGCCTCCTCCATGGTCTGGTTGGGGCTCTCCCTTCGGCTTTGCGGAGGCGGCGACGCTGGGCGAGGCGACGGCGACGAGGCGACGCCGACGCTGGACGGAGGCCGCCCACTCCGGTGCGAGGAGACGGTCGATGAGATGGCGAAGCGAGGAGGCGTCGATATCGATCGACGAGGACACCCATTGCTCGCTCCTCGCGCGCCGAGGAGACGGCGACGCTGGACGGCCTGGATGTGGAGCTGGAGGGCCTCCTGCGGCCGCTGGTGGCCTACCTCCGCAAGAAGGCAACCGCGCGGCCTACCTCCTACTAGCAGGAGGAGGAGGAGGAGGAGGAGGAGGAGGAGGAGGAGAATGAGGAGGAGGAGGAGGAGGAGGAGGAGGAGGAGGACCTTCGGCGGGGCAGCCTTGCTGGTGGACTGAGGGGCAACGCCGAGGCTCGGCACGGTCGAGCTCGCGCGTCTTCTTCGGGGGAGTGCCTCGGGAATGTGAGAGGCTGCGGGTCCCAGCGTGACGTTTGCCTTAGGCGCCCATTGGCTCTCGCATCCAATGGAGACCATCGGTATCGTTGAACCAAAATCCCCATCCCCATCCCCACCCCCTTCGAGACCCCCGCTAAATTGCCACCCCAGTTGGGGAGACACCCCTCGAAACCCGAAGGGAACGACCTATATCCCCATCTAGGGGGGTAAATCGGCCAGTGGGGCCCAGGCCACGCCGCTGGTGATGGGGATCGGTTAAACGATACTCAGACCAGCACGGGTGCGCAATAGTAAGATAGCAGCCCCTGCCACTTTTGAACAAGGTTCGCTGCCAGTGTCGCCGCGCGCGGCGTCCATTTGGGGCAGGCGTCGCGAGCCCAACAGCGGCCGTAGCCGGTTTCGGGCAACATCAGCTGATCGAGGAAGAAAGCACCGCATGAACTTAGTCTCTCGGAAGTCGAAGGGATCTGTGTCGGGCCCCCGTGGCGGCGACTCCGGCGCCGATCCAAGAAATCATAATAATTCCGTGCGGACCTCCGAGAAAGTATGTTTCTGCCGTTTGTCGCTTCTCTGGATGAGGGGTATCGTCTCCATGCTTTCTGTCCCCAGTTCGGGCATGCCGAGAGGCAAGGAAAGCTCCAAGCAATCGCAGAGTTGGGGTCGCCCTCTGCGGGCAATATGTGTATCCATGTTCACTGTGTCTTGGAGTTTCGGGGTCCCTTCCCCAGAAACCGGCGGCGCAGTGGATGGGGATACAATGTGGCCCCTGGAGTCTAGATGGTTATCCGTATCCACTGCGACTCGGCCTTTTTGACGCCCTCCCAGAAATTCCAAGAAGCAGTGAGCGGTTTGTATCAATCTTGCCCGCAGATGGGACCTCCTCCGCCTGCGCCCCTACGGAAGTGGCGCGAGACCAGGAGGCCGCCCCCCCCCTTAGAAGGCCACCCCCTTCGCGCCACCCCTCTGGGACTGTGTTTTTTATGGGACCGTTTTTTGTCCCCTGGCGATGACGGGAGTGACCAGCCCGCGAGCGGATCGCCGCCGCCGCCTGCTCGAGGGGCGTGAGCACCCATCGCCTGCGCGTGGAGAGTGGACCTCCGCCAGAGAGGCCCGTAGTGCGGGCACGCTCCCCCTTGAGTACCAAGTGCGGTGGAGCGGCCGCGGCTTGTGGGCCGATCACGTCACGAGTCGCGCCGGCGCCGTCTGGGAATGCTCAGGACATGCTGATTCCCACACGGCGCAGGCGCGAATCGTGACGTCGTGACCAAGGGGGGGGAGGGGGTCGGCGCAGCGGCCACGGCGTTGTCGCGAATGATAGATAATGGGCTCGTTTTGTGCGCGCATCCAATCCTTCCTCATCCTCCTCGTCCCTCCTTCTCGGCCACGCGCAGATGGGGCTGGGGGAGGGGGGAAGCCTCTTTAAAGCACCCCAGGTTCTCAGAGGGCTCGGCGGCCTTACCTGTAGATGCAGGGCCGGCGCCTTCTGGGAACCAGCATCCTTCTACGAAGCCTTCTCCCCTCCCCCTACCCCCTTTTGCGTGCAGCCAACCTTCTCAGATCTCCGCTGTCGTGGACTTGTTGAGGTCTCGACCCCTGCCTCGAGGACGGGCGTTTCAGCCCGAGTCGCCTGCGACTGTCCTGGGGCCCAGTAAAGGGGCCCCCAGAGGCAGAACGTCACACAAAAGCCTCCCGTCGCGTTTGGTTTGGCGACGCGAGGAGGTCTGACTGCGGGGCTCATTTCCTGCGGTCCAATCGTGACCACTAGGGCGCCTCAGGGCTCGACCTTCGACCCAAGGGGAGGCCCCGCGTTCTGTTCAGCCGTGATCGCTTGGGCGCCTCGGGAGGCCCAGGTAGCCCCAGGCGCCTGAGGAGCCCCAACGTGTGAACGCCTCGACCCTCGAACCCTTGATCCTCGAATCCCTCGATGGTTGCCCCCGCTCGATCCCGCCTCCTCCCGTGTGCGCGGGAGGACTTCCCCGGCTCGGTGCCGCGCGCGCGTCCCAGGGCGGGCCTGCGCCGCGCCTCTCCACACACCGTGCGGGCTCGCGCGCGCGCGAGGTGCCCCGGGTGGCTCGTGCCATGCGCGCGCCGCCTCGGCGAGGCGGCGACGCCAGCGGGGGCGTTCGAGGTCAAGCGTCCTCTGACAGGGGCATCGCTTCGGTCGGGCACTTTTGGACAGCACGTCGCTGTGCCGGTTCTGGCCCATCACGCTTCGGCGCGGCACGCTGTCCACGTCCCGGTCCCCGAGCGCCGGTGCCCCGAGCCTGTCCAAGCCTCCCGCTCTGCGGAGAGGAGCGACACGCCATCCGCTCGCCAGGGGTGCGTGTGGCAGGGGTCGCCGCCGCGCCGCGCTAGGCAAAAGTTCCCGATCGCATGGCTGAAAGTATTCTGTCAGGGGGCATAGTTACAGGGGTTGGGCACATGTTGGGAGAGCATCGACCCCCAATGGCCCATTCGTTCCCGCTAGGGGCCCGATAGTCCACTCAGCCCAGGAGTGTGCGGATTCGCTACGGGGGGCCCATCGCCGATGTATCGGCGATGTACCGTCGATTCCAGGTCAGTGCTTCTCTCCTGCGCCGGTCCCCCACCAACGTTGCCCCTCGAAGGGCCTGACAGACGCGACTGTTGCAGTTTTTTCGTGCTCATCGGGCCCTTGGGGTCTTTTGGGGGGCCTCTGTTATCGCCCGAAGAAGTGCGGAGGGGGCAGCTTAGGAGGGCCACATGTATTTCGGGCCAGGCCGCTCCTAAAGTCTGGTGTCGGCTCAACGGGTGGAGGCAGAGCGTGTGAGCGTGAGCGGGTGACGAGGGAGAGACAACAGAGGCTGAAGGAACGGCCGGGGCCAAGCGCAGGCAACTGTGACCGAGTTCGAGCAATTCTGCACCGACCTTGATTATGCCAAGGCGTTCGCCGCTTCTTCCGGTCCCCCTGGACGGCAAGAGGAGTGGGGCGGGGACGGGAGGGGGCAGGAGGAAGCAGGCAGGGAGGATGATTGAGGGAGGCGGAGGAGGAGGAGGAGGAGGAGGAGGAGGAGGAGGAGGAGCACCAGCAGCAGCAGCAGCCGCCGACGGCCACGCAGAGCAGGGTCGTGTGCGGCCCAATCCCGGGTGCGCGATGCAGTTCCCATGTTGCTCATGGGCTGGCACACGTGCCCCTGTGGCATGTTCTGTCGTGCTCAGGCACGTGACGACCCTGCTACACTGCTCTGTCAAGTGCTGACAGCAAAAGCATAGGACAGCTACAGCTGGCGAGCGCCATCAGCAGCGACGTTTCGATAATTATATGGTTTCACGCCGCGTTGTCGCTGCGACGACCCCAGCGCGGGTGCTAGGTTGAACGCCGCCAGTTCCGTAGAATTAGCTGGTATCGAGCGATCTGCGCTATCGGAAGGGTGAATCACGCGGTGTCAGAAACCAAATCCCACGTCACTGTGACGTGAAATTGCCGCACGCCCGGCTCTGATCCTCGCTATAGGTCCGTTGGGACGCGTAAGCCACATTGATTTTCTCATCCCGTTCGACCTTCCTCTCCTCCCATTTCTTCACCTCTGCTCCTTCATGCTCCACCCGCACGCGTCTCATTCCCCTTCCCCCTTTTTTCCCTCTCCCCGTCCCATGCTTCCCCAGGGAGGGGAGGAGACACAGGAGACAGGAGGAGGAGGAGGAGGAGGAGGAGGACGAAGGGTAGAGGAGGATCTCCTCCTCATGCTCGCCCCCATTCTTCCTCTCCCGCCCGGAGATCCCGATCCTCGTCCACGGGTCAGCGAAGCTCCGCTGCAGAAGCAGGGCGCAGTCTGTCATGTTGCAGCGGCCGCGGCCAGAACGCGGTCCAGCGGGCCACGTGTGCGAGCCCGCGGTCTTGCGCAAGGCGGTGCTCCTCCTCCTCATCCTCCTCCTCCTCCTCCTCCTCCTCCTCCTCCTCCTCCTCTTACTCCTCACCTCCTCCTTCTCCTCCTCCTCCTCTCCTCCTCCTCCTCCTCCTCCTCCACCTCCCTCCTCCTCCTGCTCCTCCTCGTCCTCTTCCTCCTCTCCTCCTCCTCTCCTCCTCCTCCTCCTCCTCCTCCTCCCCCCCCTCCTCCTCCTCCTCTACCTCCTCCTCCGCCTCTACCTCCTCCTCCTCCTCCTCCTTCTCCTCCTCCTCTTCCTCCTCCTCCTCCCAGAGCGCTCTCGATCCTCGGGGCCGCCGGGCGACACTCCGCCTGCGGAGGTGGGCGGAGGCTGCCAGAAGTGGCATCTCGGGCCTGCGCGCGAGGCGACGTCGGGCGTCTTTGTGGGGGGGAAGTGTCCCCAGGCAAGGGCGCCCTCGAGGGCACCAAGTTGTTCGCGCTTCGCGCTTCGGCTCCGACCCCTACTCGTCCTCCTCTGGGCCCCCCAGGGGACGGCGCGAGAGCGCGAAGTGATTCACGCAGCGCGAAGCACGAATTTGGGGGCCCTTGATAGGCAAGAGGGGGGGGGTAGCATTGAAAGAAACGCCGAGGCATCCCAAACAGAGTCCAATGCGTGGTGTCGGCAGATCGCGACGCATCGCCCATGCATCGGCGGTGCGGCTCGATGTGGAGTCCGGTTTTCTCCACGCCGGTGGCGCCGACGTTTCGCCGACGTCGCCGATGCATCCCCGATGTATCTTTCATGTGTCAGCGATGCGGCGCAATCCTCCGACCCGATCTGCTTGGACTCCACGGGGAATTCCTCAACGAAGTGCCCATGAAAGGGTAATTCTGGACGAAGAAAGGCGGGGAGTAGGGGAAATCACAAGGCCCAGGAACGAGCAAGAGCGGTCTCATGCACCCCCAAGAGCGTCACGACGTCGCTCCTCGATCCTCCATGGTACAGGGTCGCACTTGGCAACGACGACGACGAGGACGAGGCAGAGAAGGATGACGACGACGATAACGACGAGAGCCTTCGAACTTCTTCGAAGACAGTCGAGCACCGCCGAAATCTCAGAACACCATCAGAACCCATCGAAAGGATCATCGACACAGACGAGCGGGGGACCCCGCACGACGAAGCTGCAGACACTGGACGACGAGGAAGGGGAGGAGGACGAAAACGACGAGCAGGTTCAGGCCGCGTTTCGGCGGAAGGGGTAGGGGCGGACGAAGGAGAGAGGCTGCCGATGGGGAGGCTGCTGCAGAGGCTGCCGCGTGCAGCCTACTTGGGCCCCGCCGCCGGGCAGATCCATCGGTGCGCTGCTGCCTCTGGCGCCTGGGGGGGGGCGCGGAGACCAGCTGCGCACATCCGACTTCGCATTCGAAGGGAGGGGGTCCTTCGGGAAGCGAGGCTTCGACCCTGGGACTTTCCCCAGGGCCAGCTCCTGGGGGTGGGAGGGAGGAGGAGGGGCGGGAGGAACCTGAGGAGGCGGAGGAGGGGGAGGAGGAGGAGGAGGAGGAGGAGGAGGAGGAGGAGGAGGAGGAGGAGGAGGAGGCGGAGGAGGCGGAGGAGGAGGAGGAGGAGGAGCTCGTCATCTTGGCCGGTTGCTTCACGATCTTGGGGCCTGTGGAGGGCGCCAGGGCCCCACAAGCCAGGAAGAGTTCATCCAGGATCCCCGTCGTTCCAGGGCCCAGTTCCCCCGCTGCCCAGGCCTCCCGTTCAGATCTTCCCGAGGGACCAGTTTTCCGTCCTGGATGGTTTTGTTATGGCCCTGGATCGCGAAAACGGTCCCCAGGCGCCGAACATGGTGGAATCGAGATGTTTGCTTGTTTGTTTTCAAGACGCCTGAGGTCTGGGCCCAGGAGTCAAAATTGCGACACCCAGCAGTTCCAGCCGGACACGCCGCCGCGGCGAAGGCGTCCTAGGACGCTCGGCCAGGGCGAACAGAAACCCCAAAGCTTCGACCCTCGATTCCCCTTGGAATCCCTTGCGCCCATCAGAAATCTTGAGGAAACGCACTGCGCTTAAGAAAATCAAGAATCCGGACGCACCCTGGGCGTTTTCTTGGAGCTTCTTTGCATGGTAGAGTATTCATAAGGGGCGACGATCATCGCGCTTCGCGCGTCGCGGTCTTGGCCACAGCGGTTACCCTCCAAAGGGGACGGCGCGAGGTTGAGAAGGTACTCGCACGTCGCGCACCCTGGGTCGCGATATGCGACGTTTGGTTACGTCGAACCCTCGAGGAGCATCGGTGGTCGAGGCTTTGGGGTGCCTCCTCGAGTCGTGAACAAAAACCACGGCGGGCAGTTTTTCGCCATTGTCGGCCTCTGGGGGGCTCTCGCCGGGCCCCCAGCATCGTCGCCAAAAAACGACTAAGGATGATGGGCCTGATTTCCACCACCACCATAAGTTGGAGGGGAGGGGGTCCTCCTCCTCCTCCTCCTCCTCCTCGTCCTCCTCCTCCTCCTCGTCCTCCTCGTCCTTCGCCTCCTCGTCCTCCTCCTCCTTCCCCCCATCCAACTCATGGTGGCGGTGGTGGAAAGCAGGCCCATCAAAAGATGAAAAACCGGTCCAGAGGAAGGGGTCCAGACCTCAGGTTTCGACGTCATGAAACAGTCATGTTGTCGGGGGTTTGGGGTCGCCCTTCGTCCGGCCCAGAAGGCCAACCCTCGCGGCTCGCGCCCCGCCACACCCCTGGAGGGGGGGGGCTGCGGACGTCCGGAAGCACAGCGCCGCGCCCAGCGCGCACCTCTTCGTCGCGCGCAGGAGGGGTCGTCGTCGTCGTCGTCGTCGTCGTCGTCGTCGTCGTCGTCGTCGTCGTCGTCGTCGTTCTCCTCCTCCTTCTCCTCCTCCTTCTCCTCCTCCTCCTCCTCCTCTTCCTCCCCCTCCTATCCGTATGTCTTATGTGTGTATGCTCCCACTCTGCCCTCTCCCCGGCCGATTGCGGGCCAATTCGGGAGGTCCCACCCTAACCTGCGAAGAAACAATACAAAATCGATGTTTCCTCTCAACATGGACGTCCTGTGGCTTGCGTCGCGAAGTTCGAGGCAGGAATGGGACGCGGCGCACACCTCGCACGAAAGGGCGACATGTCGTTCTCGCTCCAGCGCCGCGCACATTTGTATTGAAAAAGGCGCTTCCGCCAAGGCGCGGCGCACAGCTTTCGCTCGCCAATTCGTCGGGCGCCTGGGGCCTCCTGGAGATTTTTGGAGCTTCCTGGAGCCGCCTGAAACCTCCTGGGGCTTCCTGGGGCCTTCTGGGGCCTCCTGGGGTCCTGGGGTCAACCGTCCACCCTTTCACCATTTACCTGTCTCACCTCCGGTTTCATCCTTCTCGCCTCGTCTCTCCTTGTCCCCCATCTATCCCTGCTTCTCCGCTGCCGTTTAGGGCCCGTGAGCCAGGGCGCCCGGGAAAAGAGCGATAGACGATGCGATCCGAACCGCTCTTCGATCGACATTGGTAGCGGAGCTACGGCTCCACGGGCATTAGCGCGCGCGGGGATCCCTGATCGGGCAATCGCCATCGGCCATGACATCTGCCATCTTCAAGGGATCTGGTGTAAGAGCCTGCCCACTTGCCGGTCCATCGCAAAGCTGGGAAAGCTACGGAGAAGACCTGCAAGCATGGCATGTGAGCACTGAGCTGAGAAGTCCGGAGGTTTCTCTGTGAACAACACGTTAACAAAACCACGCAAAATTGTTAGACATGAGCCGTCTTAGTAGCGACCCCGTGGGCGAAACCGGAGCAACTGGGAAGTTAGGTTCGATTTACCTGATAGAGTTCATGCAAACAGAGAACAGAACAAAAGACGACGTAGCAAAGTTTATCCGTTTCGCTTCTTGGCTGGAGTTGAAACGCGGTCATCAGAAAGTAGAAGACTCCTTGAGCGAGTCGTTGCGCCTGCTACAGGAGATAGGCCAGGACAGGCTCGTAGTAATGGAAGGTTTGTGTGAAACCGTTCTACCGCAACAACAGCTGAGCAACTTGTCGACGAGACTCGACTTGGACGGCACTCTGACTTTAGCTAAGACCACAAGTGCGATCCTGAAAGCGCTTGGAGACAACCCTCCTGGCCAAAACGGCGGAACACCAAGGCTACGAAGCCTGAGAAGACTGGCCTTCTGAGGACTTTGACCAAGACTGGAACGAGCAAAGCTGGCAGGAAGCTAGTTGAACAGAAGACGCAAACTACGGCCAAAAAAGCTGTTTGCGGTGCGGCAGCCCAGGCCACTGGGTCGACAAGTGCCCGCACCCGCCGAGAGGCAAACGCAAGAGCATTGACTAGGGTGAGACAGGCAAAACCACTTTGGGAAAAAGCAAAGGGAACTGGTCAAAAGGCTACTCGAGCGGACAGCCGAAGCCCGCTACAAGCAAAACTGAAAGCAACAAGAGCAAAGGCAAATCCCACGCAGGGAAGAGCCAAACAAAAAAAACATTAACATTCGCTTTCGCCGCCGACGAGTGGGAAAGCTGGATTGGCGGTTGGTCCGAGAGCCGACTGGGCCACAACGGAGTGGAACTACATGCAACAGCCGGACCCGGATGCGTCCGCAGTCCTCGCGTGGTCGTTCCTGGCTGCTTCTGCGTCTAGACCGCCGTGCTCGGGTGTCCCAGCCGGTGGAAAAGACAGCAGCCACCCAGCGTCGTCGTCCACGGCTGCCTCCTCGCGTGGACCGCCGCGCTGGAGCTTCCCGGCCAGTGGAAAAAACAGCAGCCCAGCAACGTCCTCTGGACCGCCGGAGCTTCCCGGCCGGTGGAAAGGATGGCGCTTGCATTTCTTCCGTAGTGCCGCCTGTTGCGGCCCACAGCGACGGTCGTCCGCGACGCGTCGTTCACGTGAGCTGCTGTGGCAAAGTGATGTCGCAGTACAAGTGCATCTACCACGCGGAGTGCAGCAAAGCGTTCTTTGCGTGCGAGCCGTGCGCCCCAGTGGACTTGAAGCTCTGCGAACCGCGTTGGTGCCTGGGCCTTGCCCTTGTGCAGCGCGGAAACGGCAGTTACGACGACGAAAACGAAGACGACTCTGAGTAAGACCGCGACGACAGCGATGACTACGACGACGGCAGCGGCGCCACGGTGGAAGGAGAAAAAGGCGCAGCAGCAGCAGCAGCCTTGCCCGCGACCGTGGTAGAAGACAGCATGCACGCAGACATCGGTGCCCACGAGGCCATCGCAGACTCCGGTTGCTCCAAGGGCATGGTCAGCAAGAAACTGCTAGAACTTCGAAGCCTTGCTACGGCAGGAGTACCCCGAGCTCTGCGTGAGCGAAAGACCGTCGAAACGAAGTGCCGGTTCGCTGGAGGCGGCCCGAAAACGGCAGAAGCCGTTGCAACCGTACTTGTCCAACACCTGGATGCCCCCACAGAGTTCGAAGTGCTGAACACCGGTTCCGAACAGGCAAAGGCCACGCCTTTCCTGTTGGGCAAGCCGCAGCTCAAGAACCCAGAAGCCGTGATCGACTTCGAAAAAAAGACACCATGTATTCGAAAACTACACGAACTACCGTCAAAGTGAAAATTTCGAGTGCGGGACATTACCTTTTTCCCTGTCATGTTGCTCAGCAGTGTTGCCTCAGTTGCAACAGAGGCACCTGACTCCGATTTTGCGCCTCTTAGGGACGCAACTGCTTTTGAAACGGCGACTGTTCAAGAACACCCGAGGGCCTTCATTGCATCTCTCCCACCACGGCTGGACAAGCTTCTCGCCGAGCTTCAGACGGAGTCGGGTTTCAAACGGATGCGCGACAAGCTCGCGCACCCTACCGCGGACCAGCTGATGCGACGCACCACTCCAGCGTCGCTTCCCGAGACAGCGCCGCAGGTCAGAAAATTTGCCGAGGAAGTCACGAAGTGTTGCAGGATCTGCGACAAGTTCCGTAAACCACACGCACGCCCAAAGACTTCTGGCATGTCTGCGAGAAACGTAAACGACCGTGTGTGCATTGACTCCTCTGAAGTGTCCGCATGCGGAGGTAAGTACATATGCCACCACATGTTCGATTATTGTTCAAAGTGGTCGCTCGCGGAGTTTACATCCACCCGGGAACCTCCTGGAACGCTTGCTACTCTCTCCAGGTGGCAGTCGGTCTACGGGTGTCTCCCACGCAGCGTTCTCACGGACAACGGCGGCGAGTATCAGAACATGGAGGTCGAAACATTCTTGATGCATCACGGCGCGAGGCATTTTTGGATTACCCCCCGCGCTCCCGCTTCCGCTGGGCTAGTAGAGCGCCGCAGTGGTGTGCTGAATATGGTCTTTTACAAGCTCGCCGAAAACTTCGAAACCGAATTGGGCAATGGCACTCTTGCGCCGACGGACGTCATGCTCCAGGCATGCGCTGCCAAGGACAGCGTTGTTCGTAGGTGTGGCTTCTCCGCGTAGTTTCTCGCCCTTGGCAACGACCACTTCTTCGACCAGATCGATGAGTGTTAACCTCCACAGCTACAGGCGCTCAGAACAGGCGTCGCTACCCACGCCCGCACCAGGCTGTCTCTCTGTCGTGCTGTTCAGGCAGTCGCCGTGCAGATCCATGCGTGTTCCGAGCTTCGTGAGCTCTTCAGTTCCCGTCTTGCGGGCACAACTGGCCCCCTCGATTCGGGGACAGAGGTCGGTTACATCGCAGATGACACTCCGAAGGCAAAAAAACAGCCGGAACCGCTTGGAAAGGACCTGCCGCAGTGCTCGGCATGGAAGGAAACCAGGAAGTGCGGCTTAGAACTCCCGATGGCAAAGCCATAGCTTTCCACGGGCACAGGGTTAGACCGAAGGAAAACAGATGGCTTTTGAAGCTACGAGTGCAAGCCGGACCACAATTCCAACCACCGGAGCAACAACAACCACCTGCAACAAAGCAAGAAAGCAGCGCTCCAACAGCACCTCGCGTAAAAGAAGAGCCGCTGGACGACGATTCTGCGCCAACACCTCCGCCGCAAGTTCCACCTCCGTGCCTCTCTCCTGCTGCCGCGGCTCGCCCAGCCCCTGCTGGTGTTCCATGACCTGCGCGGTTGGGTTTCCCGGCCGCGGGAAATGGGGTTCCAGCGTCTACGGGCGCGCTGCCGCTGCCTCCTTCCGGCGTTCCCACAGCAGCGCGCGCCGTCCTCTGGCCGGCGCAAGCTGCTTACGGACCTATGCGCCGGCATAGGACCAAATCTGCTTCGGGAGCAAGAGGAGCAGGCATAGGCAAAGGAGGAGAAGGAGGAAGACCAGGAAAAGGAACAGGCACAGAAGGGACAGGAACGTCGTCTTCATCAGCGGCCAGGCATACAGGAACGAAACGATAAGCGCCCCAAGACGTCACTGATGACGCACTCAAGTCGCCAATGCCTCCAAATTCTGACGACGAGCTGTTGGCTTCGACCCGAAATTATGTGGACGATTCGTTTTCACTGTGCCTGAACAGTGCTTTGGCTACGCTGCCGTCCACGAGGTGTGCCGCTCCTGCCCGGCAGACGCCGCCGTCGTAGGCGAGTCTGTCCTGGACGCTGTCGTGGCAGCTATGACCACGAAGCGTGCGAAAGAGATTCCTTCTCGAACCGCTGAAGCAGATCCTGCTTTCGAAGCACCACGTTTGAAAGAATTCCACGCCGTTTCCGAACACTTCGAAAAAAGTGCGCCTGCCTCCTTGGACTGCTGCCGTTCCTTCCAGGTTTGTATACACAGCAAAGGAAGGAGAGGCTAAATCACGCTTGGTGGTGCAGGGCTGTTTTGAACCAGGTGCTGAAAATCACGTCGTTGATTCTCCGACACTCCGCAGAAACTCTGTCAGATGTTTGTTGTGGTTGGCTGCTTTGCACGGATGGGCGCCAGAAGCGTGGGACGTGCGAAAAGCGTTCCTGCAAGCCGAGACCGACGCCGATCCACACTACGACAATTATTCCGTCTTCGTTGTGCCACCCAAGAGCGTACCAATCCGGCCTGGATTCGTATGGAGGTTGCGAAGGGTGAAAACGCTGTGCAATCTCCGCAGGGCGCCGCGTGCGCCGTTCTTCCACATGCTCTTCTCCTGGAGCGCGGCTTCCAGCAGTCCATTCGGGACCCCTGTGTGTTTTTTCATTACGAGGACGGCCGTGCCACAGGTTATGTCGGGTTCCACGTCGAAGACGCCCTGTTGGCAGGGGAAGGACAGTTTTGGGGCGTCATCGACTCGCTACCCCTCCAGTGGGGCACCCAACAGAAGGACGACTTCACGTTCTGCGGTTTGCACGTCTCAGTAAAACTTCCGTGGGTCTCTTTAGATCAGAAGGGGCACTGCCGCTCCCTGACGTTGATTTCCGCGCGGCCGCACGGCCCCCCGACGCCCCAGCGCTCCCGTGACAGAGCCGGAACGTGCTGCGCTACGAGCTGCCCTCGGCGAGCAGATCTGGTGCACTGATCAGAGCTGCCCTCATGGCGCCTTCCCTTGTAGTTCCCTTGCGCCCCCAGCGAAGTCTGCAACAGTGTCCACCCTCTTCGAAGCCAACCGTAACGCTAGAATGCTTAGGGGGAAGCTATGTTTTTGTATTTTGGGCCGATGGATCGTTCGTGCATCTGCGTGTACACTTGCGGCGACTCGTCCAAGGGCAAGCCCCCGCAGCGAAGCATGGCCATTCTCATCGGAGAAACGATCCCAGAGGGCGCTTGCCCCATAGTGCGTGCTTATCTTTAGCGTTGGGCTTCCAAGAAGCAGATGAGGTCGATTAGCTCCACGATAGCCACTGAAAGCCTTGCTGCCGACAGCGCACCAAATTTTGCAGCACGCGACGCGGAGGAGGGTTCAAGAGGCATTGAATCTACAAGAGTCGCCTGCTGGACTCCTCCTGACAGATTCGTGGTCTCTGAATACGTACTCCACCACACCACACATCACAGAAGAAGATTTGTCTCCATCCCTGAGTCGCATCAGGGAGGCGTGTGTAGGTTGGCAGAGAACAGTTAACAGCAAAGTTATTCCTAGTGGTTTGTCTTGGGTACCTGATGCCAGTCTGCTTGTGGATCCGCTCACCAAACCAAACAGCAATCCATCGAAAATCCTTGATCCGATCAGGTCATGATCGATCGATTTGCGTTCGGCCGCGAGACCGGCGTGCGCTGCTTCTTGCTACTTGTCGTAGCCTGTTGCGGCTCAAGGCGGACCGCTGTGTTGCGGCCTCCCGACCAGCGGAAAGCTAGAGCTCGCTATGGTTGCCTCCGTTGCCATTGGCGCTCGGCCCCGGCCTGCTGCGGCGCCAGGGACCACGAGCAAGGCGTCTGCTCCAGCACCTCCGCCGTGCCAGCCGCCTCCAGCACCTTCGCCGCGCCGGCCGCCACGTACAGCGCCGACGCCGCAGCAGCTGGCCGCTGTGCCTGCCCGCAGGCACAATCCGATCGAACGCCATTTGGTCACAGAGAGCCTCCGGAGCTTTCGGCCCGAAGTGCCTGCGCTTCGCCGGATGCAGGGCCACCGGGACCTCGATCGGCCAGAGCAGGCAAAGAGGGCGGTGAGCCTCTTGAGGCAGTAGGTGCACGCGCGGCAGAAGGTCAACATGTTGACGTATATGCTTGAGCAGGGCAAACAGCTTCGGGAAGTTGGCGCGCGCCGTAAGCAGAAGCATCATAATGTCTTGCACCGCCGAGATGTTGATCTTTGTGGACAATGGATGTCTTCCCGCCTACTCCGCGACCGCGAGAGATCCAAGACAAAAAGTGTCCCGATCAGGCTGGAGGAAGCAGAGAGGGTTATGTAATAGCGAGCTCTGAGCCCAAACCGTTCTTCCAGTTCTCCCGGCTCGCCTGCAGAGGTAGACCCTCCTTCTTCAAGTCGGGCTCCGGCGGGAGAGGCAAAGCCAGGCCCTTCGCGGGTCGATGTGTCTCCATCTCCTAGCTGTGACAGCGACGCCGAGACTCTCAGTTGCGACGGCAACGACAAGGGGAGCACCCCGAGCAGGCGCGAAGAAAATCGCGTTTCCCAAGCAGCCTCCGGCAGGGAGGCGAAGGACTGGCGCGGACTTTTCTCGAAGACCACGGAGTGCCCGAAGCTGAAGCCTCCCGCATACCAGAACCTGAAGCGCCAACCCCCGAACCAGGCCAGACGCAGGAAGCGCTCTGACAACCGGAAGGTAAAGAAACAGGCGAAGGCGGAAGCGCAGAAGGCCGCAAAGACAGCCCTTTCCTGAACTGAACTGAGCCCTCCCTGTCCTAGCGGCCTTTCCTCTTTTGTACAGACACACTCAGGAAAGAATGGTGAGGTCGTCAACCGTCCAACTTTTCACCATTTGGCTGTGTCACCTCCGGCTTTCATCCTTCTCGCCTCGTGTCTCTTCGTCCCCCATCCATCCCTGCTTCTCCGATGCTGTTTGCGGCCCTTGAGCCAGGGCGCCCGGGAAAAGAGCGATCGACGATGCGATCCGAGCCGGCCCTCGATCGACACTTGGGGCACACTGAAGCCTCCTGCAGCCGACTGGGGTTTCCTGGGGTTTCCTGGAGCTTCTTTGGGCGTTCTGCTACCTCATGGGGCCTCCTGTGGCCTCCTGTGGAATCTTATTATTACCGCTGTTCGTATTCATCGTATTACTACTACTACTACTACTACTACTACTACTACTACTACTACTACTACTACCACTACTACTACTACTACTACTACTACTACTACTACTACTACTACGACTACTACTACTACTACTACTTCTACGACTTCTACTGCTACTACTTCTACTGCTACTACTACTACTACTACTACTATACTACTACTATTACTACTACTACTACTACTACTACTACTACTACTACTACTACTACTACTACTACTACTACTACTACTACTACTACTACTACTACTACTACTACTACTACTACTACTACTACTACTACTACTACCACTACTACTACTACTACTACTACTACTACTACTACTACTACTACTACTACTACTACTACTACTACTACTACTACTACTACTACTACTACTACTTCACTACGTCCACTACGTCCACTACGTCCACTACTACTACTACTACTACTACTACTGCTACTACTACTTTTACTACTACCACTACTACTACTACTACTACTACTACTACTACTACTACTACTCTACTACGACGACGACGACGACTACTACTACTACCACTACTACTACTACTACTGCTACTACTACTACTAGTAATACTAGTAGTAGTAGTAGTAGTAGTACTACTACTACTACTACTGCGACTAGTCCGACCACGACTACAACTATTAGAATTACGACTACTACCACGACTACGATGACTACGATATATTTCAACGAGTACGATTATTACTAATACGTCTACTACTATTTCTACTCCAAGGACTACGACTGATATTATCACAACTACGACTATTAATACGATTACTACTACTAATTTATTTTTTCGCTGTTACTTGAGGTTATAGTTTTACCACTACTACTACTACTTATACTACTACTACTACTACTACTACTACTACTACTACTACTACTACGGCTACTACTACTACTACTGCTAATACCATTACTACTACTGCTACGACTAAGACTAGTACGAGTGTATGATGTCGATTACTCTTACTCGTAGCATTATTACTACTACTACGAAGACGACGGCCATCACTACTACTACTACTACTACTACTACTACTACTACTACTAATCATACGACTACTACTACGACTACGATTACTTCTATTACGACCTACCAACCTACCTATCAATTCTACCTCGACTCGGACTCTTTGTATCAGTACGACTCTGGCCAGTATTATTTTTACTACTACTTCGGCTACGGTTATTACCTATTCTTTATATTACTACCATTACTATTACTACTACGACTACTACTATTCCTCCTACTACTACTACTACTACTACTACTACTACTACTACTACTGCCACTACTACTACTACTACTACTACTACTACTACTACTACTACTATTACTACTACTACTATTACTACTTCTACTTCTACGACTGTTTTTTTTACTACTACTATTACTACTACTACTACTACTACTACTACTACTACTACTACTACTACTACTACTACTACTACTACTACGACTACGACTACGATTCCGATTACGACTACTATTGCTGCTACTACTACTATTATTACTACTACTACTACTACTACTACTACTACTACTAGTACTACTTCTACTACTGCTACCTCTACTACTGCTGCTACGATTATTACCATTACTACTACCACGACGACGACTACTACTACTACTACTACTACTTCTACTACTACTACTACTACTACTACTACTAGTACTACTACTACTACTATATTATTACTAGTACTACTACTACTACTACTACTACTACTACTACTACTACTACTACTACTACTACTACTACTACTACTACTACTACTACTACTACTACTACTACTACTACTACTAACTACTACTACTACTACTACTACTACTACTACTACTACTACTACTACTACTACTACTACTACTACTACTACTACTACTGCTACTACTGCTGCTGCTACTACTACTACTACTACTACTACTACGACTACTACGACTACTACTACTCCTACTCCTACTCCTACTCCTACTACTACTACTACTACTACTATTATTACTACTACTACTACTACTACTACTACTACTACTACTACTTCTACTACCACTACTACTACTACTACTACTACTACTACTACTACTACTACTACTGCTACTACTACTACTACTACTATTACGACTATTTGTTATTATTGCTACTGCTACTGCTTCTGGTACTGCTTCGGCTACCAACATTCAGACGTCTACTGCCACTACCATCACTCCTGCGTGTATTGGACATTTGGCCCCGGGTTGTGCCAGCAATGCTACCTATGTTGTGGGAGGGCGGGAGGGGGCGGGCATGCCATGCTTAAGTCGCTCGAGCTGGCTAGCTTGACTCCTCCTCCTCTTTTTCTTCCTCCTCCTCCTCGTCCTGTCGCTATCGGTGTAAGCATGAGGGTCAGGATCTGACGCCGCCCCCCCCATCACGGGGCGGTCGCCCCTGGGGGGTTCAAACGAGTGGAACTTTGAAGGGAAAGGTGGACAAAGGCAACCGCGAGGGCGAGGACCTCCCCCCCCCCGCCCCCAGGGGGCGGAGTAGCTAGGTCCTCCAGCCGCCCCCTGGGGGAGGGGAGGAGACGGCGAGGACACGGCGACGACGAAGGACAGAGACTAACTTGATGGAGGGGGAGAGGGAGGATGTGGCGACAATTGCACGACATGAGAAGGTGAAAACGGGGGTGCGTGCACTCGCTCCTTCGCACCCTTCAGCTGCAACGCTCGTTTTCGCGATGTGTTTACCCTCTAGCTAGGCCTCCACCACTTTTCATCATTCAGCTTGCAATGATGGCTGGGCTTACGCAGTCCGCAACTCTCAGGCTCTACGTCTTTCCATTCAGCTTTCACCACGCTTCACCCTTGCTAGGCAGACTCGCCTGCACCAGCTGGAAAGGGGGTGGTATTGGGGGGCGGCGGACTTATAGCAGCCATGCTCATCAGTTCAGTCTGAACCCGCTCTTCACCTTTTGCCCAATCGCAGCGCCACATGCCCTCCTCCTCCTCCTCCTCCTCCTTCCCTGACCTCCTCCTCTTCCGCAGACCTCCTCTTCCGCAGACCTCCTCCTCCGCCTCCTCCTCTTCCTCCTCCGTCTCCTCCCCATACACCTCCTATCCTCATCCTCCCCCTCCCCCTTGGGGGGGGGGCCCGCGGACGTTCGGACTCACACAACGACGCCCAGCGCACACCTCTTCGTCGCCCGCAGGGGGATATCTGCACCCCTCCCTGAGATCCATTGCGCCGCATTTTTTGTTCACACCAGGCGTCTTCGCCCGGGCTCGGGCTTTGGGGCTTTCGCGGATCGGTCAGGCTCGAGGGCCTGTCTGGGGCCGGGGTTTGCTGGCAAGTTTCCAGCGTTGGATCGTAGGGGCTCTTCCTCCCCAGACCTCCGGCGTCGTGACTTGTGCTGCAACGCGGAGCGCGCCAGAGGTCTGGATCACTTCTCTGGGGCTTGTTGCTCGACGGCCCAGGGCACGGCAAGGCCCCCCAGATGCCGAAAATCTTGAAACATACTAGAGGTAAGCGCCCTGATAGCAGCAAAGGTGAAGAGGCGGGTCGAGGATAAGGAGGTCGGCCAGCGGACACGTGCATTCCTAGGTATACCTACGGATGCATTGGCGTGACAGGGGTGAGAGCGTTTTTCAAGGGGTCGTGGCCGTGTGACGGGGGTGAGAGCATGGCCATGTGCACCGTATTTTTTACCTAACAGCGAAGACTGATAGGTTTCTAGTGGTTTCAAAAGAGAGCAGCAGATGACTCCACAGGGGGGTCTGGGCGGGTGCCGGACAGGGTGCCGCAGAAGTCGTTTTAAGCAAACAGTCACACACTTCGTGCTCTTCGACCTCCCATAACTCCATTCCCGGGCCACATTCTGAATGCCCGGAGCCAACTGTAGGCCACTTCGTGCTCTTCGACTTCCCAGAACTCCATTCCCGGGCCACATTTTGAATGCCCGGAGCCAACTGTAGGCCACTTCGTGGTCTTCGAGTTCCCAGAACTCCATTCCCGGGCCACATTTTGAATGCCTTGAGCCAACTGTAGGCCACTTCGTGCTCTTCGAGTTCCCAGAACTCCACTCCCGGGCCACATTTTGAATGCCCGGAGCCAACTCTAGGCCACTTCGTGCTCTTCGAGTATGAAGGCCGCTGCACGGCCCAAGACTCCTCTTCGGGGTCGCAGGCGTCGCGAGATAGCGCCGCGGACAAGCGACTTTGCCACGCCTGCTCGGCGAACATATTTTGCGCCACCTTGGCAACCAAACGCCGCGTCGAAAGCAAGCAATATCACCCTTCAATTAATTGAAAAAAACGCGCCTGACGGTGCGGCGCCTCTCGCGCGCGGTTTGGCTAGCAGAGCAAGGGCAACCGATGCCGGCGCCAAAAAAAACGCACTTCGTCTGCATCTGCGCAGCTGTCGCGCGGCGACGCGCGGCCGCGCGGCCGCGCGGCGGCGTTGGCGGGCCCCGCGCGGTAAATCAGAACCGAAAAACGAAATGACGCCACGCGCGATGTCGAGTTGACCCCCCGACGTCGGGACGCGATGTTTGTTGTTCGCGCGAATGCGGCCTCGACGCCGCGAACAAAGCGTTTCGCGCGCGCCGCGCCGGGCAGGTCGGTCGCGACCTCCCAGGCGGAAGAGGTCCGAGCATTGAGGGCCGAGGAGGGAATAAACCATGCAAGCGCTGCCACAAGCGACAACGACAGAAAACTCAGCCCAAGCCCGCTCGATAGGTAGCGGCATGAAACGAAACGCAGCGGGCCGGGGCAAATTGGCGAAGGAAGCGGGCGCAAACGGGGGAGGCCTGGGCCTGGGCGACCTGCGCCCTGAGCGCCAAGGGAACTCGTGGACCCGACGGCGCGGCGCGAGTGAAGCTCATCAACGGGGGGAAATTCACTCGCCGAAACGGCGGGGGCATCGCCGCAGCCATTCCGAGGTCGCGAGATACCCCGTCGCGACGCGTCTTCCGCCGCAGCGCGTGCGGTTCGCGCGCGGGCGAGCGCGCGCGTTCGCGCGAGCGCAAAAACTCGCTCGCGCGCGCATGAAATCAACGCCGCGCGCAGTTTTGCGCGCAATCCGTTTTTTGCCCGCCGTTTTTTCCGACGGCCCGACGCGCGGCGCCATTTGTCCCCACTTGTCATCACTTTGTCACCACTTTGTCATCACTTTGTCAGCAACAAAGACGCGCGACAACCCTATTTGTCATCACTTTGTCACCACTTTGTCATCACTTTGTCATCACTTTGTCGCAAGGTTTGTCTCCGTTCCCCTTCCAAGCTGCGAAGCCCCAAATGTTTCCTTCCGCGCATCGACCTGCGGCCCGTTCAGGCAATGCCGCGCCAGCAACCGCGGGGTCAACGCTACAAACGCAACGCGCGATCTGCGCGTTTGCTGAAACTGGCCTGATGTCGCGCGATGCGGTTTGCCGCCGCGCCTCCAGCCAGCTGGAAAGCTCGGGAAAGAATTCGCGTCGTTCACGCCAATGCAGCCCCGCTGGGGTCGTCTGGGACCCCCCCCCCAGCCTGCGCCCGCGCGCGCCCCCCCAGCGAGCCTTGGCGGCGCAAGCTTCAAGCCCGCCCCGCGACCCCCTCGCGGGACGCCTGATTCAAATGCGACGCGGTCGGGGGTGCCCTTGCGACCTCAAGCCACCGCAGGCTGCTCGCAACCTTTTCTCGCTCGGTTCCCCGCTGCGCGCGCTCGCCCCCCCCGCCCGCTATATCCCCCCAATTCCCCCTCCTTCCCGCCCCTGCCCCCGCCCCCGCCCGCCCCCGCGGGGCTGGCGGACGGGGCGGGCCGCGCCCCATACATCGCATTGCATTTTGCACCCGCGCCGTTGCATTGCATCGGCAGACGCTGCGTTGAACTGGGCGCGGCGCCGCCGCGTGTTCGGCGCGTCTCCGCCCGATGCGTAGCGCGCCATGCCCCCGTTCCCGTTCCAGCGCCTGCTTTGTATCTCGTTTCATCCGCGCAGCCGACGCGGGCCCCGCCGGCGCCCCGACCCCTGCGCCCCGAATGCTTCTTCTCGTGCAGATGTTCCGCCTCCTGTCTCGGCCTTGCCTCCGGGGCGACGCCGCTGGCCGCTCGGGGGCTCGCGCGACCCTGGCGACGACGGCGGTGGAACTTCAGGGAGCTCGAAGCCCGCCGACGCACGGGGCTGCGCGCGGCGCGAAGCCAGGGCCGACGACGCGGGAAATAGTTACTTTTACGGCGGGTCTTGGGGGCAACAACGGCCCTCATATCTTCGAGTTCCTAGAACTCCATTCCCGGGCCACATGTTGAATGCCCGTAGCCAACTATAGGCAACTTCGTGCTCTTCGACTTCCCAGAACTCCCACTCCTTGGCCACATTTTCAGCAGGGGCAAGAGCACGACGAGGAGGAGGACGAGCAAGACCAGGAGGACGAGGACGAGCAGGAGCAGGACGAGGAGCAGGAGGAGCAGGAGAAGAAGGACGAGCAGGAGGAGGAGGAGGACGAGCAGGAGGAGGAGGACGACCAGGAGGAGGAGGACGACCAGGAAGAGGAGGAGGAGGAGGAGAAGGAGGGGAGGGGGAGGAGGAGGAGCAGGAGAAAGAGGACGAGCAGGAGGAGCACGAGGACGAGCAGGAGGAGGAGGAGGACGAGCAGGAGGGGAGGGCGGCCGGCTGCCCCGGCCGGCTGCCCCGGCCGGCCGCCCCGACCGGCCGCGCTTGCGCCCGGCCGCGGAGCGCGGTCAAGGGAAGGGCCGACTGCCCCGACCGGCCGCGCTTGCGCCCGGCCGCGGAGCGCGGTCAAGGGAAGGGGGCGGGGGCGGGCGGTCAAGGTTGATACCCCCTCCTCGCTCGTTCCACTGCCTGCTCGCAGCAGTGGCACCAGCACATGCACAAGAGATTCCTGCATGAACTGTTGTACTTGCATATATGATGGCCTTCGGCCAAGGTCGTGCGCACCAGGGCTCTGAGGAAGGCTCCCTAAGCTCGAGACGCTTCGAATGCTCTGTAGTTTCCTCGTAGCCTCCTTTCCATGCCTCTGTAGCTTCCACGCACTCCTGCGTCGCCGAGTTTCTTCTTGCAGCGTCCTTGTCGCGTCGCGGGGTGCGTTTGCGCCACTTCGGTGTTGCTGCGCCTTGAGACGTGTCTCTGCAGCTTCTTCGTCTCATCGGGGACTCCAGCGTCACCGAATTTGGTCCCGCATTGTGCTTGTCGTTCCAGGTCGTGCGTACGCGCGCAGAATGTTTCTCTGCAGCGTCCTCGTCGCATCAGGATCTCCAGCGTCGCAGAATGCATCCTTGTAGCGCCTCTTCTTCCAGGGCGGCGTGGTCCTGAGTCGCCGCGGACGACTCGCCGCGGACGGTTCCATTCGATTCCACGGGCGATCGTGCGCATGTAGTTTGCCACGCGCCTGCGCGCGCGGAGAGGGCCTGGGCGCCCTGTCGCCTGCGGGCGACCGCGCGGGTTAGTCCCCGCAAAAGCCAAAAGGGGCATTTCCACACGCCGGGTAAAGCCTAAAAGGGCTTTCGTCTGCCTGATCCTTGCCCCCCGCTTTCCTTCTCTTCTTTCATCGAAGTCAGAACCCCCGCCCCCTATGACGTCCTCCGCTGGCCTGGGTGGTCTACTCAGGTCGCGGAGGGGGATAGGGGGGGGGTCGTTGCCACGGCTGGTGCCTCGTTTTCACGACGGGGAGGGGGGGGTGCACCGTTCCCTCGGATGGGCACATCCCCCCCTCCAAGGGCCTCCGAGCCCTCCCTCTCCGTCCTTTTCTTCTCCCTTATCCTTCCCTCCCTCGCGGTTTTCGAAGCCTTTGGCGTCTCCGCCCACCAGAGCGGGGATCTCGACCCCCCAATGGGATTCGTGGAGCGGGGGGGGCCTTGAGAGGCCGAAGCATTTTTTTGGGGCGGGGGGGGCTGCCCCGTTCGCTCGGATGGGCACAGCCCCCCCCTCGCCGGCCTCCTCTCCTTGATCCCTCCTCCTAACGTAACGCGCCCGTTTTAAGTTAGTGCATATGATACATCGACATCCTGGGGACCGACCTTGCTTTCCTGGCGGAAGTCTGGCGAGATCTGCTGGTTGTTGGAGGAAGTAAATGTGATCGGGGCCCACGGCTTTATACAATTGCGTTTAGTTATGTAAGCGGCTCCGCCGTTCCGCCCCTCAGGCGCCCGCTTCGGGAAGGCGCGACTCAAAGGCTGGTCATTGACGTTCATTGCCCACCCACGAGCACCACGCCGGCGCGCAGCAGGCATCACCCTCACCATCGTCATCATCTGCCTCGTTAACATCATGACGACTGCTGCGCTGGCTCGAGTGTGCCCCCGTTGCTCGCCCCGACTTGTGCCGCGGCGGCGTCTGGTTGCGCGTGGCCGGAGTCATGGCCGCCCCAGGCGGAGCTCGCCGTGGCAGTGGCGGCGACCGTGTGCGAGCCGCACTGGCCGGTGGTGATGGTGGTGCTTCTCAGCCCGCCACGCAGGAACTCGTCAATGCGATTCTGCAGCTAGGCCACCTGCCTACCCAATCCAGCCGCTCGAGCGCGGAGGAGAAGCGGCTTGCCGCGGGCCTCATCAGAGCACGGAAAGCAGAGACGCTGAGCTGGCAGCAGGAGGCGCAGCTCCGCGGGCTGCAGCCTGCCACGAGGGTCCACCCCGAACACTCTGGTGCCTGCGCCGGCCCCAGCAGACAGGCGCAAGCCAGCGCCAGCGAGGTCAGGGAGGATGCAGGCGGCGGTGCTTCTCAGACTGCTGCGGCAGGCAGCGGTGCTTCTCAGCCTGCTCTGGCAGCGGGAGCAGGAGCTCTCGCCAAGCAGAAGGCGCAGCAGAAGGCAGACCTCAAGCGGAGACAGAAGAGCGAGGAGATCATGCAGCAGGTGCGGGACCTCGGCCGCTTCCCGAAGGAGTCTGCCGGGCGTAGCCCTGCAGAGCGGCAGCTGGCCCGGAAAATCCGCGCCGCACGGCATGCCAAGCAGTTCTCGCCAGAACAGGAGGCCGAGCTCCAGGCCCTGCAGCAAAAGACCGACGAGCTCGAGCAGGAGGAGGCGGAGACGAAGACCGACGAGCTCCTGCAGCAGAAGACCGAGGAGCTCATGCAGCAGGTGCGAGACCTCGGCCGCTATCCGAAGGAGTACGCCGGGCGTAGCCTCGCAGAGCGGCAGCTCGCCGAGAAAGTCCGGAAAGCACGGAAGGCCAAGCAGTTCTCCCCGGAGCAGGAGGCCGAGCTCCAGGCCCTCCAGCAGTCGGAGACCGATGACACAACAGCGACTCGCATCGCGGAGGCGGAGGCCCTCCCAAACCCCATGGAAGGGTTCGCTGAGGAGGCGCAGAACAGGATCGACCAGGACCTGCTGATGCTGGAGAGTGGCATCCGGACCAAGGCAATCCTGCGGCGCCTTGCCGTCTACAAGGAGCTGGTGTCCAGCCGCGGTGCTACTCAGCCCGCGCAGCTCAAAGAATTCGTACAGCGGTACGCGGAGCGGGTGCGCAGGGCGTCGGCCGCTTCCGCGGGGAAGACCTGCTACGTTCCCGGCGGTGAGGTGGAGGGGGGCCAGCTGCGCGTCTTCTCCGCCCGCCCCGTCATGACGGGGCCGCTCGTGTGCCAGCTCTGCGAGTGCGACTTTCTTACAGAGGAGGACTTTGCGCGGCACAAGCAGCAGGGCCACGCGGGCGAGGCGGAATACCGCAAACGGGTGCTGTTCCTGATGGCAGAGGCCGGCTGCAGGCCGATAGCCGCCCAGGAGAAGAGGATCATGGTGCAGAATTTTGCTCACTTCCAGCAGTTCTGTCACCCGGGCAGCAAGGGCAACCGCTTCTCGGGCGGCGAGGCGGTGCCCCGATGCGAGGCAGCCTGCGTAGTCTGTGCGCAGAAAGACTACCTGGAGCACCGCCACAAACTGAGCCTGTTTGGGGCAGTGCCGAAGGAGCGTGTCTCCGAGCACTGCGCGGACCCTGCAAGCGACCATGATGACCTGCCCGAGGGCGAGGCAGATGCTCGACCCGCGCGGACTCTGGTGAAGCACCGCGGGGTGTACTACTTGCAGTCCCCGGAGCTCGTGCAGAAGCTCCTGGACGTGGACAGGTACAGGCAGCGGTGGCCACTGATCCCGTACGAACAGCTGCACGCGTCCAGCGTTCAGCATCCGGAGCACCCAGAGTGGCGGTGGCTGCTGCACTCCCGCCGAGTCCATGTGGTTGCACCACCAGAAGCAACGGCGGGAACCTGCGGTGCTTCTCAGCCTGCTGCCGACAGGTCCGGCGGAGCTTCTCAGCCTGCGGACGAGAGGCCTCCGTGCGCAGGGGTGGGAGATGCCAACGCGTTGGCGTGGGTCTGTTGGGATTGCCTCAATGACCTGTGCGCCAAGAAACCGAAGATGCCGTTAAACGCCCTGGTCAACGACAATTGGATCGGCCGGGAGCTCATGATCGTTCGCAACGCTTCGAAAGCTACTAAGATGCTGGCGTCCCTTGGCCGATGCTGTTGGAAGCAAGTCCGCCTCGGCAAGGGCGCTCCGGATTTTCAGCAGAAAGGCATCTCGGGCAACGCTATCCTCTTCGCCCAGCCCACGGCGCAAATCCCGACCATGGAGCTGCCCCCGGAGCAAGGCGCGCCTGTGGACTCTCTGAACGTCGTTTTCTCGGGCGCCGCGCACAAACTCCACAAGGCGCACTGGGCAACAGTCAAGCGCGGCGAGTATATGCAGATCGTGAGGGAGCGCAAGCAGCAGTGCGCAACCTTTTCCGAGGTATCCGTCCGGGAGGATGTTGCCCCGACGCGGCTGCCGGAGGACGGCGTGCCAGACCGCATCCAAGCCTGTCTGCAACCAGTGGACGGCGCGGACAAAGCCCCGGTACGTCTGTTGGGGCCAGCATCCAGGGCGCCGGAAGTGGGCAGAGACGACGAGGCGGGAGACGAGTCTGACGAGGAGAAAGAGACAGACAAAGACGGAGAAGCAGCAGAACAGCCTGACATGGCCTACCTGCATGAAAATGTGGCAGAGTTCACAGTTGCAGTGGATCCAGTGCATGACATCGCTCCAGTCCGAATGATGCAAGCGCTGCAAGGCACGCTGGTGGCGCTGCAGGAGCAGGCAGCACGCATCGCCAAGAACGAGGTGACACCGACAGTGGCAGACAGCAGCGGTGCTCTTCAGCCTGTTGCCGACGAAGGCGGCAGGCATACGATGCGCAGCATGGTTCTCGATGTACAGAGTGCTGCTCGTTCGTTCGACGAGCGAGCGCAGGTGGTGCTGGAGAAAGCGCAAGCAGGAGCAGACGCGTGCAGGGCTGTGGGCCCGCACTCCTTATCGGTGCCTACGCAGAAACCCTTGAGTTCTTTCGACAGCAGGTCCTGGCCGGCGTGCTACACAGAGTTCTGGTTCGGGGACGGCGCGCCGAACCTCGAGCGGGAGCGGCCCATGCTGTTCGAACAGGTCTTCCCCAGGAATACTACCTATGGTACCAGTGTTGATAGAGGAGTCGATCCATTGATAGCAGTGTCTCGTTTGGACCTACATGTGTTGTTCGCAGTGTCGCGTTTGGACCTACATGTGTTGATAGCAGTGTCTCGTTTGGACCTACGTCCATTGATAGCAGTGTCTTGTTTGTACCTACGTGCGTTGATAGCAGTGTCTCGTTTGGACCTACATGTATTGATAGCAGTGTCTCGTTTGGATCTACACCCACTGATACCACTGTCTCGTTTGGACCTACATGTGTTGATGGCAGTGTCTCGTTTGGACCTACACATGTTGATAGCAGTGTCTCGTTTGGACCTACATCCATTGATAGCACTGTTCAGTTTGGACCTACATGTGTTGATAGCAGTGTCTCGTTTGGACTTACATGCGTTGATAGCAGTGTCTCGTCTGGACACACATCCATTGATAGCAAGGTTGCGTTTGGGCAGTGTCTCCTTTGGACCTACATGTGTTGTTAGCAGTGTCTCGTTTGGACCTACATGTGTTGATAGCAGTGTCTCGTTTGGACCTACATCCATTGATAGCAGTGTCTTGTTTGTACCTACATGCGTTGATAGCAGTGTCTCGTTTGGACCTACATGTGTTGATAGCAGTGTCTCGTTTGGATCTACACCCACTGATACCACTGTCTCGTTTGGACCTACATGTGTTGTTCGCAGTGTCGCGTTTGGACCTACATGTGTTGATAGCAGTGTCTCGTTTGGACCTACATCCATTGATAGCAGTGTCTTGTTTGTACCTACATGCGTTGATAGCAGTGTCTCGTTTGGACCTACATGCGTTGATAGCAGTGTCTCGTTTGGACCTACATCCATTGATAGCAAGGTTGCGTTTGGACATACATGTACATGTGTTGATAGCAGTGTCTCCTTTGGACCTACATCCATTGATCGCAGTGTTTTGTTTGTGCCTACACGCATTGATAACAGTGTCTCGTTTGGACCTACATGTGTTGATAGCAGTGTCTCGTTTGGATCTACACCCACTGATACCACTGTCTCGTTTGGACCGACACGTGTTGATAGCAGTGTCTCGTTCGGACCTACACATGTTGATAGCAGTGTCTCGTTTGGACCTACATCCATTGATAGCACTGTTCCGTTTGGACCTACATGTGTTGATAGCAGTGTCTCGTTTGGACTTACATGTGTTGATAGCAGTGTCTCGTTTGGACATACATCCATTGATAGCAAGGTTGCGTTTGGGCAGTGTCTCCTTTGGACCTACATGTGTTGTTAGCAGTGTCTCGTTTGGACCTACATGTGTTGATAGCAGTGTCTCGTTTGGACCTACATCCATTGTTAGCAGTGTCTTGTTTGTACCTACATGCGTTGATAGCAGTGTCTCGGTTGGACCTACATGTGTTGATAGCAGTGTCCCGTTTGGATCTACACCCACTGATAGCACTGTTCCGTTTGGACCTACATGCGTTGATAGCAGTGTTTCGTTTGGACCTACATGTGATGATAGCAGTGTCTCGTTTGGACATACATCCATTGAAGGCAAGGTTGCGTTTGGACCTACATGTCTTCATAGCAGCGTCTCGTTTCTTAGTCCTTCGAGGTCGCACGGCGCCTGATCAACCTGGAGGAGCTCGAGTACTCTCTCGCGACCGACGAGGGGCCCTACGAGGCAGCCTGCCAGAGCCGCTTCAGCTCGCCAGAGATCATTGCTGTCTTCGGCGACGTGATCCGCCGGCTGCGGCTCTTGAAAGGCACTCGGGCGGCGATTGGCAGGAAAGGCTTCGGCACTGACCTCCAGATCCTGTCAGAGGCGTCGGCGGAGGATTTCATGGAGGCGCTAAACATCGCTAAGCCGGCCGACTGCATCGGCTCCGCCATTTCACGCCCGGGCATGCCTGCCAAGGTCAAGACTGCCCTCAGGACGTTGCTACTTAGCACTTCCGATGTCCCAGGCACGGAGGGGCGGAAAACCGCACTCCGCTTCGACGGGCACGGCAACAACCTCAAGTTCGGCGCGGCCAGCTTCTTCGTCACACCGAACTTCGCAGACACGTACAGCCCGTTGGTCCTCCAGCTTCACGAAGGGCCCGGAAAGCGGAGCCACTTAGATATTCGCGGGGACGCGGTTGGCGCGGTGGCCAGAGCCGGCGGCGCTTCTCAGCCTGCTGGCCCTGACCTGCGGAGTCCAGCTCCGACCATGCCTTCTCTGGAGCGGATGCACCAGATAGTGGCAGCAGACCCGCGGGCGCAGGCCAAGTTCTTCCTGTTGATGACGGAGCTTCACTACCGCTACATCATCGGCTTAGAGCGCCTGTTTGTTGGCCGCACAACGCTAGCCCGACAGGCGGTGACAACGGAGGACGACGTGGCAGCGTCTCTGCAGCCGTGCGTGGCCCCAGGCACCACTGATGTGCAAGCGCCTTTCGAAGCGCAGGGCCGGGGCTTCACGCATGGCCACGGCAAAGGCCACAGCGTCATCGGGCCTACGATGGCGTGGCTGCGGTCGGCCGTGGTCGGAGGGCTGCGCACCGCCGCTCGGGAGCTGCGAACTGCGCTTCTTTCCACCGCGGAGACCGTGCAGTACGAAGCTGCCAACGAGCCCGCACGGCAGCTGGGGCTTCCTGACGTCGCGCCAGAGCCTTTCACAGCCAGGCAGCAACGACAGAGCCGCATGGACGGAGGGGAAGAGGAGGACGGCACCCTGCGCGACGAGGTGCCTCTCGGCCCGCCAGTGGAGCAGCCGCACCTGGTGGAGGAGCGAGCGCGGGCAGCCGCAGAGAACCGGATGCCTGCAATCGGCGCTGCAGCGTACCGGGGCCTCCCGCTCACAGGAGCCTTTCAGTCTACGTTTCCAAGCTACCGCCAGCGAACTAGCTTCGGGCAGCTAGGTGGCGCTCCTCAGCCTGCCATGGCAGCCAGCCATGCTAGCCTCTTCCAGACGAACGAGGATGGAGCGATTCAGGAAGTCCTCAAGCCCGATGGCTCGCCGGCTTCGGTCGAGGAGATTACCGCAGATGCGGAGGCTTGGGCGGTGGCGTTTAGCCATGACTTCTCTTGCAACATCTGCTCCAACCACGAGCACGACTGCACCGAGACGTGCGTCAAGTACGTCAAGAAGAAGCTCGAGGCCAAAGAGAGTCTGCGCTCGAACAGAACCCCGTCGTGCCGCTTCTGGTTCTTTCGCATCCAGCAGCTATGTCTAGCAGGCCGCACCAAGCGAGTGCGTCGGCGCGGCAAGCCTTTGGTCCGGACTCCGTTCATCGACTTCTCTGATGACCGCAACCAGCGGTGCCGCTGCCAGGTCAAACGCGACCAGCCGTTCAGGAGCTCCAGCAACGACGTCTCTCAAGTGACCAGCCGGTGCAACGTGGATTTCCAGTTCTTGATGTGCGCGCCTGACGAGTCTGCCGAGGCAGCAAAAGTGCTTCAGCCTGGTGGTGCTCCTCAGCCTGCCCAGGACGGGCTGCCTGCGGCCGCCCCAGCTCAGCTGGCCAAGCGCAGAAGGCTTACCAAGAAAACGGCCAGCATGAAGAACCCAGAGTCGGCAATCGCATTGCGCTCATCCAAACAACTCGGCGGCCGCAAAAAGTGGCTCTACGGTTGTGGCTCCTTGCATCCGACAGATGCATCTGTCGTGGAGAGCTTCCAAGCTGCTTTCCAGAAGGCTTTCTCCATGGACTTCTACATCACGAAGTACCAGGGCAAGATGATGGAGTCCATGACGCCGCTCTTCCAGTCTATGCTCACCGGCATGCAGCGTCTGGAGCAGCAGGAGAGGGACGAGAAGGAGGAGGAAGCCCGGAAGGTGCTCAGTGAGGGCGGCGCTGACGGCGAGGACCAGACGCTGGCCAAACGGGGCCGGACGCGCGAGGATCTCGCTCGCCGCGCTCGGCGGGTCTGTATCCGCCTGGCGTCGATGGCGAACCGGTGCTTCTGGCTCTCCACGACGGAGGTGGCCGTGCATATCCTCACAGGCGGCGACTGCCTCCAGTCGCACCACAATGTGCGGCTCTTCACGAGACAACTACAGTGGGCCTGCCAGCAGTGCAAACGCTTGCTAAACCATGAAGCTTCGGGCGAGGAGACGCATAATGATCAGGTGCCAACACAAGCAGTCCGCATCCAGATCCCTGACGCCGACAACGAGGAGGAGGACGCAGCAGGTGACGCCAGCGGTGCTCCTCAGCCTCCTGGAGACACCCCTGCTGGTGATGAGCAGGGTGGCGGTGCGGAGTGCGAGGACATGCACTTGTGCACCACCAGCACGAACGCGGCCGACGACTACGCCCACAGAGGCCCTCGCCTGCAGACCATGCCGTACTACGTCTACAGGATGTACGTCCGGCGAGTCCTGAAGCCGAGCCGGGTCAAAGCTTCTGGACCGCGATTCTTCGCCTTCGAGAACCACTACGTCATGGCTCAGCGGTGCATGCAGGAGGTCCGGTTGACGCGGAGTTCCGTCCCCACCATCGATGGCTTCCAGTGCCCGACCTGGGCACAGGACCCCGAGCAGAACTCGCTCTTCAAGGCCCTCCTCTTCACGCCTTGGGCGTGCGAGTGTCCCCTCTCTTGTGGCTGCGTTACTCAGTACAGCCGTATGTTGAGGAACTGCGACTGCCCCGCCGTGCGCCCATGCTCGTTCGAGCGGGCGTGGCGGCTTCGGTGCGCGGAGATCCACGCGTTGGCAGCGCGCGCAGACTCCAGGAGCCGCCTGGCCCGCAAGAGGCTCGTGCTCGCGGACACGACCCTCTTCTCCGAGCTGAAAGAGCCCCGGGTGAACCTCGAGGAGGGCGAGCTGGTGCTCCTCAGCCTAGCGCACTTCGCAAGGTCCCACCTGGCGCGGCGCATGCCAGCGGAGGCGGCACGGCGCATCCTCGCCTTCAGTGACCACCATTGCCGGTGGCACGAGGAACAGTGCACCCTGGCGGAGTTCTGTGCGCACGTGGCGCGAGACGTGCTGGCGCACGTGGACCTCGCGGCGGAGGCGCGGGTTAAGCCTCGGCCAGCAGCGACTGCACACCTCGAGGCGGATGAGGACTCCGCGAGCGATGCCGAAGGACTCAAGGGGCGAGTCCCGCTGGAACTCGTTGACGTGGGTGGAGGCGGCGGCAGCGACGTAGAGGAGGACGTGGAGGGCGCCGCGATTACCGAGATCTCCCGGTTTCCGCTGCGGGACCACGTCAGAGCAACCGAGCTGGCCCTACAGCAAGACCAACTGCAGCGCTTGGACCAGAAGGGCCGCCTCAGCTACGCCGATAAGCAGTTGAAGAACCTCGACCGAGCGTACAGCGGCATGCTGCAGCCCAGCTTCGCACTGCCAGCCAGCAGCGGCGCGCGGGAACATCAGGGCACGCGGCTGGACGAGACCTTTTCTGACATGCTCGCCCTACAGCGGCAAAGCATTGCGCTCCAAAAGAAGCAAGCGAGCCCTGATGGAGAGACCTTGCCCGAGGCTGCGGACGACTGGCTACCCAGCGGTGCTCCTCAGCCTGCTGCCGAGGACGCGCAGCCGGAGCTCGTGCCGCAGCTCTTGGCCATGCAGGGCCCGGCGGCTGTTGCGTGGAAGCTTGTCAATGATGCCGAGTGCACGGAGGAGCAGATTGACGCGGTGGCGTTGTTCGCGCTGTCCCTGCAGAAACGCTTTGACGGCAGACCAGACAAGACAACGCATCTGCTCCCCGTAGTATCCGCGACAGGCAACCACAGAGCGATTTGGCTCGGGGGAGGCGGTGTCGGCTCCCCGTAGTATCCGCGACAGGCAACCACAGAGCGATTTGGCTCGGGGGAGGCGGTGTCGGCAAGACACGCACCCTCTCCAAAGTGGTGGAGCCGATGGCCATCACTTACTTCGGCGAGCAGGGGTACCTCGGCAAAGCTCAGTCCAACCACGCGGCACACAACCTCGGCCCGCGCGGCAGGACAATGCATTCCTCCAAGGGGCTGCTCATGTCGGACTCCCTGCAGACCGCCAGGCTGCGCTTGACGCCACAGACGCAGAAAAAGCTGGACCGCCTCACAGGCACACTCGGCGTCGACGTGATCGATGAGCTGGGTGCTGTGCCGGGGCCTTTGCTGCATGCCGATGCACTGCGCACGACCTACGGCAGGGCGTTGCGCTACAACCTTGACCCCACGAAGTACATGCGCCCGCAGGAGACGCGGGGGCGCATGGCCGTGAAGATCTTGTGCGGGGACTTCTACCAGTTGCCGCCGGTCCCCGCCAGCGCCTCCCTGCTGGCGCCTCACACGGGCCAGTCCTACGAACACCAACAGGGTAGGAAGTTGCTCGCCGACTTCGAGTACGTCATCGATTTCGTGCAGATGCAGCGCTTTACAGACCCGTTGCAACTCGAGGTTCTCCACGCCATGAGAACTCCAGGCGGAAAAAAGATCTCTGACGAGAGCTGGCAGGCGATCGTCAAAACAGAGGTCGTTAGCCCTAGCGGTGCTGGTCAGCCTGCTGCCAGCAGCAGCGGAACCGCTCAGCCACCTCAATGGGGCCCTCGGTTGCGTGCAGCACGAGGCTGGTACGAGTCCGCCTATGAGTGGCGCATCGTCTCTTACGCCATGCATGCACAGGCCAAGCTTGATGCGCACGATGCTGGCCAGCTGCTCTTTTACGTCCCAGCAATCGACAGACCAGCCGCGCGCCTCGCGAAGCCTGATTTCGACGAGATGCGCGCGGAGCCCAACATCGGCGCTACCGCAAAAATGCCGGGGCTGCTGCCGCTCTTCGTTGGCATGGAGGTCATCCTGACAGAATCCGTCTTGCCACCGAAGTATGTCCGTGGCGCGCCAGGCAAAGTGGTAGGCATAGAGCTGCACGCTCTGGAACCTCCGGTGGAGGGCCGCCCGTCCATTGTCTCGGACGGTGTGGTCGTACTCTACTACATGCCAAAGGCCGTCTATGTCAAGATCGATGACAGCGATGAACTTTTCTTGAAGGCCGCGCCGGTGACAGCTGGCAGTGCTTCTCAGCCTGCCGGCCCCGACCTGCGCGGAGTGCTCGCGATCACCCCGCAGGCGCGCCCCTGGAAGTTCAAAGCGAAGACAGGTGGCCCGGCCATCGCGGTGTCCAGGACGCAGTTGACCGTGCTGCCCAAGAAGCAGGGGACTCTGCATGGCGTCCAGGGCAAGACGACGGACCCAGGCTTCATCGTGCACTGGACGTTTCCGCCAGGACTCAAGAAGGAGTCCATTTGGCTTGCCTACTACGTCAGCCTGTCGCGCCCCAGAAGCTTCAACCAACTCTTGAGCCACGGCTTGCCTGACCGGAGCATCATCGAATCCGGCCCCCCGGAACAGATCGCCAAGGCCTTCGCCGAGCTCTTCACGGACAAGATTGCCGCGACGAAGATCGCTTGCGCGAAGGCCCGACAGCAACTGGGATGGCCTGCGCGAGCTTGAGGAGCCATGAGATGCAGTTTGCGTTGTGGCGGTGCTGTTCAGTCTGTCCGTCTGCATTCGCGTGGTGCTTCTCAGCCTGCATGCGCGTGGTGCTTCTCAGCCTGCGCTCGTGTGCAGCTGTGCGCGGTGAGCCTGCACGTGTCGTGCAATGCTTTTCAGCCTGCGCGTGTCTGCAGCTTCTCCGCTTCGCACGCCGCTCCTCAGCGCGGTCCTCTGAAAAAAAGGACAGTCATCATCTCATCGTCGCACTCATCATCGCACTCATCATCATCATTCATTGCCAGCGTTGATAGCAGTGTCTCGTTTTTACCTAACAGCTTGTTGTGATAGGTTTCTAGTGGTGTCAAAAGAGAGCAGCAGATGACTCCACAAGGGGGTCTGGGCGGGTGCCGGACAGGGTGCCGCAGAAGTCGTTTTAAGCCAACGGTCACACATCTCGTGCTCCTCGACCTCCCAGAACTCCATTCCCGGGCCACATTCTGAATGCCCGGAACCAACTGTAGGTCACTTCGTGCTCTTCGACTTGCCAGAACTCCATTCCCGGGCCACATTTTGAATGCCCGGAGCCAACTGTAGGCCACTTCGTGGTCTTCGAGTCCCCAGAATTCCATTCCCGGGCCACCTTTTGAATGCCCGGAGCCAACTGTAGGCCACTTCGTGCTCTTCGAGTTCCCAGAACTCCATTCCCGGGCCACATTTTGAATGCCCGGAGCCAACTCTAGGCCACTTCGTGTTCTTCTAGTTCCCAGAATTCCATTCCTGGGCATGATTTTGAATGCCCGGAGCCAACTGTAGGCCACTTCGTGTTCTTCTAGTTCCCAGAATTCCATTCCTGGGCCACATTTTGAATGCTGAGGCAGGCTGATGCTGCGGCCGAGGCAGGCTGAGGCTGAGGCAGGCTGAGGCTGAGGCCGAGGCTGAAGGCAGACTGAGGCTGAGGCTGAAGCAGACTGAGGCTGAGGCTGAGGCAGGCTGAGGCTGAGGCTGAGGCAGGCTGATGCTGAGGCAGGCTGAGGCTGAGGCTGAGGCTGATGCAGGCTGAGGCTGAGGCAGGCTGAGGCTGAGGCCGAGGCTGAAGGCAGACTGAGGCTGAGGCTGAAGCAGGCTGAGGCTGAGGCTGAGGCTGAGGCAGGCTGAGGCTGAGGCTGAGGCAGGCTGAGGCTGAGGCTGTGACTGCGACTGCCGTTGCCGCTGCGACTGTCATCGCGAATGCGACTACGACTGCGAGAACAGCAGAATTCTGCAACTGGATTTTCATCTGAATCTTTAAGGGGAATGCTTTCAGATATGCTTTTACACATCGCTGTTAGGTTGCTTTGCCGGGATAATTTGTTTGCCAGGGGTCGTGGCCGTGTGACAGTGATGAGGGCACGGCCATGTGCACCGTAGAACCGTAGAATCTGTTTCGCTCAGGGTCTTGGGCGTGTGACAGGGGTGCCAGCACAGCCATGCATACCGTATTGTTTTTCTGCCACGCACCGTGGACGTGTGACAGGGATGAGAGCACGGCCATGTGCACTGCAGTGTTGTTACCAGGGATTGGCCGTGTGGTGGGGGTGAGGACACGGCCATGTGCACCGTAGTTTTTTTGAACCCCGGATCGCGGCCGTGCGACAGGGGTGAGAAATCTGGCCATGCACACAGTATTTGTTTTCCCCCGGGATCTTGGCCGTGTGACAGGGGTGGGAGCACGACGATGTGCACCGCATGCAGTGCATGTTTGAGGGATCGGTGCCGTCCGGACCTACGATGTAGCCAGCATTGAGGCGAGAGCACGATTCTTGAATTCAGTATAAGGAAGCCTCGGGCGACACGGCTGCCGCACCAGCTGCCAGACGGCGCAGACCTCCTCTGGCTCCCCGTCGCCCTTGTGGGCGATTTTCTGTGGTCCTCAGTGGGAGAATCTCTCGTCACGATTTTGTTCACGACCCGAGAAGAACTGGGTCCCCCCCTTCCGCTTCACTCCTGCTCTTCTCCCAGCCCCCTCCTCCACCCCATACAACCCGCCCCCCCCCTGCTCTTCCTCCTCCTCCTCCTCCTCCTCCTCCTCCTCCTCCTCCCTCTCCCCCTCCCCTTCCTCTCTCCTCCCCCTCTCTCTTCCTCGTGCGCTCCGTCATCGTCCGCAACTGGCCCAGAGCGCCAGAGCACCCAGAGTCTTCGATTCTCGCTCTTCGAGCGTCTTGGGGACGACTTAACACCTCTTCCTCCTGATCTCCTCCTCCTGATCTCCTCCTTCTCACTCTCCTCCTGAACCTCCTCCTCCTCCTGATCTCCTCCTCCTCCTTCCCTCCTCCTCCTGCCCCTCCCACCAGCGCCTGTCTGGAGAAAGACTGTGCGCCTCTGGCGCCACCCGGGCTATGCTTTCCGCGGCCCCACAGCTGTCCACTCGTACAGCGCCCCCGAAGCCTTGCCTACCTGCCTGCTTGCGATTACTCCTCGGTGATCGATGCTGCGGATCGGTTTGTCATGACATGAAGGAACCCAGACATGATCGCGTCGTAACAAAAATCAGGACGGGAGGTTTTTCTCGATTTTCGGCCCCTGGGGGCCCTCCGTCAAAAAACGATTCAGGATGAACAACTGGCATTGTGGAAAGGGTTTAGACTTCCAGGGACGCCGTCCAGAAAAAAACAGGTCCTCGCATGTCTGGGAAGGGGTCTCGAGGGAAACGGGTCCTAGAGTTTGTTCGCGGGTTTTGGTTAACTTTGGCCCTCCACTGGCCACGTGAGTGTCAAAAGAGCAATTGTTTGTTTGCTCGTCGCGAATTCCCACCAGTCCATCCTAAAGCAGCCAGTCTATGGAAGAGTACTGTCTATCCAGAGACGATGCCCAGACGAGTCGCCCTGTTCAGGGAAGTAAAGGAGCATGCAGAGGAACAAAGAGCTGGAGAAACCGTTCTTGGGGCTCTTTTCGGGACCTCTTAGGGTCCTCTTGGGGCTCTTTTGGGGGGTCTTGGGGCGCTCTTGGGGCCCCCTTGGGGCCATACTGGGACTCCCCTGGGAGCTTCGGAGGGCCTCCTCGCGCCATTTTGGAGACCATCGATCAAAGGAGGGGGGGTCCTTGATTTCCCTCCCCCCTCCGGGGCCATCAAAGTTGCCTCTTGGGGCGCTCTTGGGGCCCTCTGGGGGCGATCTTGCGAGGCCCTGGGGCCGTCTTGGGGGCCTCTCGAGCCCTTCTTGGAGCTGTCTCCGGCCATCCAGGGGCCATCTTGAGGCCTCACATGCTTATCGGAAGCGAACAGGCGAGAAGGCAAGCATCATTGGTTTTCCTTATGTGTTTGAAGGATTCGGGCTTCTCGGGGAGGTCCTGACGGGTCTCCAAAAGCACTTGGATCCTTCTTGTGGCTTTCTTGGGGCCTCTCGGAGGCATGTTATTAGCTATCCTGAGCCATTCTGGGCTATCTTGAGCGATATCGGAGGCCATCTTGGGCTCTCTGAGGCCCTCTTGGGGCCATCTTGGGCCATCTTGGACGCTCCAACCCCTCGCGACCCCCCCCCGTCCAGGGGAAGGGGTAGGGGGAGGGGTCAAGACCCCCTCCCCGCCCGCAAGCCGTCTCGCTCACTCCGACCCGCCCTCCCAACACATACGTAGCACCCGAGTCTGGCCCGAGCCTGAGCATATTCAGCAGTCGTCATTGGATGGGCAGCTACTGGGGGCCAATCCGCCGCCGCCGCCGCCTCCGCCGCCGCCGCCGCCGACGCCGCCGCCGCCGCCGCCGCTGCCCGCCGCCGCCGCCTGCCGCCGCCGCGCCGCCCCCGCCGCCGCCGCCGCCGCCGCCTGCCGCCGCGCCGCCGCCGCCGCCGCCGCCGCAGCCGCTGCCGCCACCGCCGCCGCCGCCGCCGCGCCGCGCCGCCCCCCCCGTTGCCAAACCGCCGCCGCCGCCGCCGCAGCCGCTGCCCCCACCGCCACCGCCACCGCCGCAGCCGCCGCCGCCGCCGCCGCAGCCGCTGCAGCCGCCGCCGCCGCCGCAGCCGCCGCAGCCGCCGCAGCCGCCGCAGCCGCCGCCGCCGCCAAGTGTACTATGTATCGTTTTTTGACAGGGATGGTGTGGGGGGGCCGCATCGGGTTGGCTGCGCATGTTCCGAATTTGGAGGCAAAGTGTGGTTTGCATTGTTTTTTACAAGGAATGGTGGGGGGGGTGTTGTCATGGACCCTGGTTGGCCCCCAGTCGCCTGGGGGAGGGGGTGTTTATTAATAGGGAACAGTGATAAACCTCTCTCCCCGAAGGGGAAGAAGAGGTTGTGGATGGGGAACGACAGACATCGGTAGACGACCTGTCGCCCAGAGGGCTGGTGGGATTAACGATGAAGAGTTGGTCCCGGGGTAAAGCCCCGCAGTTGCAGGACCTGTTTCCCTCAGAACCTTTCCCGCCAGGTCAAGGCACAGACCTTCGAAGCCCTCCCGCCCGACCAGAAGGGGAGGCGCCCAGAGGAAGCGCCCCTGGAGCCGCCACTGGTACCACCCCCGTCCTCGCCGTCGGCCTATACCTTTGATACTCGGTTCGGGGACCCTCCTGGGGCCCAGCTAACGGCTCCGTTCGACTCTAATTCGACTTCATTTCGAATCTGGTTCGGCTCTAGCTCGACTCAAGTTCGACTCGAGCTCGACTCAAGGCGACGGACGTTCGACGCAGTATCGGCGCATGAGTGGAGCGAGTGGCCCACCAGGAAGGTCCCCAGAACGAGCATCTAATCCGACACCGACATGGTGGCCGTCGGGCGGGCGACCATCCGGCGCCTCGAGAAAAATCACGGCGACTTGGTTGTCGTCCGTTTTGGCCTCCAGCTCTGCGCGGGTGCCCCCCGCGGCGCAGATCTCCCTGGGCTCGCGCCTCGGGGCCATCCAGACCTGAAGGGCGTGGATGTGGATGTGCTTGTCGCTCGCGGGACGGAAGCCGAAGGGCACGTTGCCCCCAGGTGGCCCGTCAGGGAGGGCTTTACCTCACAGCTGCTCCTGGAATGCCCCGCCATGCTTGTCGCCCCGCCAACGCCCCACACATTCCTCACGAAGGACCCGCGAATGCCCCGCTAATGACCCAGTAGTGGCTCCACTAATGGCCCCGCGAGTGGCTCACTGCTGAATTTGGCCCACTCATGGCCCACTATGAAGATGAACCCGCTACCGATTCACTAATGGCCCACGAATGACCTGCTGATGACTTCTGACACCAATGACCCATGAACGGTCTTCGAACGGCTCGCTCCTTTCCTTCTTTCGCGCTAGCGCGATTGCAGAGCATCAGTCGTGCCAGACCAGGGAGGTTATCAGCGTGCCATCAGCCAGGTCCGAAGGCACTAGATGAGGCAGGGCCCGTCACGAGACCCTGCGGGCCCGTGGCCTCAGAGGGGCGGGGGTGGGTGGGCGGCGGGGGCGTGGCCCGCAGAGGAGCTCGGGGCAGTCGTCGGGCAGAGGCCGGCAGGAGCCGCCAGGGGGGGGGCAGCCGGCGGCTGCTGCGGTGGGCCTGATGCGGTCCCAGTGTGGCGGCGGTGGCGTCGACGGCAGCAGCGGCGGCGGCGGCGAATGATGGCGATGATGGTGGCGACGAATCGGGCGGGGCGAAGACGAGGAC
Source organism: Prorocentrum cordatum (assembly GCA_963575745.1). Taxonomy (NCBI): domain Eukaryota; class Dinophyceae; order Prorocentrales; family Prorocentraceae; genus Prorocentrum; species Prorocentrum cordatum. The sequence continues at coordinate 499,262 of CAUYUJ010014749.1, read as the reverse complement.
GAGTCCGTTCCAGGGCGCTCTGGAGCATTCTCAGAGCGCTCTGGGATGCTCTGAGAAGGCCGCGGCGCTCGCTACATCCTCCAGGACCGCCAGATCTCAGAGGTTCCCAATTTTCATCCTCGCCCGATGCTGTCCGCGTTCTGGTTTCGTCTTAGATGACGACGGTGACGATTGTGGCCGCAGTCGGTACTGGTGGCGACGAACGCGGTGATGTTGGTGAGGATGGTGAGGATCATGGCGGAGACAGGTTGATGCAAGCAGTGATTGGTGCCAGAGGCGATTACAAGTTCTGTGGTAATCCCTGTGGCGAGCCTGGAGAATGCGGCGTTGGCGACGGCGGCCCCGATCTGATGTGATCTTTCAACGCCACCCGCGATGCCCGAGCCCCCGCATGGGTTTTACAAAAGGCAATCACATTGCCGCCGGAGTTTCTGCAAGGAGGTGAGGAGGGAGAGAAGGTGGCAGTGTCCAGACCACTTCGTGGAACTGGCGACGGCACGCCTGGTTAGAGGTGCGTCGCATTCGACCGCTCGGGTCTGTCATCGGTGCGGTAGTAGAGCAGGAGTCTGGATGCAGTGCTTTACTTGTTGATTGAACGTCGCACATTGTTTGGGTCGAACATGCACGAAGGTGGTGGTTGTCGATAGTTGCTGTTCGTTGCCTTACATGAGGCCTTCCAGAAAAGGGCTTCGCCTTCGAGGGATCGATCGGACGGTTTTTTTAGGCGGAAGCCAGAGGAAGCAAGTGTGGGGACAGTTCCGCGGGCGGAATCTGGCGAACGCCTGGCCGAAGACGGCCTAGGTCAATTTCGGGCTTATGAGAGATGCGCTGGTAGCGAGCACGGACCCCAAACGATGATGTCTTGCAGTCTATGCGGTGAAATCGAGGTGGCGCAATCAGTGTTCGAAAGCAGTGCGGAAGCGATGCAAGTCAATCCAAAACATGCAGAGCAGTGCGAAGCAACGCGGCGACGGGTGTCGACGTGCTGGCCGGACCGCAAGTGGGGCCCAGCGGCCACTGCGGCGACGCGCGGCGACGGGCGGCGACGAGTCAGCGGGACCGCCACCAGGGTCCGGTTCTTTTTTTGGAGCACAAGTAGTTTAGAAGTTCTAAGTGGAAGCATGGTTTTGGGAATGTTTTTCCCGGAAAGGGCATAGGCCCAGGGTTCTCTTTTCCTATGTAAACATATCCCCCCGTGCCCAACTTGAAGGAGGCCGGCGGATTCTTTCCCTGATAAATATCGAGGTCGAAGGAGGCCGGCGGATTAAAATTTGAGGATGTCTCAGGCGAAACGCTTGTTTTTGAAATCCCGATCGATAAATCACAGGGTGCGGGCCACCTCAGCACGACCACATCCCAGCAGCACACCCCAGCACGACCACGCCCCAGCACGACCACGCCCCAGCACGACCACACCCCAGCACGACCACACCCCAGCACGACCACACCCCAGCACGACCACACCCCAGCACGACCACACCCCAGCACGACCCGATCGATAAATCACAGGGTGCGGACCACCCCAGCACGACCACACCCCAGCACGACCCCACCCCAGCACGACCCCACCCCAGCACGACCACGCCCCAGCACGACCACACCCCAGCACGACCACACCCCAGCACGACCACACCCCAGCACGACCCCACCCCAGCACGACCCCACCCTAGCACGACCACACCCCACGACCACGAGCACGACCACACCCAGCACGCACGACCACAGCCGACCAGCACGACCACACCCCAGCACGACCACACCCCAGCACGACCCCACCCCAGCAAGACCACACCCCAGCACGACCACACCCCAGCACGACCTCACCACAGCACGACCACACCCCAGCACGACCACGCCCCAGCACGACCACGCCCCAGCACGACCACGCCCCAGCACGACCACGCCCCAGCACGACCACCCCCAGCACGACCACCCCCCTAGCACGACCACCCCCCAGCACGACCACCCCCCAGCACGACCACACCCCAGCACGACCACACCCCAACACGACCATACTCCAGCACGACCACACCCCAGCACGACCACACCCAGTCGCACCCCCGTGGAATGTTTCGTGGGGTGTCTGGTTGAGTGGTTGCCTGTTCGTGGGGGGTGTCTCGTGGAATGTTTCACGGGGTGTCTCGTGGAATGTTTCGTGAGGTGTCTCGTGGGTTGTTTCGTGAGGTGTCTCCTGGGATGTTTCGCGGGGTGTCTCGTGGGATGTTTCGTGAGGTGTCGCCCAGTTGGATATCGTGAAAACGTGACCATGCTGCACATGTCTATATCCCTTTCCGGGTTCGTGGGTCCATCATGTTTGGGATTCAGAGCTTGGGAAAGAGCCATACATCAACACGTTCGTCTCATTGAGATGCACTGGCCAGACACGCTCAAACGCGAAGTCTTGACGTTTCGAATGTATTTTGCTTTTTGGGATGCCAGACATCGGAGAGAAGTATACGTTGCCATGTGCGCGATTGAGGTCGCTCATGAGACAATCGCTGGCGACTCCATCGGCCGCACAGCCTCTGACAACAGAGATGCTCACGTGCTTGCTGATTCCCCTCCCCCCATCCTCTCAAATGTCCGATGCCTTGCATGCGTGTTGGAGAGCGCTTCACTTAGGAACTCACTGGCGTCCCACGCCCAGGTGGCTCTGGACGAGGAGTGGCAACAAGTTCAGGAGTCCCCCCCTGAATTGCATCGGCAGCGGCAACGAGCAACCATGAACACAGCATTGCTCGAAAAAGAAACAGCTGCATAAGCATGAGCGTTCGGACCTGCGAGCGTTCATGCGTATGCCTTCTCTGATTCCCTACATGATTGTGTCTCTGACCGAGAGGATGTGGGCACAGCTCGCCCACCCCACAGTCGAGTTTGATTCGTAGGTCGACGCCGCCAAAGCAAGGGTAGCCTTGCGTCCTGTGTTTAGCACCCCATGCCTTCTGCATTCATATGGCAATGTGCCCCTCGGAGGTGTCCCGTATCCTCTCGCGTGTCCTCTTCAATCGAGTTTGACTGCACAGCCGACGCGCCAGCACATCCCCCCGCGGCCAGAGCGCGCGCGCACCAGAGATGCGCGCTCCCGCGTGCTCGCTGGTGGCGGTTTCACTGGCCTGGCGCGCCGGCGGCCTCGACAACGGCGCGCCGCACTCGAAGATCGGCGGGGTTCAAAGGTGGGGCCCTGAGGGATTCTGGGCCTCCCAAGTGTGGTCGGAGTACGGTCGGGAACTTTTGGATGGCGTGTCGCGCCTCCCGTTCTGGACCACCACGCTATTTCGCAAGACGCTATCCACTTCGCGGGCCCCAGGCGTCGAAGTCTCGAGTCTTTCCCAGCCTCCGCCCGCGGAGCGCCATCCGCTTGCATGGCATGGCGTATCGCCGGGGCCGCCGCGGCGACACGCTAAGCACAAGTTCCCAACAGCATGCCTCCCAGATGGGGTCGGAGCAAATGGGATCGGAGGATCGCGCCGCATCGCCGATGCATCGCCGATGAGGCTCGATGTGGAGCTCGCTTTTCTCCACGCCGACGTCCGCGATGCATCTCCGACGGCGCCGATGCATCGGCGATGCTGCGCGAGCCACCGACCCTATCTACTTGGACCCATTTATTTAGAAGTTCTCTGGGATGGGGCCCTCAGGGTGAGAACCTCACACAGCGAGGCTTCAACTTGTGATCCACTTCCTAGCCTTAGGGCCCAATCCATCAGAGCCCCATCCTTGACCAGCCGAGAAGATGCCCCCTCTCGGCTGGTCCAGTTGGGTGGCCCTCGGCCCAGAAGAAGCCTCGGCTGCCGCGCAGCCGCCAGAGTTCGACTTCTGCGACGAGTCCAGCGTGAAAGCCTCCATCGACGCGTTCCACGAGGCCTTGCCAGCTTGAAGCGCATCCCTATCCCTATGATCGACGTCACCCTGTGCCGGTGCTGATCTGAAGGAGTCCTTCCGTTTCTGAGAGCACATCCCTACGATTGTAATCGCCCTGGGTTTGTCAATCTCAGGGATAAGGATACTCTCGACGCTGGTCAGGTCGGCTTGTACGAGGCAGGATACCGCCACTTCCACCTGGACGACTGCTGGGCAGACAGGTCCCGGAACGCCTCTGGATTTCTTCAGGCAGATCGCGGCCATTTCCCCAGGGGCATGAAGGAATTGGTCCAGTACGCGCACAGCAGGGGTCTCACCTATGGGTTGTACACTTGCGGGGGGACCTGGACATGTGTGGGTAAGCGGCCCGGGTCCAGAGACCATTGGGACAAGGATGCTGCCACTTTTGCCGAGTGGGGGGTGGACGTGGTCAAGATGGATTGGTGCAACCATGACGACATGGATCCTGTCGTTGCGTATAGGAACATGTCCGATGCACTCAACAGGACAGGCCGCCACATTCATCTGAACATGTGCGAGTGGGGCCAAAAAGAGCCCTGGAGGTGGGGTCCCAGCATCGCACAGTCGTGGCGGGCCACTCAGGACCACGTGGCGAGCTGGGATTCCACGAAGGACATCATCGCCCAGCGCACGGCTATCCCTGCCAGACATGGTGGCGCTCCTTTCGCGTGGAATGACATGGACATGCTGCAGACAGGGAATTACAGGCAGGCGGCGCGCTCCAATGGCGTAGCTGCTGACATGAGCGCTGCCGAGTACAAGTCGGAGTTCAGCATGTGGGCGATACTGGCCTCGCCCCTCGTGGTCACGACACCTATCCTGAACTGCTCGTCCACAGATCAGATCAACGGGAATTTCACCCCGAGCTCGTGCCGGCCGTCCATCACTCCGCTGCAGAAGGAGATCCTGCTCAACACCGAGGTGCTCGCCATCAACCAGGACGTGACGCCGGCAGGGCGCCTCCTGCACTCCGCAGGGCAGCGGGAAAACTCGACCATGGTCTACGCTCGCAACCTCTCCGACGGCAGCGTCGCAGTCGCCTTCTACAACCCGGGGGACAGTGCATCGCCTGGTGCTCCAGAGACCCACCAACTCGTGTACGTGCACCTGCGCCAGTCCTGGTCCGTCCCACCTGGGCTCGTGATTGGCGTTGAACGCTATACGCTTTCCCCGGCCAAGACAGGAGGACGTACGCACCAATCCTGGGTCCAGGATGGGCCTGGCCAGGGTCGGCGCAGGTGTATAGTCGACGCCCTCCTGTCCTCTCGGAGGCCCCCGCGGATGTATCGGTCGGTCCGGCGCTGAAGCCCACCTTCCGCACGGTGGGCCAGGTACGAGCAGCCCGAGAACTCCGCGCAGACCTCCGTAAGCTTGGGCGCAGGTGCAGTCAAGACGCTGAAATGAGCACCGCTTTGGGTTCGGAAGGGGCTCGTTGTTCCTTAGGCCACTCTGTGGTTGTTACTCTGGCCCTCCTCGTGCACCCAGGCCCCTTTGTTGCCAAACAGGAGCTTCGTTCCCCACTTAGCGTTCCTTATTGCAGCAGCTTGACTGTAGCTGTTTGGCGAGCACCAGAACGGGCCTCGCCGTTCGGCAGACGCCGGCGGAAGGCTGGGGAAAGCACTCGGGAGTGGAACGGCGGATGGCAGGCGAGTGGCGGCATCAGTAAAAGGGAGGCGTGGGCATTGTCGGATGCATGGTTTCTGGAGCGGGCTATTTGGTTCTCCAGGTGCGGTCCCATTCCCTGAGCTAGGCTGGGCAAGCGGCGTGGCTGCCTCGGTGCGCGACCTGTGGCTGCGCGAGGACGTTGGTGTCGATACCGGCCGCTTCCCAGAGACGGGCTTTCTGCATGTCCAAGCGCACGGCACTTTGTTGTTTCGTTTGACGCCGAAGAAGGCAAGCTTGGATAGTGTATATGTGATTTGAGGCCCACCAGGGTGGGAAGTCCTACGTCCGCTCAGCATCATCTCAGCGACGTGAACGTAATCCCGTCGGATTCTGGTCGGCTTTCTCCGCCAGACTACGTACATCCTTTTTGTCATTAGCAAAGGCGCTGTGATCGGCTTCCGTCAGGCCCTCGCTTGGAGTGGCTAGTGTCGCGTCTGGCGGGATGCAGAGCAGGCCTTTGAAGTCGTAGGTGGATGTGCGTTAGGCCTTTCGGCGGAGCCTTCGATCGAGGCAAACATTTCCTCCACAGTGAGAGCATGTTTGAGTCGTCACATGGAGCCCAGTGCGGGGGCGCCGGTTGTGAACATTGGATGACCCCATACACAGCATTGTAAATGGCGACCCCACGTCCCCTCCCCGCCTCTGTACCATATTGGACCCTTGTGTCCCGGACTGGTCTTGAAGGATGCGTCGAGCGATTTCGTCTCTGGATTGCGAATTGGAGGGTTCCAGGGGCTTAGGTCAGGCCCCTGAGAGGCCCCATCTGATCCTCCTCCCCCGCCGTTCTCCCCAAGTATCCCTCTCCCTCTGCACCCCCTTCCCCATCCCCCTTGCCTTCTCTCCATGCTGGAACCTGCTGGGAAGACGTTTCTGGCGGTGATCGTCAAGGGAGGCCGCCAAGGCGTCCAGTGCCGAGGTCCCTGAAGGAGTCAGGAGGGAGAAAAACACAGACACAATTAATCGTCGATTTCCTCCGAAAATATGGGGAAATATGGGAAGTGGGAAAAAAAACAAAAACTGAAAATATTGGAAATATGGGAAATCCTGTTATTTGTGTCTATTTATTTGTGTGTCCCAGGGCCCCTTCACTTAAGTAGCGCCAAGGAGGCCGTTCGTGGTTCCCGAGACGGTCCTACAACGCATCAAGGCCTCGGACATATCCAGAAGCCGCTTGAGAGGATCCAACAGCGGCCCCCGAGAGGCCTAAGGCATCTCAAGGTGCACTCAAGAGGGTACAAGGGCCCGAGCCGAGCGAAGAGGGACGAGGGATGAGGTCGCACCTCTGGAACAGCTCAATCTCGAAAGGTATCGAGACGTGCGCCCACTGTTTCTTGACGTTGCCCAGCCCTCCGCTGCGCTCTTTCAACAAATAACTGACTGCTACTGACATTCATCCCCTGGGGATAATGAAGTTCGGAGCCCAGGCGGGAGAACAAACGTCTTCCCGTATATCTCAGCATACTGATGAAGATTATGTTGATGATGATGATGATGATGATGATGATGATGATGATGATGGTGATGGTGATGGTGATGGTGATGGTGATGTTGATGATGCTGATGCTGCTGATGATGATGATGATCAAAGTGGCCTTGAACGTATATATATATACAATACACATAGTATCTACATTACATAAACGACGTTTTTTTATCATAGAAATTATTTTTGGATATCCATAGGAGTGCTTCGGAAATCCATAGGAATCCGATTGACATCGGGATCTCTGAGGAAACCCATCGGATTCCTTAGGAAATCCAACTTCGATTCGTAGCTTTCCCCCGTGATTATCAAGTTCGGCTTTGCCGCCCTTCTTCCCCGACCAACTCTGCATTGGCCGTGAATAAGAATCACTCAACGGTTAAGAGGGGGTAGAATTTAATGTCCGGGGCTGGCGGTTAGCCACTCGGATCCATATTCCCAGTGCATCCCCCTCAGCATGCCATTTTGAGTTTGCTGCGCTGGCGAACGACGATTATTGGCCTCTCTTCCTCAACATGGTGGCCACATCTCTGTGTTGGCCAGGTGGGCCACCCAGACTGGTGGCTGCGCAAAGGACTGGATCGTCCTCCTCCTGTTGTGGATACTGCCCGGTGTTGTCCTGGCAAGACTTGTAGAAAGAACTGGGGACTCGAACTACGTACATTCGCACCCTGCCCGTGGTTCCTGGCTTCAGGGTTTCGGGCGATGCACCTCCGAGCAGCGGCACTTGGCCAACGGGCAGCTCTCGGCCTCTCCCTCCTTCCCGTCCTTCGCTGGTTGGCGCGCGAAGGCCGCTCCAGTCGCGCGACCAGCGCCCCTCGCCGGCCGCAGCTCCAGCGAGCGCACAGCCGCACAGGCCCCGCTGCTGGGTTCAAGCCCGCCAGGGAGCCCACATGGAGCACGCGAACAACAGCATTTCAGCGACCTCGGCCTCTGAGAGCTTCCTTGGGGAGAGAATCAACAAATTCCCTGCCGTGCTTCAGTGCTCATCGCCCCTCGGGGCGGCTTTCAGAGGTCCTGGCCCCACCAGCAGGTGATCTTTACTAATCAGCCCTGCTTTCACCCCAACAAAACACTACGAAGCCGACATCCAAGCATAAATCCTTCGGCGCAGGAGGAGGCCGACGAAGAGGAACCGGACAAGGCGGAGGAAGTCGAAGGAGGGAGGAGAGATCGTAGAAGGACGCACAGGTGGAATTCTTGACTCCCCCCCTGCCATCCCCCCAGTTTCCCCCCCGTTGTCCCGAGGCATTGGGCAGCACAGGCGTGAGAGTACAACAAAAGTAGAACCCCCCAGCGCCCGCGCGAGTCCAATGCCCAATTTTGAGTCGACAAAATGGCGGAGGGAGGGAAGGGCGGGGAAGGGGGGGCGAGGTTGAGGATGAACTGGGCGAGGAGGAGAGGAAGTGCGAGAGAAGGTCGGAGAGGGGAATCCGATGAGGAGTAGCGAGTAGGAGTCAAGTGAGCTAGGCCGAACGAGTCAGCAGAATCCGTCCATTCCCATCATCATTCTTATAGCAGAGGAATGAAGTTTCGCACAACTTGAGATTGGCATCGGAACGCGTTCCCACCTAACGAAGGGAAGGCGCTCCCGCGCGGCCCCGCTTCCGACGGCTTGACGAAGGGGAAACGACGCGGGCCGCGCAGGGGCCGGGACCAGCATTTCAGAAAGTCCATGCGCGGTGCTCCGGCGGGCGGCAGAGTTTCCGATGCTCGCAACGAAGGCGAAGCACGCGCCGCGCCGACACAGCATTGCCAGCGCCAATTGCGCGGCTTGGGCGAGGACAGCATTTCGGTCGCTCTCGCACGGCCCCGCTGGCGCTGCCGCCCGCTTGCGCGCTGCTCGGCAGGCGAAACGCCGCGCCCACGCGGGAACGCCGTTTCAAAGCGAAGAGTGCACGGAGTTTGGGTAAGGGCGACGAGTCGCCCGCTCGCGCGTGGCCCCAAAAATTTCGGCAAGTGCAGAGGGCAGGCGCCGCGCCGAGGTGGAAACGCCGCGCTCCGGCGAGACCTGCGCGGCGCCGTCGCGAGAGTGGCACTCCTGTCGCCCCTCGCAGGGACGCGAGGACAATGCACTCCGTGTCTCGCAGCACTGTGGCGGAGCCCGACGTGCTTGCACCGCTTGCTCGCGCTCAAACGCGGAGCCCGCGTTTTGTGCTCCATGGGTGAGGATTGTGGACCTCGTGTAGACAGCAGTGTCCCTGCCGCGCCGGCCGATATTGTGGTGTCCCTGCCGCGCCGCCCGATATTGTGGCACTCCGTTTTTCTTTTTGGCTTGGGTCAAGAACAGATGCTAACTATAGCTCAGCACGTCGCACCGATCCAGGCCAGGAAAAACATCTTCCATCAACAAAACATCCTGGCCAGGGTCGACGCAGGTGCATTTAGCTGCCCACGCCAAGTTCCGCCACCGTGCCAGCGCAGCACCCTGTCTGTGTGACTCTGCTCCCACTGTTGTGACGTGGGGAGCTCTCTTGTGGCATACTTCCAAGGGCCGTTTTGGGGCCCAGTTGGGTTCCTAGAGGGTTGTCTTGAGGCCCTCCTTGGATCCTCTTTGGCCATGTTTGGGGCTTCTTGTGGCATCTTGGTGCCGTCTTGGGTTGTCTAGGGGGCCGCATGGGTCATCCTGGGGCTCTCGTGAGCTGCCCTGTGCCCCTCTCGGGCCGTCTTGGGGCCCTGTTCGAGCTGTCCTGGGCGGTCTGTGTGGCGCTTTGGGGCCCTCGTTGGGCTCTTGGGGCTCCCTTGGGATTCCTCGGATGCCAACCTGGAATCCTCCCTAGCCGAGAGGCCCGAGAATGGCACATTTGTTCCACGCGTGGAAAACATCCTCCAAACAGTGCTTGCACTTACCCATTGTCCATCTCTACTTCTTCGGAAGTTTTTCTATTTTTCCCGGAAAGGGCGCGGGCCCAGGGTTCTCTTTTTCCCGGAAAGGGCGCAGGCCCAGGGTTCTCTTTTAGTTGGTTTACCCCCCGGTTTCGACGGGAGGTGGGCCGGCGAAATTATTCTGCGATAAATTACGTGCGGGAAGAGGGCCGGCGAAATTATTTTTGAGGATGTCTCGAGCGAAACGCTTGTTTTTCAGAATTTGTTGAGGATGTCTCGAGCGAGACGCTGGTTTTGCAGAGTTGGGGATGTCTCGAGCGAAACGCTTGGTTTCAGAATTTGTTGAGGATGTCTCGAGCGACACGCTGGTTTTGCAGAGCCGACCGCGACACGGAAAAGCGCCCCTCGCGCAGGAATTCCAGGATGTCTCGCGCGTGCCGCGTCCCGCGCGCGGGTATTTGGATTTCTTTGGATTTTGACAGGATGTCTCGAGCGAAACGCTTGTTTTTCATAATTTGTAGAGGATGTCTCGAGCGAAACGCTGGTTTTGCAAAATTGGAGGATGTCTCGAGCGGTGGCCTTGTGGGGGGCCAGAATTCAAAGGATGTCTCAGGAGAAATGCTTCTTATCACGTCCCGCTCGCAGGAATTCCGAGGATGTCTTGCGCGTGCAGCGTCCCGCGCGTAGGAATTCAGATGATTTTGACAGGATGTCTTGAGCGAAACGCTTGTCCCCAGCACGTTCCGTAGCGCGTCCCCTTGGCACGTCCCGCGGTGCGTCCCCATGGCACGTCCCTTGGCACGTCGCTTGGCGCGTCCCTTGAGACGTTCTGCGTCGCGTCCTCCTGGCATGTTCCCCTGTCCATTAGCTCTGGGGCAGCTACTATGTGTTCAGGCAGCTCGAGCTTAAGATCCAGATCAGTTCGGTCAGGACTCGGATGCAAAGGAGGACTCGATCCACGAGGCTATAGAGCACAATCGCGCCATGGCACATCGCAATTCAGCACGGCGCAGCACAGCACTGATTTCGGCACGGTACATCAAGGTCGATACACTCAGCATTGCAACTTGGCACGTTCCTTGGCACGTTCCGTGGGGCGTCCTTTGGCGAGTCCCCCTGGCACGTCGCGTGGCGCGTCCCCTGGCACATCCCGTGGCACATCCATTGGCACGTTCCGTAGCGCGTCCCCTTGGCACGTCCCGCGGTGCGACCCCATGGCACGTCCCCTGGCACGTCGCCTGGCGCATCCCTTGGGACGTTTCGCGGCGCGTCCTCCTGGCATGTTCCCCTGTCCATTAGCTCTGGGGCAGCTACTATGTGTTCAGGCAGCTCGAGCTTAAGATCCAGATCAGTTCGGTCAGGACTCGGATGCAAAGGAGGACTCGATCCACGAGGCTATAGAGCACAGTCGCGCCATGGCACATCGCAATTCAGCACGGCGCAGCACAGCACAGCCCTCGGCAGGGTACATCCAGATCGATACACTCAGCATTGCATTTGCCCGTCACCCAATCAGGTGTCTTTGAAAACGCTGCCATGTGTTACAGTTCTATATTCCTTTCCGGGTTCGTGGGTCGATCATGTTCTATGTAAACATATCCCCCCGTGCCCAACTTGAAGGAGGCCGGCGGATTCTTTCCCTGATACATATCGAGGTCGAAGGAGGCCGGCGGATTAAAATTTGAGGATGTCTCAGGCGAAACGCTTGTTTTTGAAATCCCGATCGATAAATCACAGGGTGCGGGCCACCTCAGCACGACCACATCCCAGCACGACCACACCCCAGCACGACCACGCCCCAGCACGACCACGCCCCAGCACGACCACACCCCAGCACGACCACACCCCAGCACGACCACACCCCAGCACGACCACACCCCAGCACGACCACACCCCAGCACGACCCGATCGATAAATCACAGGGTGCGGACCACCCCAGCACGACCACACCCCAGCACGACCCCACCCCAGCACGACCCCACCCCAGCACGACCACGCCCCAGCACGACCACACCCCAGCACGACCACACCCCAGCACGACCACACCCCAGCACGACCCCCCCAGCACGACCAGCACGACCAGCACGACCCCACCCTAGCACGACCACACCCCAGCACGACCACACCCCAGCACGACCCCACCCCAGCACGACCCCACCCCAGCAAGACCACACCCCAGCACGACCACACCCCAGCACGACCTCACCACAGCACGACCACACCCCAGCACGACCACGCCCCAGCACGACCACGCCCCAGCACGACCACGCCCCAGCACGACCACCCCTCAGCACGACCACCCCCCTAGCACGACCACCCCCCAGCACGACCACCCCCCAGCACGACCACACCCCAGCACGACCACACCCCAACACGACCATACTCCAGCACGACCACACCCCAGCACGACCACACCCAGTCGCACCCCCGTGGAATGTTTCGTGGGGTGTCTGGTTGAGTGGTTGCCTGCTCGTGGGGTGTCTCGTGGAATGTTTCACGGGGTGTCTCGTGGAATGTTTCGTGAGGTGTCTCGTGGGTTGTTTCGTGAGGTGTCTCCTGGGATGTTTCGCGGGGTGTCTCGTGGGATGTTTCGTGAGGTGTCGCCCAGTTGGATATCGTGAAAACGTGACCATGCTGCACATGTCTATATCCCTTTCCGGGTTCGTGGGTCCATCATGTTTGGGAACTGTTCTGTCTTGGGCCTCTCCCTGGCCACCAGGGGGGCCAGGAACAATTAGAAATGAGCACAACTAGAGATGAGCACGACAAGAACTGAACGACGTGTAGGGGTTCTTACGTTCCTTCTTGAGCACTTGGATCAGTCCGTCGAGGCACGCCGCGCGCGCGGCGCGCGGGCGCGCTGCGCGGATGGACCGCGAGCGCCGCGGCACAGCGACGCTGCGCTGCGGGCGGCGCCTGGCTCCCTCCACGCCTCGCTGCCGGTGCTCGCAGTGCTCGCCCAGGCCTTCGCCTCGCTGCCGGGCCTTCGCTTTAGGCCCTCTGCGCCTCGCTGTCTCGTCTACCCGGGCTGGCGCAGCCCCTCCCCCGAGGAAGTGGCCGCTGCTCGGCCGCTCGGCCCTCGTGCTGGCCACGGGGGCCGGTGCGAAGCGCCGGGGGGGGTGGGGGCGCCGGCACCAGCTGCAAAGAGCGGTTGGACCGCGTTCCGCCGCCAGGGAAGGAAGTGGAGGGAGGACGAGGGAGGAGGGAGCAGGAGGAAGAGGGAGGAGAAGGAGGAGAAGGGAGGAGGAGGACGAGAAGGAGGAGGGAGGGAGGGAGGGAGGGAGGGACGGGGGGAGTGAGGGAGGGAGGGACGGGGGGAGTGAGGGAGGGAGGGATGGAGGAGGAGGAGCAGGAGGAGGAGGAGGAGGAGGAGGAGGAGGAGGAGGAGAAGGAGAGGGGAAGCTTCACAAAGGCCCCCCCCCAGCCACACCCGAGGAGAGCCCGCCCCGCGCCCAGCACGCGGGCAGGCGTGGCCCGGCGTCCGCCAGGCGGCCTCCGCGCGGGGGCCCCCGCGCCGCCGCATGATCGACGCCTTCCTCGAGGATCGAACTTCGAGGATCGACGACCGAGGTTCGTCGTGGATCCTTCGAGGATCGAGGATCCTTCGACGGATCCCTCGTTGATTGATCGAACTTCGAGGATCGACGGCCTTGGCGGCAGCGGGCGAATCCTGGGTGTGCCGACCCGTCCTCGCCCCGAGGTCCTTCCCCAGTGTAGCTCGACTCTCTCCCTCCTCCTCCCGCTCCCTTTTTTCCTGGAAAGGGCGTAGGCCCAGGGTTCTCTTTTAGTTGGTTTGCCCCCGGGTCTGACGGGAAGAGGGCCGGCGGATTTCTTCTGCGATAAATGACGAGTGGGAAGAGGGCCGGCGAATAACAAATTCAGGATGTCCCTAGCGAAACGCTTGTTTTTCATACTTTGTTGAGGATGTCTCGAGTGAAACGCTTGTTTTGTGTTATAGATTGTCTTCTCCTGGGGACCAGAATTTAGAGGATCTCTTAACTGAAATGCTTGGTTTCACGTGCCCAGGTCTTGAGGATATCTTGAGCGAGACGCTTGGTTTCACGCCTCCAGGTTGCCCAGGCAGAGGTCAAGCGCCAGGATTTGCTGAGGATTTCTCGAGCGAGACGTTTGCTTTCACGTGTCCTCGTCGCCCAGGCGGATGTCTAGAAAGAGGAGGTGTTGAGGAAGTCTCGATCGAGATGCTTGTTTGCACGTGTCCAGGTTGCCCAGGCGGATGCCTAGCATGAGGATGTGTTGAGAATGTCTCAAGAGATACGCTTGTTTTCACGTGTCCAGGTCGCCCAGGCGGATGTCTAACATGAGGATGTGTTGAGGATGTCTCGAGCGAGACGTTTGCTTTCACGTGTACAGGTCGCCAAGGCGGATGTCTAGAAAGAGGAGGTGTTGAAAACGTCTCGAGCGAAACGCTTGTTTTCACGTGCCCAGGTCACCCAGGCGGACGTCTCACATGAAGATGTGTTGAGTATGTCTCGAGCGAACTACTTGTTTTCACGTGTCCTTTTCGCCCAGGCGGATGTCTAGCATCAGAATGTGTTGAGGATGTGTTGAGCGAAACGTCCCCTGGCTTGTCGCCTGGCGCCTCCCTTGAGACGTTCCGCGGCGCGTCCTCCTGGCATGTCCCCCTGTCAATTGGCTCTGGGGCAGCTACTATGTGTTCAGGCAGCTCGAGCTGAAGGTCCAGATCAGTTCGGTCAGGACTCGGATGCGAAGGAGGACTCGATCCACGACGCTATAGAGCACAACCGCGGCATGGCACATCGCAATTCAGCGCGGTGCAGCACAGCGCAGACTTCGGCACGGTACATCAAGATCGATACAATCAGCATTGCAACTTGGCACGTTCCTTGGCACGTTCCGTGGGGCGTCCCTTGGCGAGTCCCCCTGGCACGTCGCGTGGCGCGTCCCCTGGCACATTCCGTGGCACATCCATTGGCACGTTCCGTAGCGCGTCCCCTTGGCACGTCCTACGGTGCGACCCCATGGCACGTTCCCTGGCACGTCGCCTGGCGCGTCCCTTGGGACGTTTCGCGGCGCGTCCTCCTGGCATGTCCCCCTGTCAATTAGCTCTGGGGCAGCTACTATGTGTTCAGGCAGCTCGAGCTGAAGATCCAGATCAGTTCGGTCAGGACTCGGATGCAAAGGAAGACTCGATCCACGATGCTATAGAGCACAACCGCTGCATGGCACATCGCAATTCAGCATGGTGCAGCACAGCACAGCCGTCGGCCCGGTACATCAAGATCGATACAATCAGCATTGCATTTGCCCGTCACCCAATCAGGTGTCTTTGAAAACGCTGCCATGCGTTACATGTGTATATATATATATATATATATATATTCCTGTCCTGGTTCGTGGGTCGATCATGTTTTTCCGTAATTTGTGGAGGATGTCTCAAGCGAAACGCTGGTTTTGCAAAATTGGGGGATGCCTCGAGCAGGGGCCTCGTGGGGGGCCAGAATTCAGATGATGTCTCAAGCGAAATGGTTGTTTTCACGTCCCGCTCGCAGGAATTCCGGGGATGTCTCGCACGTGCCGCGTCCCGCGCGCAGGAATTTCGAGGATATCTCGACTATTTGTTTTCGGGATTTCTTTGGATTTTGCCAGGCTGTCTCGAGCGAAACGCTTGTTTGTTTCATAATTTGTTGAGGGTGTCTCGAGCGAAACGCTGGTTTTACAACATTGGGGGGGTCTCGAGCGGGGGCCTCGTGGGGGGCCAGAATTCAGAGGATGTCTGCGAAATGGTTGTTTTCAAGTCCCGCTCGCAGGAATTCCGAGGATGTCTCGCGCGTGCCACGTCCCGCGCGCAGGAATTTCGATGATGTCTCGACTAATTCGCCTGTTGTTCCAGGAATTCGTAGGATTTTCGCAGGATGTCTCAAGCGAAACGCTTGTCCCCAGCACGTTCCGTAGCGCGTCCCGTTGGCACGTCCCGCGGTGCGTCCCCATGGCACGTTCCCTTGCACGTCGCCTGGCGCGTCCCTTGAGACGTTCCGCGGCGCGTCCTCCTGGCATGCCCCCCTGCCAATTAGCTCTGGGGCAGCTACTATGTGTTCAGGCAGCTCGAGCTGAAGATCCAGATCAGTTCGGTCAGGACTCGGATGTAAAGGAGGACTCGATCCACGACGCCATAGAGCACAATCGCGGCATGGCACATCGCAGTTCAGCACGGTGCAGCACAGCACAGCCCTCGGCAGGGTACATCAAGATCGATACACTCAGCATTGCACTTGCCCGTCACCCAATCAGGTGTCTTTGAAAAAGTTGCCATGCGTTACAGCTCTATATTCCTTTCCGGGTTCGTGGGTCGATCATGTTGGGAGTCAGGGGGTCGGACGTTCACATTGTCCCACGCCCCAGTTCCCCGCATTGTTGCTTTCTTGGTGGGGGGATTTGTCTGCACGGCCCTCCCCTTACCCAGGGGGTCACGGGAACGCCCCAGGCAGGTCGCGGGCGTGAGACCCACGACCCTGTTTGGGTTTAGAATGTCGTGAGCTCTGCTTCTAGACCTGCCCCCGAAGCGCTTTTACTTGTTTCACGTTCTCCTTCTCCTCCTCCCCTTTCGCGCGTTCTATTTGCCAAAATCCGTCGCTCGAATTGCACGCTGGCTGGTTATGCTTGCGGGGGGGACTGCAGCGAATGGTGCGCTTCGCGTGGCTAGTTGCGTGAGAGGGCTCGTTGTGTGGGAACAAGGGAGCCATTGGCTCTGGGCGTTCCTGGCCCTTTCTGGAAGCTCCTCGTCGCCCAGGCTGGGTCCGCCTCGAAGTTCTGGTCGGCGCACACCCCAGGAACAGTCAGGGGGGTCGATGCCACGCCCCTGGCCCCAGGGCCCAGGCCTCCCCGCGACGTGGACAAAGTCACGGCGCGATTGTTTTGTTGATTGCTCTCGGCCCCCGAGGGCCTTCGCCAGGCCCCTAGGCCCGTCGAGTTCGTTCAGCCCTCTGTGGGCACACGCTGTGGCAGAAACCACGGGGTCGGAGGTCGTGGCCGTCGTCGTCTTCACCCCAGGAGATCCAACGGCACGGTTTCTGCGGAAATGTTTGGGACGACCGGGCCCAGCGCGACGGCGCGAGTCCCATCTTCGGGGCCTCTTCGGGGCCTCCGGGGGCCTGCAGGAGACCTTTTGGCCTCCGGAGGCCATCTTGGGGGCCTCTCTCGGCAGTCGCGGGTCTCTCTCTGGGCGTTTCAGGGCCTGCTGGAAGGGGAGGGCCAGTCAAAACCCAAGCTGCACCAACGATGGTACGATTCAGACTCCCGTTCCAAGCTCACTCGTTAGTCTTTCCAGCATTCTCATTCACTGCGCGACGCGCAGTCTGGAAAAGCCTGTGCCCCATAAAACTCAGACTGGAGCTCCGCTTGAAAGACGCAGCCCTGTATCTTGAGCTCAGAGGACTGCGAGAAGGCGCGGTCATAATAGGAGCCGCCCTTCGTCAGTGTAAGTGTTGCTCGGCTTGTCAGGCGCGGTGTGAGCAGTTGGACAAGTACCAAGCGAAAACCAAATTTTGAAGATGAGCCGCCACGCATCCGTGTAATTGTGTTATTTGTCGAAGACGGGTGTTCGCGGCGCAGACGTGCGAATCCCATGTTGAACACCACACTCCCTCCATCAGTGTAACTGTACGATGCAGTTATCTACGCAGCTTGCGCGTCGAGGTCCTGTAATTTGTCCAAGGCCGTGTGCGGGCATTCGGGCATTCCCCGATCTGGAATTGGTGGCTTGGATCTCCCGTGTGGTCTCATGTATGGTTTCCCGCGTGGTTTATTGTATGATCCGTAAGGGCTTCGCCCCCTGCCGCCAGCCCCCTCTCTATCATAATGGGATACATCAGAGCTATATTGGGATGTTCGGGCGCCGTCTTGATGACATTCGGGAACGTCATGCTAGGGCGGCTGGCGATGAGCAAAACAGATCGAGATGTTGAAGTTGTTGTTGAACGCTTTGTTGTCTTCTCGGCATTTCCCTCCAGTTGTTCACTGGAAGCGCTCTGGGAACGGCTGGGGATTGCTTCAGGCAATCTCTGGGAAGGTTATTGAATCGCTTCGCTCATTCCGCCGGCCCATAGTGTAGCGTCGCTGGCACTTGCTTGCGTGCTCGGGGGGGCATTTGGGTGGCCTCCTGGGGCCGCTTGGGGGCCTCTTGGGGGCCTCCTGAGGGCCTGTTGGGGGCCTCTTGGGGCCTCTTAGGGGCCTCTTGGGGCCTCCTGGGGACTTCTGAGGGCCGAGGGCTCGAAATATTGTTTCGTGTTCCCCCCCTGGGGTCCCTCTTGGGGCGTTCTTGGGGCCCTCTTGGGCCGTCTTGGAGGCCTCTTGGGCCGTCTTGGAGCCCTCTTGGGCCGTCTTGGGGCCCTCTTGGGGGCCTCTTGGGCCCTCTTGGGGCGGTCTTGGGGGCCTCTTGGGCCGTCTTGGGGTGTCGTGAAGCCGAAAAGGTGGAAACGCCAAAATCTCTCCAAAACCTAAGGAAAAGCAGTGAATTTTGCCTCTTGGGGCCCTCTCGGGAGTGCTCTTGGAGGCCTCTTGGGGCGTCTGGGGGCCATCGTGGGCGTCTTGGAGCGATCTTGTGGCATCTCGGACCCCTCATGTAGCATCTTGGGGGCCTCTTGGAAGCCTCTTGGCCCTTCTTGGGGCTCTCGGGGACGTCTCGGAGCCGCGTTGGTGCGCTGCTGGAGCGCCCTGGTGACTCCTCCCGGGACTCTCTCGGGACCTTGCCGGGGTACTTTCCGCCCGGGGGCCCCCAGGGGCCGCCCCGCGCGCGCGAAGTAGAAAGATTGTAAAGCAGTCACCGGAGATCTTAGCACGCCTCTGGCCCGTTGGGCCGGCGAATTTTTTTCTGCTCTGGAGAAGGAGTGGCGCCTTTGGGCAGCTTCCGCGAGGTAGATTCGCAGCGTGGGGGGTGCGCGCGAATTTGGGTGTAATTTGCGGGGGATCGTGGCCTCGGGAACGCGAACGTGGCGTAATTTACGAGGAATCGTGGCCTGGGGGGCGCGACAGCGGCGTAATTTACAAAGGATCGTTGCCTCGGGGGCGCGAATGTGGCGTAATTCACGCGGGATCGTGGCCTCGGGGACGCGAATGTGGCGTAACCTTCGAGGGATCGTGGCCTGGCGGAGTGAATGTGGAACCCACCTCCGAATTTTCCAGGAACGGGGGGGGGGAAAAGAATACCAGCGGAGCACATTTCCCAATACAGAAAATTGCCGTTTTTCTGCTTTGGAGAGGGGAGCGCCTTTTCGGCAGCCTCTGCGAAGCGGATTCGTGGCCTCGGGGGCGCGCTCGCTGCGTAATTTAAAAGGATCGTGGCGTCAGGGGCGCGAATTTGTTGTAATTTACAAGGGATCGTGGCCTCGGGGGCGCGAAAGTTATGAAAATTACATGGGATCGTGGCTTCGGGGGCGCGGATGCGGTGTAAATTACAAGGGATCGTGGCCTCGAGGGCGCGAATGCGGAGTAATGTACGAAGGATCGTGGCCTCGGAGAAGCACATGTGGTGCAAATTATAAAGATCGTGGCCTCGGAGACGCGAACGCGGCGTAATTTACGGAGGATCGTGGCCTCGGAGCGCGAATGCAGCGTAATTTGCAAGGGGTTATGGCTTCGGGGGCACGAAACTCCTGTATTTGTTCGTGTCCCACGCCCCCCCAGAAATTCTGAGAACCCCCCCGGGGGACTCTAACCAGGGCCCTTTTCGGCTCCCCCCCCTCGCGCGGACAGTAACAATTTACAGTAGGAAGCAGAAAGCAGTACTGTAACTGGAAACTGGAAACTGGAACTGGCGCAGGGAGCAGCAACCTTAATCCTCGCAGCCTGATGGCTCTGCAAGGGGGCCGGCGGATTTCCCGTCGCGTAGTCTCCCGCATGGTCTTCCATGTAGCATCCCGTGTGGACATCTGTACAGCTTCCCGCATAGTATTCCGTATGATCTCCAGTATGGTCTTTTGTATAATCTCCCGTGTTGTGCGTCATCTGGTATCCAGTATGTATGGCCTCCGTCATTGTCACCCTTGTGACCTGTGTCCCGTTTCGTTGTCCGTATGGTCTCCCGTACGATTTTACCGTGTGGTGTTCAGCACGGTCTCCCGCATGTGCAGTGCAGTCCAAGGTTCTGTTTACTTCGTGTCCTCTGCCGCCGCAAGCGTGCACGGCGCCACGGCGAGAGCCCAATCTTGAAAACCGTGTGCCCTCCATCCAACTCGCCTCCTCATCCTTCTCCTCCTCCTCCCTCCTCCTCTTCCTGCTCCCCCTCCTTCTCCTTCTCCTCGTCGTCCTCCTCGTCTCCTCGTCCTCCGCATCCGTGCAGCTGTTGGAAATTTCCAGCTTTCAGATTGGAGTCGGTGGGGGAGTACGGGGCAAAAAGCTCCGCTGGCACCAACAGCACGTCTGGGATGGGGGACAGAGGGGAGTCATTCATGAAGAGGAGGGGGAGGAAAGGATCGGATTGGTCCTGGATTCGGCACTGGGTCGATGCCAGGCCAGACTGGAGGGCCGCCAAAAATCATCTGGCACCGTTCCATCACCTGCTGGCGGGGTCGGGGATGCACGCTGCTTTTTCTACTGCAGCTTCGAGCGGCTCGAACAGACACAGCGCGAGCATGTCCACTCGATGTGGTTCCCGTCCCCCCTCGGCTGGTGGTTCAAAGTCCGTGGCAGCAGGGCGGCGGCTCGACGCGGGCCCTCCGCCACGCGGAACGAGCAAAACCTGAAGGATACCGAGACGTGACATTTTCGGGAGACTCGAACCCGTGCTGAAGGAGTTCTGGGGCACTCTTCCTCCTCCTCCTCCTCCTCCTCCTCTTCCTCCTCCTCCTCTTCCTCTTCCTCCTCCTCCTCCGCTCTTGTACGGGCAGCAGACGGCGGTCATCGCTTATGTACCAGAAGAGCTGGGTGCCCCCAGGGGCTGGCCCAGCTTCTGCACATACCGGTGCACCGTCTCGATGCCAGCCTTCTGGTTCGACATGTCGGCGTTGAGCATACTCACCTGCGCTGAGAGATCAGTCACTTTAGCTGAGATGTCCTTGATGTTCTTGTCCGTCGCCATCTTCTCGAAGATCTGAGGGGCGTCATCTGCATTATGATGCGTCGCTGTGGTGGGCGATGTGCTCCATCGTGTCCTTCAGTGAGTCGAAGAAGTCCGTCCACCTTTTCTGTAACTCTGCGAGCTGGCGCTCGTGATTGCACGGTTTCTTGGAGTCGATGGGAACGGGACCATTTTTCTTGGCAAAGATCGGCATGCCACGTTCGGCACTGGGTGGGTCTGGTGAGATGTCTGGTGGTCCAGGTGATGCCGGGCCCTCAGAAGTAGAGCTTCACTTATTGGCATTGATTTAGTCGATTACTTGCGCTTCAACGGTGGTGCCGGGTTGGGCCAACACGTTTCTGGCTTTGCTTTGGCGTTGTAGTCTCTTCGCGAGGTCCCGCCACCAATCGTTGCACAGCACATGTCATTCAGGCGCATGAGCTGGACGATCTTCTGCACGAGGTCGAGCGTGTGGTGGCCAGTCTTCACCTAGCACGATCTGGGTGAGGACGAGAAGGACGAGACCACCGCCGATGGGGCCGCTGCTTCAACGTTGGCGGCCTCCTGCTTGTTGGCGCGCTGGCAAAATCTGGATCCCTGAATGTCACCCAGAACTTCTTGCGCCACGGGCAGGTGCTCCGACTGCCGCGCGAGACACTTCTCCACTGCTGGCCTGGTGGAGGTTCCCCAGCGGACTCAAACGCAAATGGCTTGATCCAAAATGGCTACGGGGGGGAAGCGGTGGGGGGGAGAAGGTGCGGAGGGGTGGGTGGTGGTTCAAGGGTTGGTGGAGGAAGAGGTGGGGAGGAGGTTCAGGGGGTGGGGTGGGGTCAAGTTAGCCAGCTCGAACGAGCCAGAGGGCTCCGTCCACTCCCACCCGCCCACTCACAACATAAGAAGCAAGTGTGTCGCGTCCGACGCCTGTCGCTCATCTTATACCGTGGGCGGCTGGGCGGCTAGACGTTCAGCACGCGACATGAGCTGCGTCCTATTCCTGCCGCGTATTGAGCAACGTCGACGAGAAACAAGACCGCAAGCGATGTACGCCGCGCCCCGCTCCGGCCTCTCATGTTGCATCGTCGGCGGCAACATGTCCAGCGCGCGAAGTGCGCCGCGACTCCTTCTAGCCACGCGCGTTGCATCGCACAGCGGCTGCTGGCAGAGGTGGAGCTGGCGGCGCTGAAAGTGAACCACAGCGCCAGCGGCGTGGCCCCTCGGGCGGGCAGACCGCAGCGCCGGCGCCGCGGCCGGCGGGGCGTGCTCGGCGCGCAGCCAGGGGGCCGCCGCGGGGCCCTGCGGCCGGGGCTGCCTCAGCAGCACCGGCGCCGCCAGGCAGTGCGGGCGGCGGCGGCAGCAGGGCCCGCTGCGCCGCTCTGTTCGCGGGGCAGGCTTGGCAGCTGCACGCCGCCGCGCAGGGCCCCGGCTGGGTGGCCTGCCTGCGCTGCGGGGCCTCCGCGCCCGCGTGGCCGCGACTGGCGGCGACGCCGTGCGCGGGCTGGGCCGCCGCGCTGCCGCCGCGGGCGGCAGCCTTGCTGCTCCTGCCCACGGTCCGGGCTGGCGGCCCGCGAGGCCGACTGGCGCGCGGCGCTGCGCGGGCGCCTGGTGCAGCGCCCGGGGCCGCCGGGCTAGCGGCCTGCGCATGGGCCGCGTGCCGCCCCGGCCCCCCTCCCCTCCCCCCCCTTCCCTCCTCGACTGCTGCCTCTGCCGCTGGGCTTCTTCGATGGGCAAAAAGTGTTGCACCGCCAATCGTTTCTCTCCTGCCGCGCATGGAGGAGGGGGAGGAGGAGGAGGAGGAGGAGGAGGAGGAGGAGGGGAGGGGGTGGAGGAGGAGGAGGAGGAGGAGGATGGGGAGGGAGAGAGGGAGAGGGGGAGGAGAATGCCTCTTGGGAATTAGCTGGGCGTCCCATTCCCGCTGCGCGATTCGCAGCGCCGCCGAGGAGAAAGCACATGTTGGCAAGAAAAACGTCGACGTTGCGGTGTTTTCTGGCGGGTAGGACGGGGGGTCCCGCGTACCGCTGGCTGGGCGTACGCGCGCGATGTGCGCCGCGTCCCGTTCCTGCTACACTTTCCGCAGCGTCGACGACAGGAAAGTCCACGTTGTCGAGAACAACATTGGCTTTGTATTGTTTTTTTCGATTGGTAGGACGCGACCGCCCGCTTAGGATTACCCAGGCGATGTTCATTCCGTCCCATTCGTGCTATTTGTTCGCAGCGTCGGCGACAAGAAAATCCATGCTGTCGAGAAAAGCGTTGACTTTGTATTGTTTTTTGGATGATAGGAAGGACGCGACCACCCGCTCAGGGTTACCCAAGCGATGTCCATTCCGTCATATTCGTGGGACACTTTTCGCACCTCGACGCCATGCTGGCGAGCAAAAAATGGAGTTTGCATTGTTTTTAAAGTTGGGACGGCGGGGCTACTATCGGCCGGCTAGGTGGGGGTTTGGGGGTGTTTAATCATAAAAAGTAAGGAGGGGGGGGGGAAGGGTAGAAGGGGGAGGGGCGGGTTTTGCATGCCATTCTGGAGCAGGGGCGCTCTATCAGGCGCTGGGGGTGGGGGGGGAAACGGATGAGGAAATAGGGCGAGGAGGAGGGAGGGGGAGGAGGAAGAGGGAAAAAAGGGGATAACGGGGGGGGGAGGAGGAAGAGGAGGAGGAGGAGGAAGAGAAGGAGGAGGAGGAAAAGGAGGAGGTCTCCCCGAGATGCCCCCCCACACACACCAGGGGCGCCGGAGAGCCGCTGCACGAGCGGCTCCTGCGCGACGCCGCGGCGCGTGAGTCGTGGCTACTCGAGCAGCGGGCCCTCAAGGATCTCCTCCTCCTCCTCCTTCCCCTGTCCTCTTCCTCCTCCTCCTCCTCCGCCTCCTCTTCCTCCTGTTTCCTCCTCGTCCTCCTCCTCCTCCCTCCTCCCGTCCCCTCTCCCTCCCCCTCCTCCTCCTCCTCCTCCTCGTCTCCTCCTCCTCCTCCTCCTCCTCCTACCTCCTCCTCTCCTATTCCTCCTCCTCCTCCTCCTCCTCTTCCTCCTCTCCTCCTCCTCCTCCTCCTCCTCCTCCTCCTCCACGTTCTCCTTCTCCTCCTCCAAGTCCTCCTCCTCCGCCGTCTCGCTCTCCTCGTCCTCCCCCTCTTTCTCCTCATGTTCCTCTTGTTGTCACACACATATACCGATATGCGTATACCTGTTTATGGTAGCCAGCGCGGACCCCAAACACTGCTTTTGTTGGCAGCCGATGTGGTGCAATCTATGTGGTGCAAAATGCGTGGTGCCATCTACGCAATGCAGCCTATGCGGTGCAATTGATTTTAACGAACGATTTGACACATCCCACGCTTTTGCAAACATCCCACCCACCCACCCGCAATGGCAAAATCCATGTGGTGACGATTCCAATGAGTGTTTGGAGTTAGCTGGCCCATCTCTGCGGCCGCGCCAACCCAAGCGCGCGCGCAGCGGCCAGCTAGTTTGGTGCGACCGACGCGGCCGCGGTGGCGCTGACTGCTGGGCACATCCCAACCGGGCGACGACACCGACGACGTCTCCAACGACTTCGACGCCGACAACGACGACGACGAAGACGACACCGACCACGACGACGACGCCGGCGCCGACGACGACGACGACGATGACAACGACGACGACGACGGCGACAACGACGACAACGACGACGACGACGACACCGACGACGACGACGACGACGCCAACGACGCCAACGACGCCGATGACGACGACGATGGCGGCGGCGACGACGACGACGCCGACGTCGACGACGACGGCGACGACGGCGACGAAATAGGAGGGACGACGACGAGACGCCGACGACGGACGACGACGACGACGAAGACGACGACGACGTCGCCAACGAAGACGACGACGAGGGAGGAGGGAGGACGACGACGGCAACAACGACGACAACGACGACAACGACGAGGGAGGCAGGAGGACGGCGACGACGCGAACGACGAAGGAGGAAGGACGGCGACGCCGACGACGACAACGACGAGGGAGGAGGGAAGACGACGACGACAACGACGACGACGACGACGGCGAAGAACTAGGAGGGACGACGACGAGACGCCGACGACGGACGACGACGACGACGACGAGGGAGGAGGAGGAAGGACGACCACGGCGACAACGACGACGGAAACGACCACGACGCCAAAGGGGACGACGATGACGAACACGAGGAAAGACGGAGGACGACGTAGGCGACGACGGCGACGACGCGGGAGGAGGGAGGACTGCGACGACGACGACGACGACACAAGAACGCGCGCGCACGCTTTTGTTGAACATCCGTGTTGCGAAACCTCATGTTCTTGTATGTTTTTTGGACGCACGATTTTGGAAACCCTTCCGAAACCGATGTGTGTTGAAGGATTTCGGCACACGCGCGCAATGACACGCGCGTCTGCACGTCGTCCCATTTGTTGCAGAGGATTCTCGCGACGGCACACGCGCAAGGGCGTTCGACGGCTTTCGACATGCGCGCGCGCGAAGCCCGTTTGGTAGCATGTTGTGGAGATATCGATAGGTGTTCGTAAGATCTCGCAAGAGCTCGCGCGTAAGCTTTTTTAGCAAATCAGTGATGCGAAACCATGTGTTTTTGAATGTTGTCTTGGAAACTCGATTGCGGAATCCTTCCGGCACCGAAGGTTTTCGAAGGATTTCGGCATGCGCGCGCGACGACGCGCGCGTGCGCACTTCGTCCCATCTGTTGCAAGGAATGCGCGAAAAAGTGTTATGTTAGAACAAAAGATGTCCCCGCGTATGTGTTTTTTTTTTCCACAAGGGAACCTCAGGGGGACCGATACCGGCCCCTCTGTGATAGTGTAGATTCATATTTCGGATGGACAGATGGCCCGAATCATATTCGATTCGCATACCCGAAAAGGGGGGCGGCGAACGCGGGGGGGGGGGTGAGTCTATTGTGTCTTTAGAAAGGAAATTCCACGTGGTGGAATTGATTTTTACCCATGATCTGACACATCCCATGCTCTTGCAAACATCACACCCACCCACCCGCAAATTGTTTTGCAAAGCCTCTTAAGACCGACTACAATGACACCGACGACAACGACTAGGACGACACCGACGACGTTTCCGACGACTTCGACGACGACGACGACGACGACGAGGACGACGACGACGACGACAACAACGACGACGACGACGACGCCGACGCCGACGACGACGAGGACGATGACGACGCCGACGACGACAACGACGACGCCGACGACGACGACGTCGACGACGACGACGACGACGACGACGGCGGCGACGACGACGCCAACGTCGACGACGACGACGACGCCGACGACGACGACGACGTCGCCAACAAAGACGACGACGACGACGACGAAGGAATAGGGAGGACGACGACGGCGACAACGACGACAACGACGAGGGAGGAGGGAGGACGGCGACGACGCGAACGACGAAGGAGGAAGGACGGCGACGCAGACGACGACAACGACGAGGGGGGAGGGAAGACGACGACGACGACGACGACGACGACGACGACGGCGACGAAATAGGAGGGACGACGACGAGACGCCGACGACGGACGACGACGACGACGACGAGGGAGGAGGATGGAGGACCACGGCGACAACGACGACGGAAACGACCACGACGCCAAAGAGGACGACGACGACGAACACGAGGAAAGACAGAGGACGACGTAGGCGACGGCGACGACGACGACGCGGGAGGAGGGAGGACGGCGACGACGACGACGACGACGACGACGACGCAAGAGCGCGCGCTCACACTCTTGTTGAAAATTTGTGTTAGGAAACCTTGTGATTTTGTAGGTTTCTTGGACGCACGATTTTGAAATCCTTCAGGAACCGATGGGGTTTGAAGGATTTCGGCGTACGCGCGCGACGACACGCGCGTCTGCACTTCGTCCCACTTGTTGCAAAGGGTTCTCACGACGTCACACGCGCAAAGGGCGTTCGACGGCTTTCGACATGCGCGCGCGCAAAGCCCGTTTGGTAGCATTTTGCGAAAATCTTGAAAAACCTTCTTGGTGTTCGTAAGATTGCGCAAGAGCTCGCGCGTAAGCTTTTTCAGCAAATCAATGTTACGAAACCATGTGTTTTTGAATGTTTTCTTGGAAACTCGATTGCGAAATCCTTCCGGCACCGGAAGGTTTTTGAAGGATTGCGGCATGCGCGCGCGACGACGCGCGCGTGCGCATTTGGTCCCATGTTTTGCAAGGGGTTCGTGAACGAGTGTTGTGGTAGAACCAAAAATGTCACCGCATAGTGTTGTTTATTGTTGTTGTTTTTTTTTGCTTTTTTATTTTTTTTTTTACCAGGGATCCTCAGGGGGGAGATACCGGCTGGCCTGGCACATTGTGATTTCATATTTAGGATGGACATTTGGACAGAATTATATATGATTTACATACCCGAAAAGGGGGACCGATAATGCTGGGGGGGGGGTAGAGTCTATTCTCTTTTAGAAAAGGAGAAAGTACGCGATGCAGCCTATGTAATGCAATATGTGCGGTGCAATCGATGTGGTGGAACTCGCTTGCCGAACTCGTAGTTGTCTCCACTGCTCGCGCAATCATTCACCCACCCACTCGCAATTTGTTTGGTTTGTAAATCCCATGCGGGGGCGATTGCGATGAGTGCTGGGCGCTGGCTGGTGCATATCGTGCATCTCTGCGGCCGCGCATTCTCGCGCGCGCAGCGGCCAGCGAGCTTGGCACGGCCGACGCGAATGCGGTGGCCCTGACCGCCCGACCCATCCCAGCGGACACTTCAGTGCGAGTCGGCGACTTGGGCGGGCGCGGGACCATGGCAACGCCGACAACGGCAGACACGATGATGATAGTAGCAATGTTGGTGGCGATGCTGACAGCGACGACGGGGCAGCCAGTGACGGCGCCGATGCTGACCACGCCGACGACGACGACGACGACGACGACGACGACGGCGACGAAATAGGAGGGACGACGACGAGACGCCGACGACGGACGACGACGACGACGAGGGAGGAGGAGGAAGGACGACGGCGACAACGACGACGGAAACGACCACGACGCCAAAGAGGACGACGACGACGAACACGAGGAAAGACGGATGACGACGTAGGCGACGACGACGACGACGACGCGGGAGGAGGGAGGACGGCGACGACGACGACGACGACCACGACGCAAGAGCGCGCGCGCACGCTCTTGTTGAAAATCCGTGTTGCGAAACCTTGTGTTTTTGTAGTTTTTTGTGTTTGGACACACGATTTTGAAATTCTTCCGAAACCGATGGGTTTTGAAGGATTCCGGCATACGCGCGCGACGACGCGCGCGTCTGCACTCCGTCAGGTTCGAACACGGCCACAACTGCCCAAAGACGACGAATCGCTAGCCCCCCTCGCGTCGTGGAAAAAACGTGACGGAAGGCTTTTGATAATATTTCGGCCTTTGGAGGCCGCTACTGGGTCCCAGGACCGTCAACAGAAGACACAGGATGAAAAACTGGTCCCAGGGAGTGTGTTTAGACTTCCGAAGTTTTGCGGGAAATCACGACGCAGGTGTGGAAATCTCGATGTCTGATGTTCGGTCGCCACCTGTCGCCCTCCTGCAGGGCCCATTCCGATTTGACCGATCCGAATTTATCTCGAGTTCGACGGGTTCGATTCGATTCGGTGCCGAATACTCAGAGACCCGATGCCCACACGGAGCAGTCGTACATCTTGGCGTGGTTGATCCGGTTCGGTTTCAGTCTACGTGATGAGCGCTGTATCAATACGCTACGTGTTGCGTGTTGCGTACCAGGGCAGCTGAGCGCGCCGTTGCTTCCTTTTCGGCCGCCTCCTGCAGATTCGGGTTTCGTCGGTCGATACCGGCGCGCGACGGCTTCAGGCTGCGCCGAGCCGCCGTGGACGGCATTTTTTTTTTGTTTTTTTTTTTTTTTGTTACCAGGGATCCTCAGGGGGGAGATACCGGCTGGCCTGGCACATTGTGATTTCATATTTAGGATGGACATTTGGTCAGAATTATATATGATTTACATACCCGAAAAGGGGGACCGATAATGCTGGGGGGGGGGTAGAGTCTATTCTCTTTTAGAAAAGGAGAAAGTACGCGATGCAGCCTATGTAATGCAATATGTGCGGTGCAATCGATGTGGTGGAACTCGCTTGCCGAACTCGTAGTTGTCTCCACTGCTCGCGCAATCATTCACCCACCCACTCGCAATTTGTTTGGTTTGTAAATCCCATGCGGGGGCGATTGCGATGAGTGCTGGGCGCTGGCTAGTGCATATCGTGCATCTCTGCGGCCGCGCATTCTCGCGCGCGCAGCGGCCAGCGAGCTTGGCACGGCCGACGCGAATGCGGTGGCCCTGACCGCCCGACCCATCCCAGCGGACACTTCAGTGCGAGTCGGCGACTTGGGCGGGCGCGGGACCATGGCAACGCCGACAACGGCAGACACGATGATGATAGTAGCAATGTTGGTGGCGATGCTGACAGCGACGACGGGGCAGCCAGTGACGGCGCCGATGCTGACCACGCCGACGACGACGACGACGACGACGACGACGACGGCGACGAAATAGGAGGGACGACGACGAGACGCCGACGACGGACGACGACGACGACGAGGGAGGAGGAGGAAGGACGACCACGGCGACAACGACGACGGAAACGACCACGACGCCAAAGAGGACGACGACGACGAACACGAGGAAAGACGGATGACGACGTAGGCGACGACGACGACGACGACGCGGGAGGAGGGAGGACGGCGACGACGACGACGACGACCACGACGCAAGAGCGCGCGCGCACGCTCTTGTTGAAAATCCGTGTTGCGAAACCTTGTGTTTTTGTAGTTTTTTGTGTTTGGACACACGATTTTGAAATTCTTCCGAAACCGATGGGTTTTGAAGGATTCCGGCATACGCGCGCGACGACGCGCGCGTCTGCACTTCGTCAGGTTCGAACACGGCCACAACTGCCCAAAGACGACGAATCGCTAGCCCCCCTCGCGTCGTGGAAAAAACGTGACGGAAGGCTTTTGATAATATTTCGGCCTTTGGAGGCCGCTACTGGGTCCCAGGACCGTCAACAGAAGACACAGGATGAAAAACTGGTCCCAGGGAGTGTGTTTAGACTTCCGAAGCTTTGCGGGAAATCACGACGCAGGTGTGGAAATCTCGATGTCTGATGTTCGGTCGCCACCTGTCGCCCTCCTGCAGGGCCCATTCCGATTTGACCGATCCGAATTTATCTCGAGTTCGACGGGTTCGATTCGATTCGGTGCCGAATACTCAGAGACCCGATGCCCACACGGAGCAGTCGTACATCTTGGCGTGGTTGATCCGGTTCGGTTTCAGTCTACGTGATGAGCGCTGTATCAATACGCTACGTGTTGCGTGTTGCGTACCAGGGCAGCTGAGCGCGCCGTTGCTTCCTTTTCGGCCGCCTCCTGCAGATTCGGGTTTCGTCGGTCGATACCGGCGCGCGACGGCTTCAGGCTGCGCCGAGCCGCCGTGGACGGCCCCCCCCTTAACCCCACCGCGCCAGGAGGAGCACGAGCTCGAGGAGTGCACCTTCCGCCCGAACACGAGGGCGAGCTTGTGCGCGGGCAAGGCCGGCAGGACCCTGCCGCCAGCGGCCCTGTGCCTCAAGCTTTGGCGAAACGTTTTGTTTTAGCGAGAGGATCACCTCATAATGTTCCAAGAGCCGCTTGTGGTCTGCGCGAAATGCTCTTAGAGCATTTCTGGCTGAAGCTGTTTTGTTACAACACATCTGTTCTTGGAACATTTGTGGGTTCTAAGAACATCTCGTGATAGGCCAACAGGGATGCCGGGACGGCCGGTCCCTGCTCAACTCTGCCTCAACACCACCTCCCTGCCACACTGGGCCAGGCAGGGGGGCTCTTGGCCCACGGGGTCGGGGAAGGAACGTGCGCCTCCGCCCCCACCTGCCCCACTCCCCTCTCTGGGGCTGGCTGCAGAGCTTCGGCTTCCCATTGTGGGAACATCTCGCAGAGAGGATTCAACACGTATTGCGGATTCAGGGCGAGGGCCCAATTCGCACAGGAGAGTTGGGAGCGTTTTTGAGCAAAAGTTGAGCCAAGACTCTCAGGACCCTCCCAATACACCGTCCGTAAGTTCGGATCGTCCCTGACGGCCCCGGGGCCCCGTAAGGGCTCCTGGTGGCCGAAGATTGGCAGAGCCCTTTAGCGCCGTGTTGATCTGCAACGGCGCGAGGAGGCTGGGCTCCTCCTCCTGCTCCCCCTGCTCCTCCGAAGTCCTCCTCCGCTCCTTTTCCTTCAACATATCTTCTCCCTGTCACGCCCCGAGGCCAGGCCAGTTTTTAGGGCGGTCCTGGCGTTTCGCCCGAGACTTCCTCACCATTTATGACCCTGAAGCTTAAACATTAACAACAGTGCCACAGATGGAGGGCGGGCCGTTTTCAAAATGCGGCTCTCGCCTTAGCGCGGCGCACATTCGTTGTAAACAGTCGCAAGAGTTTCACGGATTGAAGGCGGGTGGTTTTCATCATGTGGCTCTCGCCTTAGCGTCGCGCATTTTCGTGTTAAACATTCGCCCGAGTTTCACGGATTGACGGCGGGTGGTTTTCAAAATGTGATTCTTGCTTCAGCGCCGCGTGCACTCGTTCTAAACATTCGCCAGCATTTCACGGATTGACGGCGGTTGGTTTTCAAAATGTGGTTCTCGCTTCAGCGCCGCGTGCATTCTTTTTTTTCTTTTCTTTTTTTTTAAAAAAAAAAAATGTGCGAAAGCTTCACGGATTGAGGGCGGTTCTTTTTCAAAATGCGGCTCTCAACTTAGCGGCGCGCGCCGCGCATATTTTTTGTTGCACGAGTTTCACGGATTCGTACGTTGTGTTTTGGAAGGGTTCATGATCAACGAGGATGCAACAGTTACGTTGGTTCGCGGTGTTGAAGTCCCAGGAATGGCGTTCTGGCGCGATTCAGGGTCATCAAGTCGCAACAGTCAGGTTGATCCGTGGCGTTCGGATTCCGAGAACAGTGTTTTGGCATGTTTCAGGGTCTTCAAGCGGTAGTCTTCCAACGAGGCAGCTCCCTCAGTGGAAATCAACCGCTGTATGGGGCCTATGAAGAGGGAGCTTGGAGGGAGGGGTTGTTCCAACATCGTTGATGACTCTTGGGTGTACACAGACCTTCTCCTGCTCCTCCTGATCCTCCTCCTCCCCCTCCTCCTCCTCCTCCTCCTCCTTCTCCTCCTCCTCCTCTTCTCCTCCTCCTCTTCCTCCCGCCGCGCATAGGTTTCTGGAGGCCTGCGCGGCGGCGCTTCCGTGATTAAGCAGGCGGCCTCGGGAGTGGCTCCACCTCCTCCTCCTCCTCCTCCTCCTCCTCCTCCTCCTCCTCCTACTCCTTTCGGGCTGGTTCGTCCAAACCGCCCTGGCGCCGGTCTTTGTATTCTGGCCGTTTGCGTTCAGTTAGTCGCAGCGACTTACGGCAGGAACCGTGAGTGTCCTTGCCAGCCCACGCATCCTTCAGGATGCTTGGCCTTCTCTCACCAGGACGCAGGATTAGTTTGGGCCAGTATGGCAAACTCGACCTGGGCCCTCTGGGTGCATTTTTTGTTGGTCAGATCTCTAGGACAATCTGCACTGAGCAGTCTCAGAATCTCTGGAAAGCCTCCAGGATCGAAAATCTCCAGCAAATCTTCGGGCTTTGCAGATCTCCGGGGAAATCATCGGAAAATCTCCGCAGTGTTGGAATCTTTCGATTGTGTATATATATATATACATTGGACTTCAACGGTTCGCTCACGATCTTCACCCCAAAAGGATCGGAACCTGATGATGGGCTCACCGCTTTCATATTGGCCAGTGCTACGAGACCCCTCTCCCTGAAGAACACGGACTGCAAGATAGTGGTTGCCTTGGGCAACGAGTTGATGAAGCCGATCGTCGCGAAAGGTGCCCATCGTGCGCAGAAAAGGCTTCCTCCCGAAGCGGCGCTTCATAGAACACGTGGTGGCGATGGATGCACAGTCCCGCATTGTGGCCATGCAAGACGACCCGACGGATAAGGACCCGCTGATGGTGCTCTACGGTTTCGGCGACGCGTTCCCGTCGATGTGCAGGACCTGGCTCAACATGGCGCTGGAGATTGCTGGCCTTCCAGAGGGCATCCGCAACATGATCGACGCGATCTACCTCCTGCCCGTCGCCTTCACCAACCTCTGGGGCGCCATGGAGGTCTTCTGTGCTCTCGCCCCAGGCAGCCTCCAGGGGTGTCCATGGTCGGGCACGCTGTGGGCTGTTGGCATGGACCCGCTGATCAGGGACATGCACTCGCGGACGTCGAACTTCAAGGGTGCGGTTACTGGCGTCTGCGCCGACGACGTGGGCAGCGTGCTCCCGTCGCTGAAGATGCTTCGCCCCATGAGCAGTGTGTTCTACGCGGCGGAGCTGCTGGCGCGCCTCGTGCTGAAGACGGCGAAGTGCAAGATCATCCCTCTGGCGGAAGCTTTCACCCCGGCTGTGGAGGACAGGGTGCGCGCCAAGATCATTGAGCTCGTACCCCGCTGGAGTGGCATGACGATCACGGACATGGCTGAGTACCTTGGTGTGCTGATGGGCCCCAGCGTTGATGACTGGCACAGGTAGACATGCAATCCTGGGCTGGCAGCGGACCACCAACATGATCGCCGACGTCGGAGCCCCGACCAGTACCTCGCTGATGCTGTACAACCAGCGCGCGGCGAGCAAGACCTCGCACCTCAGCCAGCTCTTCGTGCGGCCGCAGAAGATGAAGAAGAAAGAAAGCTGGGCGCTACATCGTGTCTGGCACCTGCCTCCTCGAGCTCTACCCCGAGATGATATACTGGCGCTGGGACGTTGGACATCGCTGAAGGCGGTCTCCCTTGATCTGAACAACCGTGCGGCGTTGATGCGCAGTGCCGCTGACTCGGTGCTGAACTGGCCGTTATGGGCACGGCGTTTGCGCGACGCGGCGGAGACGGGTCTCTCGTTCCACGGCCGCGCGTTCGGCCTGTTCGCCCCACTGCACTGGAACTCGAAGCCGATCGCCCACGCGCTCGAGGAGGCGGCGCTGGGGTTCCCCAGTGAGAAGAATCGTGCACTGGCCACGGCGTGTGGCACAGCTCTGAGTGAGTGGAAAGCGGAAAAAGGGTCGCCTCCTCGCCGCACGCCCCAATGCTCGCTTGCGCATGCAGAATTCTGTGCATTCCCACCTTGTCTCCTCGCTCCTCCCTGATCGCCTCCCTGTCGCCTTCCTCGCTCGTCTCAACTCCTGGACATTTGCAGATGAATCATTCACGCTCTCACAGATTGAATGGGAGCCGCTCAAAGAGCTGCTCGTTTCGGATTTTTCGCCTGCTGCGCATTCTGCCCTGCTGAAGACCTTGGTGGGTGGGTGGGCTACGAGCCTTCGCCTCCACACGAGCGACGCGTGCAGCCCGTGCGTCTTAGGCTGCCTCCAATGCGAGGACCCAGGCGCTCTTGAGTCCATGTCTCACTATGTTCATTGCTCGCGCTTGTGGCATGCTGTGTGCACGGTTTGGCATTCACGATTGTACGCACCACAGTCAGTTCCTGCTCGTCTAGGCCTCTGCAGCGGAGAACCAGATGAGCTTCCTCAGCGTTTAGCTCTTGAGCGCACAGTCATAGCCTTTCACACTTTTAACATTCAAGCGAAGCTACCTGCTGTAAAGTGGTCGCTGCCAGAAGCGGCTGAGGACGGTGCCCGAGCTCCGAGGGAGCTCTTCCTTTCAACTCACAAGGCTGTACAGTAAGTCGATGAGCACTGTGCAGCGCGGAAGCACGAGTGATATATATATATATATATATATATATATATATATATGTATACACATATATTTATATACATACACGTGTGGAGAATCACTGGCGTCCAGGCTAAGGAAAATGTCCTGCACATCTTTAGGACATCTCCGGCGCGCCGAAAGCCCATGAATCGCGTTGGCAACTATTCACAACATCTGTGGCTGAGGTGTCGGTTGAGTTGTTTTACGGCGCGATGAATTTCAAGCCGCGAAGATTTGTTGGAGATGAGATTCGCCAGAATATTTGTAAGGCGCTAAGGTTTGCTGGAGATTCGCCAGCTGATCATTTGGAGATTCGGGATTCGCGGGGATTCGCGGGAAGTTTTTTGGGAGATTCCAAGGCGGTCGCGTTTGCCGCAGTCGACCCAGTCTAACCCCAGGACGCTGAGAAACGGATCGGCGGCGAACAACCCAGCCCCCCGACGTCCTGATTTCATTGCGTCGACCCTTGGAGGTCTCGACCCATGGACCGGCTTTTCATCCTGAGTCGTTTTTCGACGGTCCCCAGGGCCGGTAAGGGCCCCAAGATGCAGAAAATCCCCAAACAAACAACTCCCGTCATGACCTTTTTTTCAATACCCGAGGGGGTCTGGGAATTAACTTTGGGGAGGGGGTCCAGGCTTCCTGATCGCGACTTGGACAAATCATGTCGTCGGATGTCGGGGCTGGCGGCTGTGCGCCCTTCCCCCCCCTTCCCTTTGGTCCGACTTCACGAGAACATGCAACCTCGCTGAAAACCGCTACCAGAGCCTCGGATATCCTCTGTATTTGGGTTTCGCGTAATTGGGGGGGGGGGGGGGGGGGGGGCGATCAATGTGGGGGCAGCGAGGGCGGCAGAAAAGGTCCCTCTGGAGGGCCCCAAAGGGGAGCCTTTCGGGCTGTTTCCCCCCTCCTTGATCGCCCCCCATGAAGCGACACCCAATGTCTGCGGCACTGCTCGCGAGCCAGATCGTCGATCCTCGAGAGCCCCCAGGGCCCGAGTCAAACGCCCAGGCGCGGGAAACAATGGGGCGCCGGGGTCCCAGGGGGGCGTGGCCCGTCCACCTGGACATCCGTCGCCAGACCGTTTTTTGACGGCCCCGGGGCCTAGGAAGGGCCTCGAGAGGCCGGAGATGACGAACACGCCCGCCGGTTCCGCTGTTGCGCCGTGGAGCCCCTTTTCCCATCAGTTGGGAAGCAAGCGTTCTTCACGGAGGACTTCTAGACTTTCTGTTTCATTGCCTGGGTCAGGGACGCGTCGCACGCAGGAAGACGACCCCAGGACCCATCCTGATCGGAATCTCCGGGCGGATCTGGCCGGAGCGGGGAAGAGCCCTTGGGAGGTCCAAGGAGGCCCAAAAGCGCCCACTCTGAGATCCGACGGCGCGAGAAAGTGCAGCATCGCGGAAGAACGTGACGGGAGCCCCAGACCCCATTTGTTTGCGTATGCTTCCGAGCCGCATCGATCTGTGAGGGCCGGGGGGGCCGAAACAGAGCGCAAACGCTTGGTGCAAAACAGAAACTTATGCAGCGCCCGGATCCCAGAGCCAGCAGCTCGACCCCCGAACTTCGAACCTCCCTGGCCGCATCCGTCGTCGTCGCCTTCGCCGTCGCCGTCGCCGTCGCCGTCGCCGTCGCCGCCGTCGACGTTGTGGCCGTCGTGGCCGTCGTGGCCGTCGCCGCCGTCGTCGCCGCCGCCGTCGTCGTGCTGTCGCCGTCGTCGTCGTCGTCGTTGTCCCCCCTGCTGCGCAGGAGCCAGAGCGCCCGCGCGCTGGCGCCCGCGACCCCGCGCCGCCCCGTGCCCCCCGGCCACCTGACCGAGCGGTCGCCGAGCGACACGCCCCGCACGCCGCGCACGCCGCGCACGCCCGGCAGGAGCTGCGCGGCCTGTCGTCGGGGCGCCAGAGACGGGGGCACCGCAAACGGGGGCACGGGGAACGCGGATTTCCACGTCTGGCCATGCCCCCAGTTCAGGGGGCCCTGGGCGCCGTAGACGGGGGTACAGCAAACGGGGGTAGATGGAGGAAATGCCTGAGCCCCCGTGTAGCTCAACCCCGAAGAAACGCAAACGTCCGAAGAAAAGCACACGCGTGCCCTCAGGTTATGGATCGCAGAGCCCCCGCGGCGGCTCCAGGCCAGTTGCGAGTAGGCACTTTGCGAGTAGTGTAACGCGCCTGTCTAAGGAAGAGGTACGCATACCGCGACCCGTCCCTCGTTTTCCCCTCTCGGGGTCTCCTGGGAGGCCCTCGTCGCCACCTCTGGATCCGCCTCGAAGTTCTGGTTAGGACGCACTCGAGTGTCCGGGGAGCAGTGGTATCGGTACCTTTTGGTTTCCCCAGGTATTCTGTCGGCGGCGAGCGAGAGGGGAAAGTGAGATGGAGAAGGCCTTCTCAGAAGGCAGCGGGGCTTCTCAGAAGCGCTCCGGCCTTCTGAGAAGCATCCTGTGTCTTCGGGGAGGGTTCAGAACACCTCTCAGAAGGCGAGCGGACTTCCGAGCCTTCTGAGAAGGCCCGCCCCTTCTCACTTCCCCCCGGGCTCGCCTCCGATTCTGGGCCTCCCAGGGTCCAAATCGATGGGTTCGAAGGATCGCGCCACATCGCCGATGCAACGCCAATGCATTGCCGATACATCGCCCGTGTTGCTCGATGTGGATCCCGATGTTCTCCACGCTGGCGTCGCCGATGCTCCGCCGACGTCGCCGAAGCATCGCCGATGTGTCGGCGATGCAACAGCGATGCGCCGCGATCTTCCAACCCCATCTACTCGGACCTCCCCCGCCAGCCCCTTCCAGACATGCCCTTCCCAGGCATGCCCTTCCCCGCCTTGGAGCCGGCTGGGGGTCAGAGGTGGCCCAGACTTGGTTCCGGCCAGCAGGAACGTGGGCGAGGTTCGGGGTTTTGGGTTCGAGAAGGGTTTTTGTGTTTCTCTGCATCCGGGGGCCGTTTTCGGGCCCCGAGACATTCGAAAGCAGATTCGGGGTGAAACTTTCGGCCCAGATGGACACCGGGAGTGGTCCAGGGACCGTTTTTGAGTTGATTAGTGCCTTTTACGACCCTTCCTTTTTGACTTATTTTATCGGGGCCCATCCAGTTCAACCCGCTGGCCTCCAAACCCCCGCCAGCCCTTCCCGGACGTGCCTTCCCCTGACATGCTCGCGTCGTGAAAACATCGCGACTGGCGCTTTCTTGCCGTTTTCGGCTTCCAGAAGCCCTCGCCATACGCCAGGACGTGACAAGACGCCGCCTTTTCATGGTCTTGATGGCGTTTCATCCCGAACTGGGCTCGTGACAAGAAGCCATCCTGACAAGGGAAAGGGTCAGGACTTCCGGGGACCGCACATTGAAATTAGCCTGGCGAAGGATCCAACCATATGAAGCTGCGAGTGCCGCAAGACAAATGGAAACTAAGGTAGGGGGCTAGCAAAAGGATTAATCAAAGCGTTCGTGAGAAGGACGGAGCGACGTTGCTGATAGGATCTCAGGGGTCAGACGCAACGGGTTACGTCTGGATTCAACCCGCCACGGCTGATCTGAGCGTCTGTCGGCCCGGCCTTGGGGACCAGCAGGCCGCGGTCTTGGAGCAGCAGGCGGCAGGGCCTTTGGTGGAGCTCCTGTGGGGCCACGAAACGTGCGAGGGGTGTGCCAACATGGGCCCGGTCACGCATGCGGTTCCTGCCGATGCAGCATTTCGTGGAGCTCCCTAGGGGGCCACGAGACGTGCGAGGGGTGCGCCGAAATGGGCACGGTCACGCATGCGATTCCTGCCAATAGGGCCTCAGGTGGAGCCCCCTATGGGCCAC
Source organism: Prorocentrum cordatum (assembly GCA_963575745.1). Taxonomy (NCBI): domain Eukaryota; class Dinophyceae; order Prorocentrales; family Prorocentraceae; genus Prorocentrum; species Prorocentrum cordatum. The sequence goes on along the minus strand of CAUYUJ010014749.1, from coordinate 460,770 downwards.
GTGGGAGGGGTGTGCCGTCACGGGCGCGGTCACGCATGCGATTTCTGCCACTGGGGCCGTCGGTGAAGCTCCATATGGAGCCACGAAGTGTGAGGGGTGCGCCGACATGGTCTGGAGGAGGCATGCGAACGCAGCTACTTGGGCCTTAGGCGGAGCTCCCGATAGGGCCACGAATCGTGTGAGGGGTGCGCGAATCGTGGGGGGGGCAGCGGCATGCGGGCGTAACCACTGGTGCCCTGGGTGGAGCTCCCGATGGGGCCACGAATCGTGTGGGGGGTGCGCCAAAGTGGGGGCCGGCGGCATGCGGGCGCACTGGGGCCTCATTTGGAGCTGCCTATGGGGCCACGGAGCGTGTGAGGGGTACGCCGAAGCAGAGACCTGCGGAGGGCAGAGGCAAGGGATGAGAGGAGGAGGAGGAGGAGGAGGAGGAGGAGGAGGAGGAGGAGGAGGAGGCGGAGGAGAAGGAGGAGGAGGGGGAGGAGGAGGAGGAGGAGAGGAGGAGAGGAGGAGGAGGAGGAGGAGGAGAGGAGGACGCGGAGGAGAAGGAGGAGGAGGAGGAGGAGGAGGAAGAGACGGAGGAGGAGGAGGAGGAGGAGGAGGAGGAGGAGGAGGGCGAGGAGACGCGGCTCATGCAAGACGAAGACCCAACTCTACACAGGATGGCCTGGAAAACTCCAGGCCTCGGATGTATGGCTCCTCTCCAGACCCCCGACGTCGTGATTTTTTCGCAACGTCGACCCCCAGAGGTCTGGACCCATTCCCATGGACCGGATTTTCATCCTGAGTCGTTTCTTGACGGTCCCGAAGCCTGGTAAGGGCCCCCGGAGGGCGAAAATGACGAACAATCTCCCGTCATGTTTTTTTTCACAACGCGAGGAGGTCTGGGTCGTCTACCGGGAACCACGACTTTTTGAATCCCACCCGGAAGCAACGAAGAGCGAGTGGGTGATGTCTCGGCCCGCGGCCGCAGTTCTCTTGGGCGCTCCGACGTCATGCTTTCGGAAGCGGCAGCCGCCTAGCAGGATCGAGCAGCACGGGGGCCTCATTTGCAAAGCCCCGTTGGCAGCATCAGAAGCCCCGTCGGCATCATCGCACGTTTTTGTCAGAGTCCCACGGGGCCCTGCCCTTCGGGGGCTCAGGTCTTCGGACGTGTCCGTTCGGGATGCTCCCCAGCAGCTGCGCATCGCCGAGGGCGCTCTGGGGCTGCCCGCATCTCCCCCAATGGCCGCCCGGGGGCCCCAGTTCAGCCCCAGTAAGCCCCAGCCAGAGACGAGCCGGCGCCTCGACGGAAGGTTCTGGGGTGGTCGGCTCGTCGCCGCCTTTGGCCTCTCGGGAGGAACAGCTGGAGGGGTCGGGTCGGCCGACGTCGGGAGGAGGGGGGAGCAACTGTTGGGGCCCCGCCGCCCGGCCCTGCGTTTCCCCCCCCCCCCCCTCCCCGGCCGGAGGGGCCACCGTGTCCAGGCGGGCGCTCGGCGACGGGGCCCGAGCCAGCTGCATGCGTGCAGCATCGCCCTCTCGTGCGGCCCGAGGACAGGTTTGGAGGCACGCGTCGAGGTTGTCGGAGCGCCCGCGGTCTGGAGCGGTCCCTGCGCGGCGGTCCCTCTGGCAGCCCTCGGAGGCCCTCGCAGCGGCGGCTGCGGTGGCGTCGTCGTTTTCGTGCCCGCAGCGGTTGCCGTGATCTTCGGAGTCGTCGCAGCCGTCGTCGTCTTTCTTCGACTACTCACTACGCCTCGTCCTCCTACCCCTCCTCGCCCTCCATGAGCGGGAGGACTGCACGCGAGCTTCCCAACCGTAGCTGTAGGTAGAACTCGCTATGGGGCACCGACATCATTCATGTGGGGCCGTAGGGGGAGCTCCGTATGCGATGCGATCCGTGTGAGGGTGTGCCGAAATGGAATGGACACGTGAGCACTAGTAACAGCAGCTGTTGCCAGCGGCAGGAGCAGCAAATTCAGGACAGCAACATGCAGCTGGCTGCGCAGCAGCAGCGGCAGCAATGGGAAGAGGGGGGAGGACGAGGGAGGGCGAGGGAGGGGGAACGAAAGCAGCAACGAACGAGGAGGCCGGCGGCGCAGCGGAGAGAACGTGAGGTCCGAACTCCACAGGCGGGCTAGGGCCGCAAACGGCATTGGGAATTCGCCCCCACCGGAAGCAGCATCACCACCGCGATGTCTGTGTCCAGAGCCAGCTCCCTGCCAGGAAGCCGGAGACAGACGACGCGGCCGGCCGGGGCGATGCCAGATGCACACGCGTGCGTGGCCACGTGCCTCCCTGGCGATCGGCCCTCGTGCATGTCCTGGCGCGCAGGCCCTGCGCATGGCGCGTTTCCAGGCAGCTCTGGCCGTGTCGGGAGACCTGGGAGCGGCCGTAGTGGTCCTGCCCCGGCAGCGAGACTGCCCTCCTCGCCATGCCACCAGGAGTCAGGCTGTGCAACTGTGGTCGCCGGTTGCGCCATCCTCCTCATCCTGCTCCTGCTCCTGCTCCCTGCTCCTCCTCCTCCTCCTCCTCCTCCGCCTCTTCTCACCCTTTTTTGTTTTCGCTGTTGTATCTTCGACTCATGGGCTGTCCTGCAAACGGCGGGCGTTACCCGTGTCCAACGCGGGTTCAGCGCTGGTCCGGCCAGGATTCGACGCGGTGTCGACGTGGATTCGGCGCGGATTCGATGTTCGGCATGAGCTCGACGCGGATTAGACGCAGATAGAGGCATGACGGAACAGACGGCCCCTCGAAAAAGCATCGTTATCTTGTCCGCCCTGGTCATTGGTTGAGCCCCTCGTCTGCGACCATTTCCAAACCCTCCTGCGGGTCCAAGCGGCGCCCTGGGTATCGGGCACCCTTGTTGGGGATATTTTTTCTACAGACGTCCTTCAGATTCTGACCTCTGCCGGTATTCCAAAAATTTGACCTCCCAGAGTACGGTATTTTCGTGGCGTGTTGATGCAACGGTGACCCCGGACGTTCGCTCAAGCTTGAACGCCGCCAGTCGTTTGGAATCGGCCGGAATGAAACGATCCGCGCAATCGGACAGCCGCGGTATCACAGACCAACGCCGCCGTCTTCACGCTTAGAGTAGTGTTCACATGGGGAGGCGTTCCAGAAAGGGTCTTGCCTTCGGCTCATCTTCGCATCCGGCGGAAGCCAGCGGAAGTAAGACGGTGGTGGGCGTACCAGTGGAAGCCGCCGGAAGTTCGGCCGAAGTCGGCAGAAGTGAAAGCGAGACGTCAACATTATTTGATTCAGGGTTTTTGGAATCGGACGTGCGGTGCCCACCTCGGTTCACGAGTTGAGAACCAGCACCCATACCTATGCGACCTTCTCGGGGTGGAAATTCGTGGGGGGCTATGGTTGAGTATTGTCGGATGGGGGTCCCCGCTCGAACGGGAGCCCCTTTTGGGGTCCGACAGCCCGCACCAATACTTGTAGCGCCTTCATATCCTTGCCCTTCTCCCCTCCCTATAGGTTTGAGTGCGTGTTGTTGTTTCGTCATCGGTCGCCAGTGGCACAGAAGGGTGACAGACCCTGTCAGTTTCCGTAGTATAAGGTTTCACCCTGGCGGCGGGCCTCAGGGCCCACGCTTGGGGCTGGGCGGCCCTTAGGGATGGCATGCAGCTCAGCCCTTGGGTGTGAGAGGCGCGAGTTTCGGGGTTAGGCTCGTGGAGCGCTGGCAAACAGTGCAGTCGTGTTGCGGACGGGAGCGCTGCCTGGGCTGCTGTGGTGGCATACGGTCAGGAGCTCGTGTTCGGCGTGCCGCGCCGCCAGTTCTGGCCCACCTCTTTGGCGTGACACGCCACGCCCGTCCCACTTCCACGGCGTCAACTTCCCGAGCCTGCCTTCCACGATGCAGATCGACACGCTACCAGCGTGCTCGGCCTGTAGCATGTCGACCGGGCCGTCGCCGCGACACGCTAACTAAAGATCCTGACCGCAGGCATGTTCCGGCACTGCCTCTGGTGCCCCCGTCAAGATTGCACGCATCGGACTATCCCGTCGTGGGAAGTTCAGTACGAGTCGGCAGCCGTGCACTTTCCCACGTCTATTCATCTGCTGCGCGCCACGGCCGACGAGCTGGGCATAGCTTGTGTGTTCCCCCCGAGCTAGCTAGGGCCATAGGGCGCTCTGCAGCAGTAGCCCACCACAGTCCAGGGGGCCCAGGCAGGCGGACACGTCGGTACTTCTCGGGGTGCTCGGCCATCCTCGGCTGCAGTCTGCATGGGTTGAGTTTCAGGGGGGGGCTCCAGCGAGGCGTCCTATTTGTTTGTCGAGCCTCGTGGGTGCATGCTTTGGTTTGCGGTGGCATTGGGCAGCTCCGGTCTTCCAGAGCGTCTTCGAGCTTGGGCATGTCTCGCTGTCACGGTTCTCCCTCACATAGCCCTTCGTGCCTTCTTAGGAGTATGCTCCCGACTGCGCTCATCGAGCACTTTGCCACCATCTCCGCCGGCGAGAAGACAATGGCCATCCCGAATTCTGCCGAGTATCATGCCGACACAGGCCGCTGCTTATCACATGGGATGTGGCACGAATGGTTTTGAGGATCAGAATGACCATCAGGATAAGGAGAGGAGGGTAATGGGGGCGAAGGTGATGATGAGTATGATGAGATTGAGGGCAAGAACGGGGGCGGACGCAGAGGGGGAAGGCGGCGGAGGGCAGGACGAACCCCAAACAGATATTAACCTGGGTTTCTAAAGTTCCGGGATTATTGACCAGAGTTCATGATGTCCCCCCCGGAACATGACGAATTTGTCTTTTATACGATCCGGGACCTCTTGATTGGGGTTCATATAATAATGTTCGCCCAGGAACGTTATAATCTTTGGTTCATAATGTTCAGGGCATATCGGCCCCAAAAAGATATCAACCTGGGTTCATAATGTTCTGGGAATATTGACTGGGGTGAATAATGTCTGGGAAATATTGAACCCCAGTTTATTAATCTGGAATTTCGGATGCAATTCCTGGAAGGTCAATTTCTGTTTTTGCCCTGGTCCGAAAATCTGGTTTAATCCAGCTGAATCCTGCTTAATTCGCCTCAATCTCGTTTCATCCCGCTTAATCCGGCATATTCTTGCTTAATCCGAGATCCTTTCCGGCATAACAGCTCCCAGATGGGGCTTATTTTTTATATTTCCGACGAAAACCTCCCAGTAGTTGCTTCCTAATGGAATGATAATGATGGAGTCTGAGGGGCGAAGCCTGAGCCATACGCGGATATTCTGAATCCGGATTCATGATTCCGGAAGGATTCTCAGTATTGTTGTCCAACCCCGCGCCCCCAAATTGGGATTCGGTATGTTAGAATATTGACCCTAGTCCGTTATCTCTAGAACATCATAAACTGGGGGTCGTAATCTTCTGGGAATAATGAACTCAGGTTCATTATTCTAGAATGAGAATGAGTCGGCGGAGGGGGGGAGGCCTGAGAAGGAGACTGGGCTGGGATTAACATTGGTTTATCATGTCGGAATATCGACATCAGGTGCGTTATCCCGGAATGAAGATGATCCGGCGAAGGGGGGAAAACCGATCCATCCACAGGCCAGTAATCCAATGGGGGTATCACCTGAACATAACGAACCAGGGTTTCCACTCTTAGAAAATAAACCACGGTCGACGGACGAGGATTTCGGGGTCACCCTCGCGCAGGGGACCGAATCGTCTTTTTTGAGTGCGGGCGCAATGTAAGTTATCAGGGCGCCCACTGTACTGGGCTTGTCCCCAGTCGCGTGGGAGCCTGGAAGGGATATCCAAGAGTATGACCGGCTGATCCTGCCAACCCCCGCGAGTGGTCATGCGGACGCGTGCCTCGCCATGCGTCGGGGCGTTCAAGAACGGGCTTCGCTGTCGGTGCGTCTCGCTCTCGGCGGGTCGGAGCCAGCACAAACTAGCGGAAGTTCGGCGGATGGCGGCGGAAATTTAGTGATACATTATAGGTTTTGGGTTCAGGTATTCTAGAACCGACGATTTGGATTATTGTGTCATTGCCTGCTCTCGCTTACTTTTTTGCATACAATCCTTCAGGGCTAGCGGCTACTGCCGCGACGGGCTGGGCTGGTGTCTCCCTCCCTCTTGTGTTTGTGAGACTGGATACGGCGGCTACGTGAGACGTCCACCCGTGTCGCATATATGTTTCGATGTGGTACCCGATGGCCTCGCCGCCGTCGAAAGGAACCGACCTGATCGGTCAGACGGAGCACGGGCATCAGGATGAGCAGACACAGTCGCCAGACGTGGTCGAGCCGCGTACACCCTGGACTCTTGGTGTGCGTCGGCCCTTTCATTGTTTTCTCCGTCTCGACCCAGCAGTTTGGGCCACCTCCCCTGGCTGACGGGGCCATGCTGCTCGCAGCCCCTAGGCGAGCGTCGACCGCGGCAGGGCCCTCCCAGCAGGAGAGGATCTGCCGGGTCAGCCCGGCGATTCCGAGTGCCCCCCACGGATCCCGAACTCCCGAGGCTACACGGGGGCCTCTCTGGAGGCCCCCGACGGTTCCAAAGCATGCCAAAACGCCCACATTCATCCTGGTAGCCGCTCTTGAGAGCCTTGTATGTCCTCGCATTTCCATCCTTGGAGTGCATTCGCCTCCGCTGGCGCCTGGTAGTCGATGAGCAAACGCGCCGATCTAGCGTTGCCTAGCGTCGATATGCGTTGGTTCGCGTCGGCCAGCGCCGATCCTCAAGAGCCAGCAAGACGGCATGGGCTTGGCATCGCTTGGACGTGTGCATTTTTTTGCCGAGGGCCATCGAGGAACATCTGGGATCATGTGGCGATAAAATAAACGCACGAAGTCGAACAATGCACGTGGAATGGACGTCCGAGCGATGGCAAGTGGGAGGCCCCCATGAGCTGCCACAGCCCATGAATCGATCGATGCCCCAAGCCCCAGGAAACGACCAGGGCCGCACGGAGATGACGAGGCGCATGGCGGCGACGCCCCTTCTGGCACACTCGCGCGTGCCCTATCGGGCTCGGGGGATCAAGCGCTGCAAGTTGAAGCGTGCGCGGGAGTTGCGCCGGGCGGAGGGCCCGCAGGCGCCGGGCGAGGCGGGGCGCGGGCGGTGCGCCATGGGCGCGAAAGTTGCCAGGCCACCGCTTCGAGCCACGACCGCCGCCCCCCCGGGCCGAGGCAGGCGGCCACCGCCTCGCCGCCGCGACCGCCCCCCTGCCCTGCCGCGCTGCCCCGCGCCGTCGGATCTCAGAGCAGGCGCCGCCGTGCCCTGCAGGTGGGCAGATGCGCTGCTTCCAGGCCCCGCTCGCGCGCCGCCTTTCCAGCCACACGGGCGGGCGGGGCGGGGGAGGCTCTCCTGCACCCCGCCCCTGGCGCGCGGCCATGCTGGCAGGCGGGGGGAGGGAGGACGTCCTGGCGCTCCCCGGCCCCTGCCGCGGTGGCCGCCCTCCGCGCCACCCCGAGCCAGCACTTCCGCAGCGAGGGCGCGAGCCGCGGTAGCAGGGACTCCCCGCCAGGGGGGCGCCCGTGGTGGAGCGTCTGCGGCCCGTCGCGGCCCTCCACGTCTGCTGGGCAGAGCCCGTGTTCCTCGGGGGCCTGCTCCTGCGACCTTCGCGGTCTGAGAACGCCGCCCGCCCGCCCTCGCCTCTTCGCGGCCGCCCCCCCCCCCCCTCCCTCGCTCTGTCTCTGTGTGTGTGCTCGGTCGTCGTGCTACACCCCGACGCAGACTCTTCTGCGCCGCGCCCCCGGTGGTGCCGCGGCAGAGCAACGTTTCGGGGCGGGCGCCCTCGGCGAGCGTGGACCTCTGGAGCGTCAGAGACCCGGGCTCCTGGGTCACGACAAGCAGCAGCAGCAGCAGCAGCAGCAGCAGCAGCAGCAGCAGCAGCAGCAGCAGCAGCAGCCACAGGGTGGGGGGCAGGGGGCAACAGGGCCCCTCAGATCCGACGGCGCGAAAAATCACACTCGGAGCTCGAGACCCCATCTTTCTGCGCCAGGTTCTGAGCCGCATCGATCTGTGAGGGTCCCGGGGCACGAAAGCAAGCGAACACGCCCAGTGCGAACAAGAATGCAGCCTGGTTCGCGCTCGGCGCTTGCAGTCCACCTCTCCGGTCCTGGCCGAGCCCGATGCGGGCCTTTCTCTCCGCCGCTATGAGCGCGGCCTCGGGGGGCCCAGTGAGCCCTCCTGGGCCCCCCCCGGCCCCTCTCGGAGTCTTCTTGGGCCACTGGCAGCCCCCCAGTGGCAACATCGGGGCCCTATAGGGCTTCAGCTGACAGGGCCAGACCGAGGGCGCATATACACGCTGGAGTCGGCTGGGGGCCCGAGGTGGCCCAGCACTGGTACGGAAGCGACCAGGAAGGGGGGGGGGGGCAGGGGGTCGAGAAAGTGTTGGGCCTCTTTCGAGCCCCGGGGCCGTCAGAGAGACGGATCCGGGGTGACAAGCCGCACCAGAAGACACCCCGGGTGGGGCGGGGACCGATTTTGAGAGGATTTGGCCCCACCCCCCCCTGGCCGATTCTCCGGGAACCCAAAACTGACTAAGAGGCCCCCATCATTTCCCTATGTTTTGAACCCGGACATGCGACGTCCTTGTTTTTTCAGGGCGGCGCCCCTGGAAGTCCAGACCCTTTCCCCGGGGCCGGTTTTTCATCCTGAATCCTGAATCGTTTTTTGATGGTCCCGGGGCTCGGCGAGGGGGCCGAACATAGCGAAGACCCTCCCGCCCCGATTTTTTCTGCGACGCGATCATGTCTGGGAAGTCTTCGCCGTCTCGAGCTCTTCCGACGCTCCAGATCAAGACGGCCCGTGAGAGCCCCGGCGGCGGCCTCCAGCACCCACCGATGTCCGAGGCCCAGGCACGGGCACGCGGGCACGGCCAGGATCGGCGAGGCGCCTCTCCCGCGGGCGTCCTCGGGAGCAGCGGGCGGCGGAAGAAGGCAGGGTCGGCTGCGCCGACCTTCGCGCGTGAGACGCCCGCGTGCGCGCCAGAGGAGGGAGCCCAGAGAGCCAGCGCATTGACACAAAGCAGGCCTTTCGCAAGGTTCGGCCCCTGTAGGGGCCCTCGGCGGGCCTCGGGGAACGGGTCGAGACTTCTGGGGGCCCCGCATCGATAAAATCACGACATCGGACCTCGGGGAAAGGTGCCCCTACCGCTGCCCTCCCCTCGTTCTCCCCTTATCCTTGGGCCTCCGTGGGGAAGCCCTTGTCGCCACAGCTGGGTTCGCCTCGAAACCCTCGTCTCCGAAGGCTCCCCGGGAGAGGTCCGGGGAGTAGCGGTATGCGCACACCTTGGTTTCCCCTGTGAGGTCACGCGTGCGCACCCTCGTTTCCACCCCCGCCGTGCCGCGGGCGGCCCGCGTGAGCCGCCGCGTGAGGTCGCGATGCCATCGCGCGTAAGGCCCCCTTCTGTTCGCCGTGCAGTCTACAGGGGCCTGCACCGGGGAGTCGACGACGACGACGACGGCGACGACAACGATCAGGCCCCCTCGCCTTCGCGCGCCTGGAGGAGGCTCCGCAGGCGGTGCTCGCCGGCGAGCCTTACCAGGCCGCCCCAGCCTCGCGTGTGCTCGGGAGTAGAAGGACGAGCACGCAGACCCCTAGCGCCACGGGAAAGATGGATGGACAGCCTGCGTTTCCTTGCTCCCAGAGTTCCGAAGATACGGGCGGGAACTTCTGGGCAGCGTGCCGCTCTGCCGGTTCCGGCCCACCACGCTTCGGCGCGACACGCCCAGTATGCATTCTCAGTTCCGAGGCTTTAGCGTCCCGTGCCTCTCCGGGCCTCCCGCCCCGCGGAGCTGAGCGACACGCTATCCGCTTGCAGGGCATGCCGCATGCCGTGTCGCTGGGGCCGCCGCGTCGACACGCTAGGCCAGGCAAAAGTTCCCTGGCGTCACGGGGCCCGTTCGTCTTCTTTCAAGACGTCCCTACTTAGACCCGCTCTCGTCGGCGTACATGCCTTGGGCCACGATCTGCGAATCGCCCTTTTGGCCGCCCCCCTCCCGGACCCCCCTCCCGAGCTGCCTCGGCCCACCAGTTTTCCGACTTTGCTACGCGTATTTTCAAGCGGCGGAGGTTGCTCGATTTCGGCACTGGGGCCCGTCGATATCGGGCCCGGGGGACATCAAGAACGGACTCGGGACGGAACAACATCCCGGGGGGAAGGGGGTCGGGAGCTCTGGGCTATAGCGGATCGACACGCAAAAAAAACATCACGTCGGACGCCTGGGGCCGCGAGGCCTGGGCCTCCGGACAGGCTCGTGCCGCGGGGCCCCGTAGGGGAGGGCCATCAGCAGGATGCGGTCCAGGATGTGCCCACGGCTTCCCTGGCTGGTCAGTGCCCAGGGCCCAGAGATCCAACGTATCGAACAAAATCCAGACGGAGGTTTTTCGCAGAGTTCGGCTCCGAGGGGCCCTCGCCGGACCTCGGGGCCGTCAAGCATCGGCTCAGGATGAAAAACACCGGTCCTGGGGAAGGGGTCGAGACTTCGGGGAGCCCGCATGGAAAAATCACGGCGTCGGGTCTCAGGGGAGGTCAAGCCACTGCAAGCCAGGACGTCGCAAGACGCACGCGGGTCAAACGCCGAGCGGAGGACGTCTCGAGTCTCGACCCATCGCTCGAGTGGCGGAGGAGGGAGCAGGGAGCAGGGAGCAGGGAGGAGGGATGAAGGAGACGACGACGACCGACGACGACCGACGACGACGACGACCGACGACGACGACGACGACGACGTCGACGACGACGACGAGGCTGCCGGAGGAGCTGAGGCGTGCTGGCCGCTCCAGGAGGTGCGACCCCGCGCCCATGCCCAGCCCGCCGCAGCCGAGCGGCGGCGCCCCTGCGGCCCCGTGGGGGGGGGGGCGCCGACACCGCGCACGAGCGCGGCGAAGCACCGCCCACACAGGCAGCCGAGCGGCGGGCGCCCTGGCCGTGGCCCGGAGGGCTCGACGCACCTCGGAGGAGGCAAAGATTTCGATGCCGCTGCCTATATGACCACCCTTAGGGTGATAAGGAGGTCGGGGGGGGATGGGGGAGAGGGGGGGAACCAACATCTGACTCCATCGATCTCACTGTCGATCTCACTCCACGGGACACCACGGGACACCACGGAACACCACGGGACACCAGGTCTCCGTTCCATTGCGATCTCACCCCCCAGCCTCCATTGTTCGGCCTCCTCGGAGGCCTTCGTCGTCGCCGCTGGGTTCGCCTCGAAGTCCTGGTCAGAGCGCGCCCCGGGTGAGGTCCGGGGAGTATAGCGGTATCGGTGTCTTCTCTGGTTTTTTCCCAGCAACGACCGAGAAGAGAAATGGGGCGGTCACAACCCACAGAGAGGAAGCAGCACGTCAGCACAGGTGTGCCCTGGCATCCCTGCCTCGTCGGCCAATATCCTTGGCCATTTTTTCCACGTCCAGGGGCGCATAATGGCCTTGCATCATTATACCGTGCGTCCTCACCATCGGCTTTGGCTGTAAGCGGCAAGCTGTCGGGAGCTGTGGCTTAACGTCCCGAGGCTTTCCCATCTCCCCGCTCCCCAGAGCGGAGAGACTCGCTACCCGTAAGTCGGGCTTGTCCCTCCACAGGAGGATAATTTAAAAATAGTCAAAAATATTACGCGGACGACTTTTTCCTATTTTTGAATATTTGTTAAATCTGTTTGACTGTTTTTAATTTTGTGTCCACAATCCCCTGTCGCAGGACAGGCCCGACTTAAGCGTAGCGTGTCGCCGTGGGCTGCTGCGGCGAATCGCTATAAGCCGACTTTATCCCGACCGTGTAGGCATTCGGAGTTCCACGCGCGTGTCTCGGAGCTTCGCTGGATCCCCGTTCTCGACGCCGCTGGCACCGCCCCCTGGCGCGCTCCGCGAGCCAGGCAGAAGGTCACCACCCACCAAACCACCCCGACACAACCCCCACTCAGTTGGCCCTCCATTTCCAGTGGGCGGGGGGGTCGGGGAACATTGAAAAAACATATGGAACCCGTACCCCCCCCCAAACCCGAAATTCGAGTCAAATTCGGGTGTTCGGGTTGGGTTGGGGTGGTTTGGTAGGTAGTCAGATCTGCGCTGGACCCCCGTTTCGACGCCGCTGGCACCGCCTCTGGCGCGCTCCGCGCGCCAGGCGGAAGGGGGCGGCGTTAAGTCGGGCCTGTCCCTCTAGAGGGGGAACGTTCAAAAGTAGTTTACGTAGCACCCCGCAATTGTGGATAAGAGTGAGGGGGCGGGCGCGGGCGACGCGGGCGTCGTCGAGCCGGCGGACCTCGTGGCCCCACCTTCCTTGTCGATGGCGCTCTCCTCCTCCTCCTCCTCCTCCTCCTCCTCCTCCTCCTCCTCCTCCTCCTCCTCTTCCTCGTCCTCGTCCTCGTCCTCATCGTCATCATCCTCCTCCACCTCGTCCTCCTCTTCTTCCTCGTCCTCCCTCTCCCCCCCTCGTCCTTTCATCATCGTCCTCCCATTGTCGTCCTCCCCCTCATCGGCCTCCATCATCGTCCTCCCATTGTCGTCCATCATCATCATCCTCCCCCTCCCCCTCCTCGTCCTCCTCCTCCCCCTCTCCCCCTCCTCCCCCTCGTCGTCCTCCTGCTCCTCCTCCTTTTCTTTCTCCACGTTCTCCTTACATCCTCTCTTCTTCCGCGTTCTCCTCGTCCCCTGTTTACTCCTCCTGCCTCCCCCTCCTTTCCCAAGATAACTGCAACGCAATCCTTTTTTCCACTTTATGCTCCCCGCCTTCTCTGATCAAGGCAACTCGCCAGGGCAGAGTTGCTGGACGGGCCGGTGTGGATGCGCGGGGCTTGAAGAGGTCCTTGCGGGCTCAGCAAAAACCTGACCGGACAAGAACGGGAAGCGCCACTTTGTCTACAGGGCTTGCCAGGGAACGTCACGTTGAGAACCTCCAAGAAACTTCAAGACGGGCGTCGTCGTTGTCGTCATCGTTGTCGTCGTCGTAGTTGTCGCCCTTCTCTGTCGTCGTCGTTCGTCTTTTCTCGTTCATCGTTCGTCGTTGTCGTCGTCCGTCGGAGATGTCGTTGTCGTCGTCCGACGTTTCGTCGTTGTCGTTAATCGTTCGTCGTCATTATCGTCGTTCGACGTTCGATATCGTCGTCGTCAGTGTCGTCGTCGTCGTCGTCGTCGTCGTCGTCGTCGTCGTCGTTGGGCGTCGTCGTTTTCGTCGTTCGCCGTTCGTCGTCCGTCGGCGTCGTCGTCGTCGTTGCAGCCGTGCGTCATCGTTCGTCGTTCGTCGTCGTCGTCGTCGCACGTGGACCGTCGTTGCTCGAGAGAGCCGTAAGACGGCTCAAATCGGTCCAAGATGGCCCAAGAGGACCCCAAGAGAAGTCCAAGACGGGAGATGTTGTTTGTATGCCCCTTCGAGATAACACAAACCTCGTGGAGGTCGTTTTGGAGCCTCTTGGGGTTCTTTCGGGACTCTTGGGGGCCGTTCTGGGGCCATCTGGGTGTTTTTTTTAGTTTTTTCGAAGCTTCTTGGGGTCTTTCTCTGGCGCATATCGAACGATACGCAAGTCGCAGCAGCCTGGTGTGAAACATGGACTGGGCATTGGGTCAGTCAATCCGCCCGCATCAGGTCAGTCAATCCGCCCGCATCAGGTCAGTCAATCCGCCAGACGGTTGCACTCGGCGAATTCTTGTCGAAGGAATGCTGGAAGATCGGCAGTAGACCAAAAGGACGTTGCGTCCGGGCGGTTGCTGTTGTGCGCGTCTGACTCTGGGGGGCGTGGGCGCAGCTGCGCGCCACGGAAATGGATCGGCTCCTCCCACCATAAAGCGATCCAGTATGGGTAATCTGCTCGCTGGCCGCCCACATTGTAGAGGCAGGTGCGGGCACGTTCACGTAGGCGATCCTGAAAGAGTAAGATTCCCACATCCAAGCGGTCGCTTAGACTGCGCACGTCAGTTTGAGTACCCCAATGAACGTTGCCTGGCTGACGCATGAAGTGGGAGAGTCTGGCTCGAACCTGGGCTAGGTTGGCGACTCCGCCAGGTATTCTCGTAATGCGCTCTTCTCTGGCGCCTGCTCCAGAGTGCGCCTGGGTGTACGCGATGCGAACGAGCGCGTCGCCATCATTTTGCTCTTCAAACGCCAGGACGCTTTCAGCGTGCAAAAGGCATTCGAAGCAGAAGTCGGACAGCAACGCTGCAGGGTCCCACTCGTTGAGATGGGCGTTGCTGCGCTGTTGCATGGCTGCAGCGACCACGAAGTCGAGCACCTGCTCGGGGGCCCACTGGCTGTATATCGAGGCGGAGATGGCCCGCAAGTGCTGCATTGTGGCGTTGGAGCCCTGGAAGAACACTGCGGATGGGATGCTCTTTAAAATGTGTCGTGCCGGCCCACCTCCGTGGAGCACCATGCGAGCGAGGACGCCCGCGACACTGTGGTAGAGGCAATCTCCGCCAGCTCCGTATTCCACACTTTCCACTTCGAAGGGTCCCGTGGCTACGTGCCGCGTGAACTTCGCGCAGTAGTTGCGCAAGTTCGTCGATACCGGACACGGGGTCCCGCGAGCCCACGGCAAAGTGGAGGTAGCCTCGCACTGTGGCGCGATCAAGAAGAAGGCGCACGTGGGGGAATGTGGCGTGCATCCAGCCTCTCCGCACTCGGAGCAGGGCGCTCGCGGGGGGGATGAATGCCTGGCAGCCTTGCGCTTCCCGTTGTCGTCGTTATCTGCGGCACCTTCCCTCGCGTTAGCGGCACTGTTTGGGCTGCTTGCCGCGTGTGCGTCTGGCTTGCACGCTGTGGCGCTCTGCTCTCCCAGCGGGGCCGTCCTCCGCTGCGCTGCAGCGGTGCGCTGTGCCGCTTGGGGCGGCTGCGGGCCCGTGCTCCCCGCGGGGGCCGCGCCCGCGCCTGCGGCGCACTGGCGGCCAACGGCCGCACAGATTGCTCTTTCCGACTCGGAGGCGTTCACCGTGGGCGGCGTCGACGCGCGCGCCGTCTCCATGTTTGGCAGCCGCGGCTTCTTCAGCGGGGGCGCCGAGGACGGTGGCGTCGCCTGCACTGCAGCATCCTCGCCCACGCCCGCCGTGTCTCCAACTCTCGACAGGGGCGCAGGTGGCGTCGTTTTGCCGCGCGTGCGCCGAGAAACTGTGCGGAGCGCTGGCCCGGCTCTCCGATATTCGGCTACCTCGGCGGACTGCCGGGCGGCGCCGTCCTGAGCAAGAACTGAATCCAAGATCTCAGGCGGGAGCGGTTCCCCCTTCAGATCTTGCAGGATCTGAATCAATTCGTCCAGCGACGCCGTCTCCATGTCAGCAAGGCGGGTAATTTCGTCGAGGATGAATTTCGGAGGCGGTCGGGACAATTCCCGCCTCGTGGCTGGGCGCAAGATGAGTAAGCCTTCCACGGAGACGGGCCGCGACAGCATGACGTAGCAAGCGAGCCAGTGCGTGTCGGCGTCCATCGACGGTGGCTTTTTCATGTCGGCCACCACTGCTGGGTACGTGCCACCTTGTTGCACGCCCGTAGTGGGGGACGGTTCTTTGGGTACAATGCCGAACAACATTGAAGAGGTCCTTGCGGGCTCAGCAAAAATCCGCCGCCGCGCTTGTGCGGCATTGGTTTGTTCAGTGAACGTGGTTTAGGTCGCAGGTGGGTCGCGGGCTCTCCACGTCCACCTGGAAGGAATGCAAAAGCAGCCCGCCGCAGGCGCCCAAAAAATTGGTTTGTACACTGAACGTGGTTTGGGTCGCGGGTGGGCCGCGGGTTCTCCACCGGGAACGAATGCAAAAGATGCCCGCCGCAGGCGCCGAACAATGTGGTTTGTACCCTGAACGTGGTCGCGGGTGTGCCGCGGGCTCTCCACCTGAAACGGATGCAAAGGATGCCCGCCGCAGGCGCCGAAAAATGTGGTTTGAATCTGAACGTGGTTTGGGTCGCGGGTTGGTCGCGAGTTGGTCACGGGGTGTGTCGCGGGCTCTCCACCTGGAGGGAATGCAAAACAAAATTCGCCGCAGGCGCCGAAAATGGTGGTTTGTACCTTGAACGCGGTTTGGGTCGCGGGTGGGTCGCGGGGCAGGTCGCGGGTGAGTCGCGGGTGGGTCGCGGGTGGGTCGCGGGTGAGTCGCGGGTGGGTAACGGGGTGGGCCGCGGGCAGGTCGCGGGGTGGGCCGCGGGCTGGGTCGCGGGGTGAGTCGCGGGGTGGGTCGCGGGGTGGGTCGCGGGGTGGGTCGCGGGTGGGTCGCGGGTGGGTCGCGGGTGGGTCGCGGGGTGGGTCGCGGGGTGGGTCGCGGGTGTGTCGCGGGGCGGGTTGCGGGTGGGACGACGACAACAACAAACAACAAACAACAACAACAACAACAACAACAACAACAACAACAACAACAACAACAACAACAACAACAAACAACAACAACAACAACAACAACAACAACAACAATCACAACAACAACACCAACAACAACAACAACGATAATCCGCACCGCGGAATTCCACTTCAGCCACGCACCCCGGGACAGTGAATGACCGTTCGGACCCCTCACTCTGACAAAATAGTATGGGGACGATTTGTTGGGGGTATTTGGTTGTATTTTTTGACAATTTGGGGGTATTTTTTGAGTACGTGTCATTTTTCGCCCAAGGTCCGCCTCTGTAGGGAGACATGCCCGACCTAACCCTGGCGCGCTCCGCGCGCCAGGCAGAAGGGACTAGCGCCGATCCAAAGGATCCGCGCGGACCTCCGAAAATTTGTGCCTCTGCAGCTTTTTCTGCTCCCGGGATCCGAGAGCAGCGGGCCTGGCGCACGGGAACAACATGACCGGAGAGCCCAACAACAGTCCAGTCTGGCCACACTGGGTGCGTTCGGGGAGTGTCGACCACACGCTACGTCTGTGCGGACGAAAATCAGCACTCCGCGAGCAGTTCAAGTCGCCCCGGTCATAAACAGCCGCTTGGCATGCATGGAGTCGCCCATCGGCGCCGCCCAATGGGCAAAAGTGGTGAAGGGAATGACATGCTGTGTAACAACCCGCGGTCATCCCGCTGCTGAGAAACACAATGTTCCTGCAACTGCTCCCGCATATGAGAATGCCGTTCTCCGTCTGTGCACATGCCTAAGAGTCACGTGGAGCAAAAGCAGCGACTCGTGTCAGGCGTGACCGTGCATGACCAGAGGAGCCGCACAGGCCTCCCAATCAGGA
The DNA here is from genome assembly GCA_963575745.1 of Prorocentrum cordatum. NCBI lineage: Eukaryota > Dinophyceae > Prorocentrales > Prorocentraceae > Prorocentrum > Prorocentrum cordatum. Next base: position 443,688 of record CAUYUJ010014749.1, on the reverse strand, counting down.
TGAGCAGAGAAACCTCGAGAGTGGAATCACTCGGCCAGCGTTGCCTTCAGGCGCAACATATTGCCAGAGGGGTGCGAGAAGAGGATGGGGAGGTAAGGGTGGAGGAGGCGGGTGAAAGCAAGGAAGAGCAGCATTAATCAGATTTTGGAGCACGGAGGGCAGTTCACATGGGATCATGATGCCCTCGTGCACGTTTCTGCCAGAGAAAAAAACAGCCGCCACAAGGCCCCAACGTCCATAGTCAATGCCACTTGATTCTGGTGCGAACGTCGAACCCTGACTCGGCGTAGTTGCCAGCTCCCTGATGGGAAACGCCTTCTTGATTTACCTAGGTCGTGATTTTTCTCCGCAGCCACTGCTGCGTGTAGCATGCCTGCGCGCGCCCATGTGCTCCAATGCGTCATTCTCGTCTTGCCCTTGGTCTTCCTGCCTTCTAGCTGATAATGCTTGAAGTGAAGGTGTTTCCGGCTGTGTGGTGAGACGCAGGTCGAAGATTCTGTTGTCCATGCCCTTGATGTCTGTGTGGCCACGTGAGGGGGGTATTGTGGCTGTGTTTCTTGTTTGGAAACCAGTGCGTCGGGATCACGACGTCCTTACCAGAATTGAGAATCGCACAGGCCCGCGTCGGCCTTGTTCTTACCAGCAGGCATGATCCTCACATTTCCAGACTACATGCGCACCGATACCTTTCGGCGTCCTTTTTTCACTCCCCTGCCGCGCGGGCATGGGTTTGAGAACCCATCGCGCAGCTAGGTATGCCAACCGACTGACAGAAAGATCGCCGTCAAGTTAGTCATCATGTTCATCGTTCACTGCACGGGCGTAAGGGCCTTGGAACGATGTAGAAGTTCGTCCCCCGTCCAGAGGGTGTCGCACGTCTCGTTTCCATGTGCACATTATATCGTCATACGAGTGGCATCTCTTTGATCATGTTCTTGATGTTGCAGTTTCTTCTTTGACATGTTGCGCATATCCGTCTGCCAGCCACTGCTCTTGCGCTTGATATGCCACAAGCTATGCCAGGCAGCGAGCGCGACGATGGCGCCCAAGCAGGTCCCAAGACGCCCCCCAACCTGGGCCCCCGAACCTCGAACCTCGAACCAGCTTTCGATTCTCGAACCAGACCCTCGAACCCTGAGATCTGATGTCGTGATTTGTTCAGCGTGGGGTCCCCAGAAGTCTCGACCCCTTCCCCAGGACTGGCTTTTCATCCTGAGTCGTTTCTTGACGGTCCCGGGGCACGGCGAGGGCCCTTGGGGGCCGAACTTGGCGAAAAATCTCCCATCTTGATTTTCTCAATGCGTTGGACCTTTGGGAACCAGGATCCTCGATCCTTGAACCAGGACCCCTGGATCCTCGAGCACCGCTCCCTCCGCCTCCGGCCGCCCACCGCCTCGATGCGCCCTTTGGGCCCGTCCGCCAGGCCCCGGGAGGCCCCCGGAGGAGAGAGGCCCCCGCAAAGGGTCCCAGAGAGCCCTCGGCCTCCTCCTCGTCCTCCCCCTCCTCATTGTCCCCCTCCTCCTCCTCATTATCCTCCTCCTCCTCCTCATTATCCTCCTCCTCATCCTGATTCTCCCTCTCACCCTCCTCCTCCTCCTCCTCCTCCTCCTCCTCCTTGCCCCCCCTGCTCAGGCGGTTGTCGACCTGGCGCAGGAGTGCCAACACACTTCTGATACTGAGCCTTGACGGGCTGCAGGCCCCCACAGCAATTCGTGCCATATGTTGATGATTTGCTTTCGCTCTCGTTTGCAGTGAGTCCGACTGTGGGTGTGTGGGTGTGGCCAAACGATGACTGGCGACGAGAGCACACAGGCAGGAGGGACAGTCGGCGACGTGACGTTTGTGCATTGGAACTGCATGTTGGCTTCAGATGAGTTGCGGTTGCAGGATATCTCTGGGCAGTTTAGACATGTTGTTCTGGTATATTTGAGTGGAACGAGAGAGCGGGGAGGAGAGGAGATGTGCGCCGTGTCGACTCTCGCTCATCATTATGCGCTGAGACACGGGTACCGTTCGGACCGTGTGCAGGAGCTACTGGAAAGACATGCGATCCGTGTGAATTCAATGGGCTTCCCCGTGGGCGACACGTATTTTGGGCATGTGAGTTCGTCGTCGATCGACTATGTAGCGACCTACGCGTGGCAGCGCCGCAGTGTTGCACGATGTTCAGGATTGAGACGCGCGAATATTGGTTTGAAGTTGTTCGCCAAGAAACGTCTGCAGGACCACGTACCCATCCTGCCCATCCTTATGAGAGTCCAATACTCGTTTGACTTCACCGACAGTCGCCCCGAAGGGGTCAGGTGGACCTTCGACCGACTGGCTCAAGCATAACAGAGTGGAAAGGGCGTCAGTGGTTTTATTTCAGGATTGGATATGTTTTTTCTTCAGAGAGCCCCGACCCGAACGAGGATCTTTTGACCGCCCGAGCGCCGGACCAGTGCTGGGAAACGTGGATCAAGACGGTTCATGTTGTCACTGCTCGGCACTGTTCCAGAACCGCCACAAAAGGACGACAAGGCAGCTCGCTATGCTACAGAGCGACGGCGTTTCCTGGCTCTGCGCAGGCAGCAGCGACGGCGGGGGGGCGACGACGCCGAGTCATGCGTGCAGCTCTCCCGCTTTTCTCGCCTCTTACGCCGACTGCGGCAAACTCGGTTTCACGAGGTCACGGAGCAGTTGGTCAGTGAGTTGCAACAGGCGTGGAGCGCCAGAAGGCATGCCGAAGTGTGGAGGCTCGCTCACCTTATCGCTGGCCAGTGCAGAGGACCAAGACGACGACGATTCAACATATCTGACGAATACGCACCACGGAACGACGAAGCATGTGAATATTTATCGAAAGCTGGTCCTGCGGGTGGCTTTCAAGCGGTGCCGATTGATTTTCCTACCTTACAGCGCGAGTGCTTGCAGCACTTGCCGCCACCTCCACCTTTCGGTGCTAACAACTTTGCGTCGGTGGAGGACGCGAGGGAGGATCTGGAAGGAGTGCGAGAGGTTCTTGCCAAGGCACCGAGACGGAAAGCCGCTCCGCTTCACAGTGTGCCGTCAGAAATACTGCAGCTGGCAAACGACCTTGTCAGGAGATTCGACGGCTCGCACCGACGACGGCGACCAGATGCAGCACGCGACGACGGCGGCGGATCTCCACGGCAGCGACAAGAAGGGCCTCGCTTGGCCCAGCGACATCGTCTCGGGCGTGATCGTCAGGGTCTGGGAGCTGCTGCAGAGGTATTCTCCAACGAGGTCTCTTTGACGCGCCTCCAACAGGTGCCCCATCAAATCCGGCGGGTTGAGAAGGGCCCAGTGGTCTGGCATCGCTCGAGGGCCGCGGGGCTCAGCAAGGCCAACGGGAAGACTGGTCTCCAGCGCGTCGGCATCCACGGGCTGTGTCGTATCGGGGTGGCCCGGTGCAAGAATCTGCTCCTCAGGGGACCCCAGGATGTGCCTCCTGATAGGGGGCGTGGATACCTTCCAGGCCGTAGCCGAGCAGGGGCTCCGTTGACCCAAGAGGCGCTGTCCTGGTGACTTCGGAAGCAAGGGCTGTCATGTCTGGTGTCCGGGGAGGACGTGTCGAACGCGTTTGGCTGCTCTGCTTTTGAAGCTCTTCAGGGCGCGGCACGGACTTCACCGACGCCGGAGATCAGAGACCGCCGCCCTCCTCCTCGCCCTCAGGCGTACGACGAGTGGATATCCAACCCTCTTGCCCCACCCTGCTCCTCTTCCAACCTTGGCGAGAATGCGTGGCCGCCCGAGGACATCTGTGCAGCGTGGGCGCCCTTCCTGCAGAGGCCTGCGTCGCTTGCCTGTCGCGTGTATGCCGATGACACAAGTATGGCGCACGTGGCGTCCTCGGCACGGAACGGGCAGCACGTGCTGGGCATTTCTCACCAGAGGCGGCGAGAGTGTTTGGCTCCTGGCGGCTGCGAGCACAACGCCGAGACAAGTCAAGTTTCTCCTGTACTTGTGGGGCCAGGGGCTCACGGGCGCTCCAAGGCGCTCTTGGGGGGCCCCCTTCCCGTGGCGGGCAATATTCACCTCGACTCGGTGTCTCTTGGGATCTCTACGTCTGTCAATGGAGGAGTCCAGAGCGAGCTGCGTCGTCGCATTCTAGCGCGCAGGAGGGGATTCTACACGATGGGGAAGTTCTGGGCGAGTAATCGAGCATGGCGGTCAACGAGAACTGCATTCGGAGCGGTTGTTCAAGGGGCCTCGCTGACTGGACTCACTCCTCTTTTTTTCCCCCCTCCGACCCAAGGCCTCGTTTGGACGGCGTGCTTGCCGGCCTTTTCTCAGAAGCTTCTGGGGGGAGATGCGCGCCAACAAAAAGGTAGTCTTGAGATCGGATGGCGCGCCGCAGCTGGATGAGGAGGGGGGCCCTGTGCTCAAATGCACGTCGAGCACAACCGAAGAGGTTCTGAGAAGATTGGGGGCGGTTCCTAATGGCACCGAGTTGAGGGTGCGACGCTTGCGCACATATCAACGATGGCCACGCCGCCCCGACCGCCACGCCCAAGAAATTGCTGCTGTGTTTGGTCATCTGCATGTCGAGCCCACTCCCGCGATTACGCTGGACGGAACGAGTGCTGAATATACGAACCCACGCGCCTGGAGGTCTGCGACGGATGTGATCTGGTTGTTACGCCGCGCGGAGGAAGATGACCTGCTGGGTTCGTTGTTTGTGCGCGAACCACCTACTCATGACGCGCTTCGCTCGAATGCGCGGGCCTTGTTTCTCGACCCAGAGGTGGGAGATCGCTTCCTACAGCTTGACCCGAGTCCCTTGTGGGCGGCGACTAGCCCCCTTTTCCAGCTGGCTCGTCTGGTCCAGAAAAGCCCGCGGACTCCCACCAGGTCCCAGGGCCCCCCCGCGAGGTGCCGGGGCAGGTCTGCGGGGGACAGTTCACTACGAGGAGGGCTCTATTGGCGCGCTAGAGAGTCTCAAGGGCAGGGGGGGCAACATACGATCAGTGGTTCATGCAATTACAGTCACCAATCAAAGCATCTACTGCCGACAGATGTTTCGGACCAGGCGAATCGCCCAGGAACATGCATTGAATGCGATACTTCATACACGCTGCCCTTTGACGTCTATCTACCATCATGTGGTTCAGTTGCCCGAGGAGTTGGCGCGCCCCTTGTCTGCTATCTCGCGTGCTTCTACCCACGGGGGACACATCATCGAGCCGTGCTGCTCGAACGCCGACACCTTTGCTTCCCTCGCCGAACTCTTCGCGCACCTGGCCACCCGCGCCCCTGCGCCTCGAGCCTGGCACGTTCCGATTGAGCGCCGAGCAGCTCGAGGGGGCCCGCTCGAGGTCCAAGAGCCGCGGAGGCGGGCCACGCCGAGGCCGCAGTGGATCAGCCGCTGCCTCCCGCCAGCGTGCACCGAGGCGCCGAGGGCCCAGCCTGCTGCAGCGCGGGGGCGCGCCAGCAGCCGCCTTGCCAGTCTCGGGAACAGCAGGAGGTGCTCGCGAGGTCAAGGCCCCCCAGGCAAGCAGCGCGGTCCAGCGCCCGACGCGACGCAGAAGCTACCCAGCATGGACATCCAGATGATGACAAGGTTGAAAGGCAGTCCTCGGGAACACGTTCCAGCTCAGACTCCTCCTGGTCGCCGAGTTCACCGCGTTCCTGATTCCGGAGGACGTCTCTCTCTCTCTCTCTCTCTCTCTCTCTCTCTCTCTCTCTCTCTCTCTTTCTTTCTCTTTCTCTTTCTCTTTATCTTTCTCTTTCCCTTTCTCTTTCTCTTTCTCTCTCTCTTTATATTTCTCTTTCTCTTTCTCTTTCTCTTTTTCTCTCTCTCTCTCTCTCTCTCTCTCTCTCTCTCTCTCTCTCTCTCTCTCTCTCTCTCTCTTTTTTCCCCTCTCTCTCTCTCTAGAGAGAGAGAGAGAGAAAGAGAGAGAGAGAGAGAGAGAGAGAGAGAGAGAGAGAGAGAGAGAGAGAGAGAGAGAACTGCGTTCCAGGCGGGGCGAGTCCGCGCAACCGCAGCCGCGGCCATGGGCGAGGCCCGCGCGAAAAAAACAAAAAACAACAGCGGCACCACTACCGGAGGTACACACGGGGCCAGCGCGCTGTCAGATCTTCATGTTCGTAGCAGATCAGATCGCCCAAGAGGGAGACCGCGCAGGCGCGAGGAATCGCGCGGCATGGGGGGCCCACAAGCAGAAGCTATACAACACCAGCACGCAGCACGACTTTAGTCTTAGGGTTCGAAGAGAATCAGGCCAAGCTGATCGTGTCTCTGACCGACAAGGAGATGCAGCGCGTCTTCTGCGATTGTGTGAATCAATAGGGAGGGGGGGGGGGGGGGGGAGAAAGAAGGGATCGCTCCCCGCTCCAACGCGGAGAGAATCCTACAGATGGCCATCGACGAGTTCGAGGGAATGTGACGACGACGACAACTCCAGCAGGCAGAGTTCCACCACCCACGCGCGCGGTACCACCAACGAGCGCCGCCCAGCTTCCGACGGGAGGAGTTCCGAGATACTCGAATCGTTCGAGGAGTGAGGCCCCAGTCGGGCCACGTTTGCAGCAGCAGAATCAGATGTGCAGTTTCAAAGAACGGATGGGGCTTTTTATTCGATAGGCTTGAGGGGCCTTTTCTTTTTTGCTGACCTGGGTCTGCTGTCGTTTCTGTCGTCTCGGCGTCGTGTCGTCGTTCGTCTTCCGCTTTTCTCGCCGTTCCTGCTCCTTGGCCTCGGCCTGTCTGCGGGGCCCTTCAACGTCTGGGGCACGTGATTATCCTTCTCACCTTCGGGGGGTCACGCCTTTCTGCGGGTTGATGATTGCTGTGACTCGTACTCCCGCTTGCGGGAGCGGGAGACACGGCGCTCGCCTCTCGCGGAAAGATGCGGTCGCCCGCCTTCTCTCGTGCCCCTCCCCATGGGGCCTCTCCCGTCGTTGTTGCTTGCTTGGGCCGACCCAGGTCAGTGCTCCGAGGGTGCATCGTGGTTGAGCAGGTTTCCACTCGTGGCTCCCCCGCGGGGACCAGATTTCTTCACGTGATAGTGCACGGTCGGTCGCACATCTTTGAGGATCCTTGGAGGCGTGGTTCTTCCGAAGTCTATTTTCGATGCACGGCCCGCGGTGCCGATTCGCCGCCGCCTCCTCCTTTGCCTCCTCTTTTGCCTCCTCCTCCTCCTCCTCCTCCTCCTCCTCCTCCTCGTCCCCCTCGCCCCCTCCCTCCTCCTCCTCCCTCCCCCTCCCCCCTCCCCTTCCCCCTCCCCCTCCTCCTCCTCCTCCCGGCGGCGTGGCCCCGGGGCCCCCGAGTCCGCGGGGAGCCCGGGGCCTTTCGGCGAGCGCGGCACGCGCGGCCGCCGCGCCCCGCGCCGCCGTGCGCCGCCGCCGGGCGCGCCGCCGCCGGGCGCGCCGCCGCCGAGCCGCCGCCGCCGCCGCCGCCGGGCGCCGCGCCGCGCGGCGCCGGGCGCCGCCGCGGGCCGCGGGCCAGGAGGTTGTGACGTAGGAGGTCTGAATCCTCCCCCACCTGGCCCAATGCGCGCCCGCGGCGGCCACGCCGCAGCGTCCGCGGCGTGGGGTGCAGTTCCAACAGCCGCGGCGGCGCCGGGGGGCCGGGCCGCGGGTCGCGCCTGGTCAGCGGTCAGCAGCCAGGGCAGGCGCGCTTACGCGCGCCGCGCGCGCCGCGCTGGCGGCGCGCCGGGGTCCGCGGCAGGCGTCCGCCGCGCCGTGCCGCCCCGCGGCAGCACGGCAGTCCGCCAGGCTTCGGCGTTGCCCCGCTGCAGCGCGGCAGAGAGGCTTTGCCGCGCGGCCGCGAGGACTTGTGGGTCCCCAGCAGACCAAGTGCGCAGCAGGGCCTGCGCCTCCTTCCCAGGCCGGCCCAGCGTCTCGAGTGCGAAGGCGAGGAGCGCGGGCCCTGAATAGCGCCGGTGCTTGCGCTCTTCGGCCGCTGCGGCCGCGGCGCCGTCCCTGGTCGCGCGGCTGCGGCCCGCGCCCGTGCCAGCCCCGAGCGCAGCGTCGGTGACCGTGACGTCGACGTACTGCCGCCCAGCGACAGGGTCAACGTAGGTCACGTCCAAGCGCGCGGCTTCCACGCTGCCGTCCGGGCGGGCGCGGTCCCAGGCGGGCACGGCCTGCTCGGTGTCTACGCCCGCGGCGCTCTGCTCAGCCAGCCAGCCAGCCAGCCAGTCGCGCACGCCGTCGTGCTTCTCGATGGCTAGGCCGCCCGCGGGGCAGCCTACCGCGTGGCCGGGGCCCGCGCGCAGGTCGCAGCCGCAGACCGTGCCGTCGCTCTTCCGCCGCAGGCAGGTGGGGCTGGTTCCCTCGGGCAGTGGCAAGCGCAGCCGGAGGGCGAGTGCTGGTTGCAGGTGCTCGTCAGCCAGGAGGTGGTCTTGCCGCGTCGGGGGCAAGAGGAAGGCGCCCGCGCCTTTGCCGCCCGCGGAGCGGAGGCTGCCTCCTCCTCCTCCTCCTCCTCCTCCTCCTCCTCCTCCTCCTCCTCCGCCGCCTCCTCCTCCTCCTCTTAGCTGCCACGGAGGCTTCAGAGAGCCTTCGGGGGCTTTGCTTGTGCCCCCAAGGAGTGTTCCCAGAGAGTTCCGAGAGCCCTCGGAGGCCTGCGGGGTCCCAGAAGGGGCCAGACGCGCCCCAACTCTAAAGTTTCGATTCAAGCCCTCTTCGCGTGATGGGAACAACAATCACGGCGGAATATGTTTCGTCATGGTCGGCCTTTGGGGGGCCCCCTTGCCAGGGACGCGTCTCAACATGCGAAGCTTGTCCCCAGGAAACGGTCCAGATCTCCAGAAATGCATGTTGCCCAAATTTCACGACGTCGGAGTTTTCGCTCTGGCAGCGGTTGCTGGGTCGGACGAAGGGGGGAATTGGGAAGTCACCAAAGGTCTTCGGTGACTGTTTTAGGCTGGCGTTTTCAATGGCATGATAGCTCTGCTGTGTATCCGTAAAAAGGTTTCGCCCCCATGCCGCCGGCCCCCGTTCTTTTTGAATGGGACTTGCCAGAGCGTGTTGGGATGTCTGGGCGCTGACGTGAGGCATTGTCGGCACTTCACGCGAGGGCCCAGCTGCATTTACGAGGGTTTATGGTTTCGGTGGCGCGAATATTAGGTAATGTACGATGGCTTATTGCTTCGGGGGCGCGAGTATGGTGTAATGTACAAAGGTGTGTTGCCTCGGGGGCGCAAGTATTCAGTAATTTACGAGGGTGTACGCTCTCGAGAACACAATCATTGCATACTTTATTCAGGTGTATCGCATCGGGGACGCGAATCGCTGGTAATGTGTAAGGGTCTGTGACCTCAGGAGCGCACGCACGGTGTAATTCACATAGGTTTATGGCCATGGGGACGCGAACTTTGTTCAATGTTCGAAAGTTTGGCTTCGGGAACGCGACCATTTCATAATTTGCAAGGGCTTATGGCCTCGGTGGGGCGAATGTAGCGTAATGTGTGATGGTTTGTGGTTTTGGGGACGCGAATGTAATGCAATTTACAAAAGGTTATCTGGCTTCGGGGACGCGACTATAGCGTAATGTATTAAACATTATGGCCTTGGGGACGCGACTCTCATATATTTTTGCGTGTCCCACGACCCTCCGGGAATTCAGACCAGGCGATTTGGGGACGCTAGCCAGGACGCTTTTCGGCTCCCCCCCTCGCGCGTTCAGCAGCAATTAACAGTAAGGAAGCAGAAAGCAGGATTGTAACAGTGGAAACTGGAAACTGCACCTGGCACAGGGCGCTGCAAGGGCGCTGCAAGCGTAATCTTCGCAGCCTGATGGCCCCGCAAGGGGGTCGGCGAATAAATATACATCTAGGCTCTGTAGTTCACCATGAAAGCCGAGAGGCGAGCGCTCGCTGGCCTATCGCTCGTTGAGCCCCCTGCGAGCTGCGCCCAGCCAGGACGACGAAAGGGACACGTGCCCTGCGACGGGATGTTTACGTTTGCCACATTATACGCATTGCTGCAACCCGGGCTCTGCAAGGCGTGGTTTTGCTGTACCTCAGGTCGATGGATGATGAGGGCCCCTTCCCCGGGACCGATCGGCTTTTCATCCCGAGCCGACTCTTTGCCCCGGGGGCTGGGAAGGGCCCCCAGGCCATTGGCGAAAGTCATGTCCGTCGCGCGCGCGAGGGGGCTAAGGCCTCTGCGGCAGCCTTCTGGCCGTGGCGGAGCCGCCAGCCGCCCCTCTTCCGACATCCTCCGATTTGATGCTGTTTCATCCGCGGCCCCAAGTCGGGACGATCGAACGGGTACGGAAAGAACGGGTAGGATGCCCAACAGCAGCCCCTGCTCATTTTGAGCAGGACGCGCTGTCCGCGCCGCCGCGGACGTTGTTCTTTAAAGACAGAAGGCCTCCTGCCCCACAGCGGCCGCTGCCGGTTTGGGACAACATTTGTTGTTGGGGATTGTACCCATGTCTTCCGTATCCGTCTCTGGCGTCCACACCAAGGATCCCAACCGTTTCCCTGGAGGTGTCTAGTTGGGCCCGCAAGGGGTCCGAGTAGATGGAGTCGGATCGCGCCGCATCGTCGATGTGTCGGTGATGCGGCTCGATGAGTGGGGCCCAGTCTTTGCCCGCGCTGGCGTCGCAAAGACACCGCCGACGTCGCTGATGCTTCCTCGATGCATCGGCGATGCCTCGGCGATTCTCCGACCCCATCTACCCAGACCCTATCCAGATGGCCTCTAAGGTAAGCTTGCGGCCCGGATCCGTGCTTGGTGACCCCCGGGGCCCGACAGCGGGCCGCAGAGGCCGCAGTCCACGGAGAAAACTATGTTTCTGATGGAGCAGATCACATCGTCGGAGCTCCGGCCGCCCCCGCGGCCGTCTGGACGCCCGCTCCCTGCGGCAATGCGCCCGCCGCGGCGGCGCCTGCCCGCCTGGGCCGCCGCGGTGGCGCTGGGCTGCGCGCGGCAGTGCGCCGCGGGCGCCGCGCCGGCGACCGCCGCGGGGGCCTCGGCCGCACCCGCGAGGCCGCTCCCGGCCGGCCCCGGCGCCTCGCATAGGGCTGTGCGCCGGCGCTCCGGCTGCCTCGAAGGAACCCGGAGATCCAGCGCATTTCCTGAGCTGAGATCTTGGCGACTCAATTTTTTGAGCTGGACGTTTTCGCGCAATTTCGGGCCCCAGGACCCTCACGGATCGATCTGGCTTGAACATTGGCGCAGAAAGATTGGATCGATTTTTCACGGCGTCTCAATTTTTCACGGGAAGCTGGCCCTGTCCCTAGAGCGTCACGCGGCGTATAGAGACCACGGCGGAAGATTTGTGGCAGTCGGTCCGGCTTCGGGGGCCTTTTCTGAGCCCGAGGACCGTCAAACAACGGTCCAGGATGAGGAGGCAGCTCTGGGAAAGGGTTCCAGACCTCCGGGGGTCCACGTTTTGAGCAATGGCTGGGCGTCGGGCGTTGGGGTCCGGGGGGCCAGGGCACCAGGGCACAGGCCTGAAGGAAGCGCTCTTCTGATGGATCCAGGGCGCCTCGAGGTAGCCGGCTGGTCTGGGCCCCCCCAGGCCCCAGGGCTGTCAGGAAGCGGCCTGTGGGATGAAGAGTTGGCCCCGGGGAGGGGGGGGGGCGAGGTCCAGGAGCCGTTTCCCTCCCCAGACCCCCTGCGTCATGATTTTCTTCTTATGTCGACCCCTGGAGGTCTCGACCCATTCCCGAGGGCTGGCAAGGGCCCCCAGAGGCCGAAAATTGAAAAACTCCCCGTCATGATGTTTTCATTACCCGAGGAGGTCTGGGCCTGGGCACCTCGCAGCCAAGCCGCTGAACGGAGGTCCCCTTGAGAAGCTCAGATCCAGGACGGGGATCCTCTCCGTGGCCGAGGCTCGCCGTGGTCAGGAGAGCTCCGTCGTTCCTCCGATGGTGCTCCTTACATGGCTTCTAGGGGCCCCCGACGTCGTGTTTTTTCGCATCGTCGACCCCCCCCAGAGTTCTCGACCCCTTCCCCAGGAGCTGGCTTTGGACCCTGAGTCGATCCTTGACGGCCCGGGGCCCCCCGGCGAGGGCCTCTTATAAGATGCCGACAGCGGCCAAACACCTCCCGCCTTGTTTTTTCTTCACGACGCGAGCACGTGGCCGGGTTCATCACATCCTCGGCGGGCCTTATGCTGCTCCCATCGTACTTAAGGACCACATCCCAGAAATAAACTCGAGCACCCAGAAAGGTACATAAACAGTGTTGAACGAATATCGCCTCCCAGGGCCCGACACGTGAAAACCTTCAAGTTTCGACACTTTCTTGGTGCACGAAATTCGTTTTGGCAATCAAGGCTAGAGTAGATTGGAACGTCATAAGGCGGGCCCTCGGCCTCCCCGGCGGGACCCGGCCCGCCACGGCGGCCAGGGCGCGCGGACGGCGCGCAAGAGGGCGCACGCGCGCGCCCAGACCCAGGCCCAGGCCCAGGCCCACGCCCACGGCCACGCCCACGCCCGGCCCCGAACAAACACCTAACGCCAACGCCCAAAGCCACACCCACAGCCCGCGCCCGCGCCCGCGCCCACGCCCACGCCCACGCCCGCGGGCGGCTCGGCGGCCCGCGGCGGCCTCGGCGGGCCACAGCCTCGGCTGGGCCGCTCTCGCCGCCCGGGGGCGGCCTCGGCCGCCATGGGCGGGGCTCTCTGCCTCCTCGTGGCGGCGGCCTCGGCCCGGCGGGGGGCCCTCCGCGCCCCGCGCGGGGCGTGCCGGCCGGTGGCCGCAGGTCGGAGAGCAGAGGCAGGCGGGCACGCGATGTCGGCTACGTGTAGATATCAGGCAGTGGCGAAGCGTCTTGGCTCGCCTGTAGGCCCACCAGAGACTGTTCCAAGAGCCTCTTGGGGTCTGCTCGAGACGTGCTTGGAGCAGCTCTGGCTGGGGCCGTCTTGTTTCATCACCTCGGGCTTATGTTCTAAGAACAGCGCTTTCGTTCTTAGAGCACTCTTGGGTTCTAAGAACATGTCGTGGTAGGCCTACAGAAACGCTGGTACGCTCGGTCCCTGCTCAAGTATAAGGGACCTTTCGCCGGAGTGACCTTTGGTGCGGGTCCAATGGGGTCCCCCGATCGCCGAGCGCTCGCCGAGCGCGATGCGGTGTTGGCGTCTTGCTTGCCTTGTGTGTTGGTCCCCCCCGCGGCCCCCAATGAGCCGCGCACCAGAGGTCACTCTTAATTGCCCAGGGTCTTCTCTTGCGTGTAGTCGATGATTGTCCTCGAGTGGCTTTTTTGCGGCGGCGAGCCTGGGGGGAAGAGGCAGGGGGCGGGCCATCTCCGAAGGCGCCGGGGCTTCTCAGAAGCCCCGGCGCCTTTGACGAGCTGTCCAAGCCTTCTCCGAAGACTGAGACGGCTTCTCGCTGGCCGCCCACGGGCGGCGCCTCGGCCGCCGCCCCTGGCGCGGTCCGCGCGCCAGGAGGTGGAAGAGAGTCAGCGTTCGGGAGGGAAAGAGCGTAAGTGGCATTCCGCCAGTGGGAGCCCTCCTGAGTTGCTGTCCGAAGGCAGGGCGCCCCCTCAACAGTGACATCATGTTGGCTTCCACACGGCGGCGTGTCATTGATGCCTACTGCTGTTGCTCCCCCAAGCGCCGATCCAAGAGATCCGCGCGGATCTCCGAAAGTTCATGTTTCCGCAATTTTGATGTTGTGGCAGGGGCAGAGCCAGTCATGCCCGATTGGTCTGGCCAGGCGGTGCGCGGAGGATCAGGGGAGAATGAAGGAAATGGACGTTGAGCAGGACAGGAGGGAACGGCTGCTTCTGTCTTGCGATATGGCACGTGGCGGTGCAGCCAGGTCTGCGCGGTCGGTCGACGCCGCCGGCTCCACAAACCAGAAACTACAGACCCCGAGTAGTTGCCCGTAGAAGGAGGAAGGGGAGGCGGGGGAGCTTTGAAATCGTCGACCCATCAAATCATGGACTCTGGGTTTGGGGGTCTACGCAAGCCCTAGATGCTGCCACGACTCTTTCCCAGGGCACTTGTTCCTGGCACCGCCTGGGCATGTTCGGCTGCGCTGCCACTGACGTCCGCCACAGCGCGGGGGGCACTTGCGCAGCAGGCGCTGCAGGGGGGGGCCTGGCAGCAGCATTGCGCGCCCGCTGCGTCGCCTCTCGGGGGCCTCTCGGATGCTCCCAGGTGGCTCTTTCGCACCCGCGGGGCCGCCCAGCCGGGGCCCGGCGGCCGGAAAACGCTCGGTGAGAACCCGCGGCCGCGCAGCCGAGGTTCGAGCAGAGCTCGCCGTGCCCCCCAGGCTCGCGATGGAGTTCCAGATAAGAGGCGGCCAGCCACCTCCTCGCGTCGCGAGGATATCGCGACTGATGCTTCGTTCACCGTGCTGGGCTTTCGGGTGACTCCGCCGGGCCCCGGCCGGGGCCTTTCATTTAAATCCAAAGTAGTGTTTGGCGGCCCCTTGATACACGGGTCTTAGGGATGGTGTCGGGACACCTGGGATCTTCGTTGCGAGCAAAATCGCTACGTCGGGATTTACCTCCCTTCCCTCTTCCATGACTCGGCCGCGAGCCCGGCGGGGAAGTGAGAAGGGACGGGCCTTCTCAAAAGGCCCAGAAGTCCCCGGGCCTTCTGAGATCCAAGCCCTCCTCGAAGACACAGAACACCTTTCAGAAGGACAGAGGCCTTCTGAGAAGCCCCGCCGCCTTCTGAGAAGGCCTTCTCCTTCTCGCTTCCCCCCTTCGCGCGCCGCCGACTGACGCCGTCGCCCGCCCACGACGCAACAAACAGCAGCATGAGCACGGATTGTCGGAGGTCCGCGCGGATTCCTTGGGTCGGCTCCGCCCGCCCCTTGGCGGCGCTCCCCGCGTGTGGCGTGCGCGGGGGGCCCAGCGCCGACCCAAGAGATCTGCCTGGTCCTCAGGACTGTGAAGTGTGTTGTGTGCCTTTTGTCGCCCCAGGCGCGGGGGATGTGCGACAGTTCTCTGAACGTCTTGCTCTCTCGGTGTTGGCCGCGATAGGTGTACATCTATGATAGGCTCAAGTCTGTTCGGGGCGGCGACGCTTGAAGTGTATGTCGTTCACTGCATCCTGCGCTCTTCTGGGAGGCTGCGAAGCTCGTGTGGCCTGCCCTCGGCCCCCTAGCATCATCCGCGCTGACCTGTGCTATGCAAAGATCATGCTTCTGTGCAACGTCCACGTTCAGCCCCGTCACGTTTCTACTGGCGCCGCCATGCCGTCCCTGGCGAACTGCTTCTTGAGGCCAGGGCGTGAGGTCATAGTTCGCTACAGTACAGACCGCAGCACGTGGCACAAGAGATTCGTCGATAGCTGCGACGGGGCGACCTTGACACGGACTGTGGGCGAAGCTCCCGACGTGGCCGACGCCGAGATGCGCTGGGTCATGACACCTAGGGGGGATATCTACCCAGAGGAGCTGAGCTGCCCGCCGCTGGTCGGTCCCGCGCCGTGCGACCTCGAGGGGAACCCGATCCGTGACCAGTGTTTGTGAGCGCAGTCGCACTGGAGCCAGATCTTGGAATTTGACAAATGATCAGGCCCTCCCTGTACGAACGAGCTCGAGCAGCACGTCAGTTTCGGAATCTTCGTCGGCAGATTCCAGCCATCGACGACGACGTGCTTGCAGACCAACGGTCGGCCTCGTGCCCGACACTCTTGATGGACAGCAACGCGTGGCTTGTCTGTGCGCCGTGCGGTGCTGCGTCGTGCCCATGTCCGTCGGCACTGGCAGGACTGGGTCAATTCAGCGGTGGAGTGCCTTGACGAGATGCACGGTTGCCTTTTTTCTCCTCCGCCGGCCTAGGCGTCTCAGAAGCGACCCTGGCGTGTCAGATCATGAAACGGCGATGAAGGCAGTGGAATGCGCTTGCACACATGTTCAGGCGAATGCACCAGAGTTGTCTTTCATCGAACTGCTGCTTCGCCGTTCCCAGTTGGCGGAGTATCGCCACTACCATGGGCTTCTGAAGAAAGACGGACAGATGGACCCCATCCTGCAGGGTGAGTTCTTGCACCTGGGACCTGGGGGTCGCAGAGGTGCGCGACCAGCTGATGCTCTGCCTGCTATTCGAGGAGTTCGCGACGTTCGAGCTCCACCGTCAGTACACCATCGCGAAGGAATCCAGGAAGATGAACGAAGAGAGGCGCTTGCAGGCCGGCCAGGCTTCGCGCCAGCAGCGGGCGCCGCCACTGACCGATGCCGCGGACGGGCTTCTATCAGGCCTGGAAGGCGGCAAGGGCAAGAGCAAGACCGACGAGGTCATCGCGAGAGTTGCTGCCAAGGCCCACAGATCGGCCGCGGGCGGGGCCGGAGCGGGGGCCAACAAGAGGTGAGAGTGCAGGCGGCTGGGCGCCCGTCCAGTCGCCGAAATCGGGACATGCTGGCGGCGCGCGAGCTCCTGCCCGTGGCTCCTCCGTTTCCCTGAGAAGTTCTTGTGGATTCTCAGCCTTCTGTGCGCCGTGCAGCGCGGCGTCGTGCCCATGTCCGTCGGCGCTGGCAGGACTAGGTCCTAGGTCAATTCGGCGGCGGAGTACCTCAACGAGATGAACGGTTTTTTGTTTGTTCTCCTCCGCCGGCCCAGGCGTCTCAGAGGCGCAGAGCCGCAGCGCTGGCATTCTTATGGGCATCTACAATGTCATGTCCCCGCCCCCATGCACCGCCGCGCAAGCCCTCGCGGAGTTTGGCGGCAGTCGCCCTGGGCATTCCGACAACAACCCCAGGCGCAGCTTCCAGCCTGACGTAGTTCCGATGCCTTCGAACGGCGGCCTGGCGGACGGCGAGCAGGCGCTGTCTGGCTTGGCAATTGCGAGATGAGGTCTACGCTGGCTTTTCCTCGACTGCCTGCGCAATTCAACCTGGCAGCGACCCAGCCCTTGTCGCAGACCAGGCTCAAACGCCAACTTCATATTGCAGATGCTGCGCGCCCAACTCGTTGGCCTCCGACCGGAGGGGGGTGCCACCGCGGGCAGATTCGTTCGCGGCAAAGAAGGACCCTTGCGCATGATATATAAGACACCCGCTAAGTGAATGCCGTGTTTGACGAGCCAGCTCGCTCGCGCTTGCCGGCGCCTGCTTCGCGGGCGTCCGTGGAGATCGGTATCGAGGACGAGCTAAGTTTATCGCAGATGGATGGTGACACTGCCTACTGCAGATGCAGATCCCGCGCAGACCTACAACTGCGTGCTAAGTTGGGCCTGGCGTCCTATGGCTACTTGTCCCCGCGCGTTGAGGTCGGGCCATGGGCTGGTCATGGGCATTCTTCTCCTGCCCAGCGATGGCGAGCGCCAGTGCCCTCTGAGCCGGCGTGTCAGCGGGGGCCTTCCTGCTGGGCCACAAGCAGGCCCCCGCCATGACGGGCGAGAACTTTGGCGGGGCCATCTACGTCGTCAACGCGGGGGCCGCGGGCACAAGCGACCGCGCGGTGGAGGGCATGGCCAGGGGGGAGCTGTACGACCAGCTGGCCGCAGACGGCCTGCAGCGCAAGAAGCTGAAACACGGGCCGCCCGAAACCCAGTTCACAGGGATGAACCTGGGCAGGGCCAGCAGGCGCATCTCCGCGGGTCGCCCGCGGCGCTGGCTGGCGAGGCTCGCCATCCAAGCCAACTTGGATGATGGCTATGCGACGGGGGAGCCGTTGCATCGCGCGGTGGGCCATATTCTCTGGTCTGATATTACGCGACGCTGTCTATTAAGCATTCCGCATGCCATATCGCGGTTCATCGACTTTGCGAGCCGCGGGCGGGTTAAGCCGTGGATGGTCTTACTCCCCGTCGCCTCCGCGGACACCAAGCGCCGCTGGTGTCCGACCGTCGCCGCGCCCGATGCGGAGGGCGCCAGTGCTGTGGACGACGGGGGCCTCGGCGTAATTTGTGGCCAAGACCTACCCGTTGGACGCGGCCCGAGGCTGGGGCCGACAGAGCGAGCGTTGGAGGCGAGCCGCGGAGGGCGCGGCGGGCGCCCGCCAGCGCGCCTTCCCTGAGGCCCGTGATGCCGAGCAGCCTCCAAACCTCATCGACCGCGCCCCTCCCGATGAGACCCCCCCCGAGCTGTTCGACATTGCGCGCGGCGACATCGGTGACTCCAGCTAGCGGGGGCTAACGGTGAGGGGCCGGTGGCGCCGAGCCGAGGGCGTCGCTGCGTCGGAGCTAGGGTCGCTGCTGGTTCGTCTGCGCACGGGGTGAAGGTCGGGCCAGTGACGCTGTTATCGACGGCCAATATCGTCAATCAGCCCTAGCTACATGTTCAGATTCGGATTTCGTCTCGAGGTGGATCCCCTCGGAGCGCTGCCCTGCCGAAGCCTCCTCCAGGCTCGAGATTGGGCCGCCCATCATCGGCCGAGGCGGACGGCGGAATGCCCGACAGCCATGGGCAGACCGAGGGCCGGTGGCGCGCGCCGCCTTCCAGCTCGCCGTCGAGGAGCTCGCCCGAACCCGCGCCGATTGCTAGGTCACCCGCGAGTTCGACGACGGCTGGTGGGTCCAGACAGGGTTCCCTCACACGTTGGGGCCACAAGAGCATGGCTACCTCGGCGTTGCGGCGATTGGGTTCGACGATGCCGGCTCGGGTCGCGCCGCCAGCGAGTTCTGATGCCGACGAGACCCCGTTTCCCACGAAGAGGGCTGCGACAGTGGTCAGCGTCCTGAGTGCGAACGCGCTCCGCCCCCTTACTTTGGTCCCCCCCAGCGCAACCCGCCCGAGACTTGCGCCCCCCCCATCCCCCAGCTACGATTGCAGAATTGATTTGCCCATTGATTTGCTCGTCGAACCTACGGAAGATACGTCGCATGTTCGTAAATCTACATCCATGTGACGTTTCCCCCCTTGTCAATACGCCGAGCATTTCCATTCTGGGGTAAGTCAATTGTGTAGTCGATCCCCCACTCGAAGCGGAGAGCGCGGCGCCAAAGTGACCTCTGGGATGCGCGCCGCTGCTGCCGCATCGCGTGAGGCGAACGGTGGCCTGAAGACTAGAGGTCTCTGATGCCTAGGGTCTCTCTTGCGCGGCCGGTGACCCCCACCCAGTTCCTCCTTCGGACCTCCGACGTCGTTCTTCTTTTCCATAACATGTCATGTCGCGAAACCATTTGGACGAGGAAGGGGTTCTAGAACGTGTGCTGCTTCAGGTCCGCACCAGGCCCTTGAACCGTCAAAAGATTAGTAAAGCTGGTCCCATGAAAATGGTCCAGACCTCGGAAGGCCCACGTTGCGAGCAACATCACGACGTCGGGGGGGTTGGGTTCTTTCATAAGTGGACTTCTAGAATGGACTCGTGGAGGCTTCGATGCGTTCCCAGGGGCGCGTCGGTTTTTAATTGTCCTCGCGGCTGGGCAGTACCCCTGGAGGCCGAAAATGACCAAACGCCTTGCGTCGTTGTGATTTTCGCGGCCCGAGGAGGTTTGGACCCCTCCCCTCCCATCTGAGCGGCGCCAGCAATGGAGGACTGGCCTATGGGGACAAACATCGAGCCCAAATTGCCCACTTGCCGCCGATCGGGGCCTGTGTCGCCCAGTCCCTACCCTGCCCAGGAACGCGCGGGGCAGCGGGGGCAGAGGCCGCCTGCGGCCACAATGCCAGCGGGCGCAACCTCCCGCGCCAACCGCCCACACGAGACTACATTTTGTCTTGTTTCGGGCTTCGTCGGGAGGACGAAGGCTGGGTTGCTGCGCTTGGGGCGCGCCGGCGCGAGGAGGGGATTCCTCCGCCGTCGGATGCAGAATCTTTTGATTCAGGCTCTGAGGAGGGAGCTTTTTGAGGCATCTGGTTATTTCAAACTTTTTCTCTGGCCGTGGACGGCCCCGCCGAGGCGCATTCGTAGTAGTGCCCAGGAACGCGCGTTTTTGCGATGGAGAGCATATCGCCGATCTATTTGCGATGTATCGCCAAGGCGAGGTCAATGTTTCAGCCCCTTGGGCCAATACTCCCTTCATGGTCCATTTCGATCCGATCGACCATGTCCGATGGCGATTCCAGCCAGCCCGATCCGATTCGATTCAGAATCTCCGCCGATCCGATGCGGCCCGATGCTTCATCGTTGGCGCTGCTGTGCATCCTGGCGCGGCCGATCCGATCCGAGTCCGACCTCTCGCCGATGCAATCCGATGCAGCACGATCCGACGCACCATCCAACTCGAACCTGTTTCCCGATTCTGTGCAGTCAGCGCGCCCAGTAAGGGTGCCTTGATCCGATGCGCGCCTTCATCTAGGGTGCCCTTGTGTCCTTGCCTCTGCGGCCCGTCCTTTGCCATTTTCGCTGGTCGCCCACCGCCAACAAGAAATCCCAAGTCGGCCTTCAAGGGTCTTTGCATCCTTACCACCCGTCCTTAGTGCACGTTTTGGCTGCACTGGCCGGTCACCCAGCTCGCCCGCACGTGGGCACTGAGCGTGGCTCGCACCTTGCGCGGGCTGGGTGCTGGGCCGTCCTTCCCCGCGGCCTGGCGTAGGGGTGTGCGGAGGCGTGGGGTGCCCTGGCTCCTCCCGTGGCGCGTGATGCCCTCCGCGGTGGCGCTGTCTGCTGGGATTGTCCTGTGTCCCTTTCCTCGCTCCTCCTCGTCGGGTGGGTCTGGCTCAGATCCGGGGTTTTCGGCAGTGTTCGATGACTGTCGAGGCCCAACGGGGGGCCCCGGGATTGCCAGAACTGTCCCGAACGGCCGTCGGAGGCCCGAGTTGTGGCCCGAACGCCATGAAGCGGCTTGTCCTCAGCCCAGCACCACCGCTGTGGCCGCTCCCTGGGGTGCCGTGCAGTCGCCTGCGCCCTGGGTTCAGGCTGCCTGTCCAGGGCAGCACGGGGGGGCCACCCTGGGCAGTCTTGCGGGAGCCACGAGAGGCACGCTCATGGAACAAAAACTCCCCCCTCCATCCCTTCCCCGTGCATTGCCAACACATTCTGCTTTGTTTGCTTGGAGATGTTGTTTCTGTATGCGTGCATTTCGCAGCGTGTGTGGACTGAATCTACAGCCGTGCGACGTCCATCCTCAGCAGGTGGCGTATTCGTTCGTGCCTGGGCCTCCTTCTGAGAGCCAGCGTGCATTCGTGCCGGTGGTTGAATGACTTCGTCATTGATCACAATCCCTCCCCTCCGGCTCCCTCCACCCCATCCCCTTCCCCTCCCCCATCCCGTCCCTTCCTCTCGCTCCGATCCTTCCCCCTTTTGCCCAACACACTTATCCCCCCTCCCACCTATCATCCACTTTTGATCTTCATCCACGCAGGTTGGAGGCCCGATTGAGCACGGCGGCTCCCCCGCACAGCCCAAGTCCGCCCAAAATCGGTCCAAGGACCTCTAAGGGGGTCCACCCAGACCCGTTACTCAAGGCGGATCCAGCCCTGGCAGCTAGAAGCCTCCAGGAGGCCCACAAGAGGACGAAAGACATCAGGGAGGGCCACCGTTGTTTCGCCTGGCCCTCCGACCCTCCCCGCCGCTTCGCCTGGTGCGGGCAGAGCTGTGCGCCAGAGCCGGCGGCAGGCCACGTTGCGACCAGGGGCCTCCTGGCGCCCGGGGAGTTCGCTGCCGCGGCGGGGCCCTTGTGGGAGACCTGCGAGGGGGTGGAGGTGAGGAGGAATGAGTTTAGGCCTCCCAGATGGGGTCCGAGTGGATGGGGTCGGAGGATCGCGCCACATCGCCGATGCATTGGCGATGCGACTGGATGTCAAGTCTGGTCTTCTCCACGCTGGAGGCGCTGATGCGTCGCCAACGTCGCCGATGCATCGCCGATACATCGGTGATGCGTTGGCAATGCGGCGCGTTCCTCGGACTCCATTTACTCCGACAGCATTTGGGAGGCATCCAAGGATGAGATGGTTGCTGGGGAGGAGGAGGAGGAGGAGGAGGAGGAGGAGGCAGTATGGGACGGGCCGGGGAAGGATCGGAGGAGGGCCAGTTGAGAAGAGGGGGGCCTTCCCTGGCGTTAATCGTTCTCTCGGAGGCCTCTTGTTGGCTCGTCGTCGCCGTGGCTGGATCTGCCTGGTACAACTTGTCAGTCAGGATGGAAACCGGGAGGACACATGCTGATATGGTTAGGAAGTGTTGGTGGAAGGGTCGGCGATAGCACGGGTTATCGATCCCGCGCCCTCCCCTCCTCTTGGATAACCTACCTATACGACCACCCTTCGAGTGATAAGGAGGTTCGGGGGGGGGGAAGAACCAACGTCTCACTCGATCGGTCTCACGATCGATCTCACTATCGATCTCACTATCGGTCTCGCTCGATCGATCTCACTCGATCGATCTCACAATCGATCTCACTCGATCTATTTCATTCGATCGATCTCACAATCGATCTGACTATCGATCTCACAATCGATCTCACGATCGATCTCTCTATCGATCGCACAATCGATCTCAATTTGGTCTCACCATCGATCTCACTATCGACATTACAATCGATCTCACAATCAACGTCATCATCATCATCAACATCATCGTCATCAACGTCATCAACAGCATCATCATCATCGGGACACCATCATCATCATCAGCTCATCACCATCATCATCAACATCATCATCACCATCATCATCATAATGGGGACACCATCATCGTCACCATCATCATCAGCATCATCATCATCGGGACACCATCATCATCGACACACCACCATCAGCATCATCATCATCATCATCATCATCTCTTCATCATCATGAACAACATCATCAACATCATCATCACCATCATCGGGACACCATCATCATTATCACCAGCAACACCATCAGCATCAGCATCATCATCACTGGGACACCATCATCGTCACCATCATCATCACCATCACCATCATCGGGACACCATCATTATCATCATCAACATCAGCATCATCATCGGGCCACAAGCATCAACATTATCATCATCACCTCATCATCATCCTCATCATCAACATCATCAGCATCATCAACATCATCGTCATCATCATCAACATCATCGTCATCGGGACACCATCATCATCATCACCATCATCATCATCATCAACAGCAGCATCATCAACCTCATCAGCATTACCGGCACACCATCATCATTATCATCGTCTTCATTATCATCTCATCATCACAGCATCATCAACATCATCAGGATCATCAACATCATCATCATCAGGACACCATCATCAGCAACGTCAGCATCATTAACATGACCATCATCGGGACACCATCATCACCACCACTGCCATCATAATCAATATCGTCAACATCATCATCATCATCATCATCATGATCATCATCATCATTATCACTGGGACACCATCATCATCACCATCATCACCATCATCATCAACATCATTGACATCATCATCATCATCATCATCATCATCATCATCATCATCATCATCATCATCATCATCATCATTGGGGCACCGACGGGACACCGGCGGGACACCGCGGGCCACCGGACGCCGGTCCGGAATCATTTGGTCCGGCCGTGCCTCAGCCGGAGGCGGGACACTGGCGGGACACCGCGGGCTACCGGACGCCGGTCCGGAATCATTTGGTCCGGCCGCGCCTCAGTCGGAGGCGGGAAACCGCGGGCCACCGGACGCTGGTCCGGAATCATTTGGTCCGGCCGCGCCTCAGCTACAGGAGACTTCCCGCCCACGCAGCTTCGCCTCGCCCGCACGCACGGCACGCACGAACACGAAACCGAAATCGATTTCCCGGTAGGGGGGCTCTCCGTTCCATTTCGATCTCACCCCCTCACCTCCGCTTTGTGGAGATCCGAGTGGGGGGTCTGAAGAGAGTTCACAGAGAGCGTTGAGCATAACGACGCGGTGGTACTGGCAGAGGCATGTTGGGCTGGGAGTGGCTCGGGACAACGACGACAACGACGACGACGACGAGCGACGTCGTCTGGAGGCTTCCGGGATTGCACATATGCAGTGTGTACACAGGCATTGCGCCGTACTGCCGCTGTAGCGGCATCTGTCGTGTACGCAGGTGTCGTGGTGCACGAAGGCATAAGTGCACATATGCCACGTTGTATCCGCAGGGAGCGTGGTGCCCGCAGGCAACATGTTGTACATAGGTATGGTGTGCACAGGCGCTGCGGCGCACAGAACTGCTGCAGCAGCAGCTGTGATGCACACAGGCATGGTGGAATACACAAGCACTGTTGTGTACACAGGCATTGTCCAGACCTTGCGGTACACACAGGCGATGTGGTGTACACAGTCGCTGTGGGGTGCACAGCTGCTGCTATACTCTACACAAGCGTCGTGGGCCCCAAATGCCAGAGTCATCAATAGGGCTCACATTGTATGTGATGCGTTCGGGCCCTAAACGATCTTCTGGGGTTTGCCCCGTCGGGCCCCTGTAGGTGTACACAGTTCTTTGGTGTGCACAGGCATTGTGGTGTATAGGCGCTGTGATGCACTCGTGCGGTACAATGTTGAAACAACAGCCGAGACGTGGTGCCAACAGGCACTGTTCAGCGAGGACGACACTGGGACCGAGGAAACCACATCGGGCAACATGATCTCGACGCCCTCTAGATGGCGAGCTTGTGGGCCGCTATAGCACACGACACGGGGATCCGAGACACTGGATGGATCGATGCTGGTCGACCGAGACAGGGATGCCATCCGCAAGCTGCAAGCTCATTTGGCGAGTCTGAGCGAGGGCGGCTCGGCGCGGCTCATGGGCATCACGCGGGGCCTGCCGTCGCAAACAGGCAGGCCTGGGCAGCACACTTGCCAGCAGTGCAGTCTGATGTGACATCAGACTGCACTGATGTGACATCAGACTGCACATGATGTCTGATGTGACATCCTGGACATCGGTGATGTCCAGGATTGGGAGGGCGTCGAGATCTTGTCCAGCGTGTTGGACTCACACATCGTACCTGATAGTGTCAAGCCAAGTGTGGAGCCAGATGCGGCTGGGAGAGCATGACAGGGGAGCTGCCCATCGGTGCCTCCGTTGTGCAGTTGCACATCACAGGATCCGGACATTCGCTTGCAGCGGCAGCCTCTCGAATCGGAGGGCGGAGGGGGCGTTGAAGAATCGGTCATGGGGCCCTTCCCAGGGTCCATCTTGGCAGGGTCTTCGAGTCGCGTCCAGCCATGGCCACGAGAGCTTCAGATGCGCCCTGATGCCGAAACTCAGTTTCACCTACATCCACCGCCTGGGACACCGATTTGCCTGGAACCTGGGAGCCGGTGGCTGTGGACATTTTCGGCCCCCAGTGGGCCCAATGTATCCATCTCCACCGCCCCCTGGGGACCCAGGACGTGGGTTCCCCAGGCGGTGGACATGGATACATCCCCGCCTCGCACAAGAGCGTCCGAAACAACAACTTGCCGTCGCCCTGGCCGTGGCCGCCGCGCTTCCGCATCTGCCCCGGCGCCCGCTGTGCTGCCTGCCCCTCGGCGGCAGGACATCGCGGAGGAGGAGCGGCTAGCCGCGGAGTCCCGCAAGGCGGAGGCGGGGCTCGGCGGGGACGGGGAGGCCTGGCCACGCGCAAGAGAGTCGCGGGCGACTTCTTGCCCCCAGTCCCCGAACTCTTCCCCCAGAATCTGCCCTGGACCTCTTCATTGGCTTTTGCAGAGCTTTCAGTGGGCTCTTGTGGGTCTTCACCCCGTGCGATGGCTTCCAGCAGCTGCGCCTCGACGAGTGCTTCCCGGTGAACGGCCGCTGGAGGCTCTACTTGAACCCCTCCCCCCAAACCATCGGGCGTCCTAAAGGAGGGTCAGGACCAGGGTTGTGTGTGGCCCGCGCCGTGATCTCTCCCATATCTCATGGCCCCCTCTTCTTTCAATGCGTGCGCTGTCCCATCCCCCACCAGTTCCGCGCACCTGCCTTGGGCCATGATGCGCCAACCGCCTTTCTCCTGGTCCGCTCCCGTCTTCGGCGCACTTGAAAAAATGCCGCTCCGAAAAGAAGTGACACCCGGGCACGGCAACACATCCCCGGCGGGTTACTCGGACGTACCATTGTCGAGGATGGGTGTCCCCCTGTATACATTTAGGTGTAGGTATGTAAGTATGTGTGTATGTATGTATGCATGTATGCATGCATGCATGCATGCATGCATGTATGTATGTATGTATGTATGCATGCATGCATACATGCATGTATGTGTGTATGTATGTATGTATGTATGTATGTTTGTATGTATGTATGTATGTATGCATGTATGTATGTATGTATGTATGTATGTATGTATGTATGTATGTATGTAGTTATGTAGTTATGTAGGTATCGGTGTATGTATGTTTGTATGTATGTCTGTATGTATGTATGTGTGTATGCGTGTGTGCATGCATGCATGCATGCATGTATGAATGCATATATGTATGCATGCATGTATGTATGTGTGTGTGAGTGTATGCATGCATGTATGTAGGAATATATGCATGCATGTATGCATGCATGCATGCATGCATGCATGTATGAATGTATGCATGGATGCTTGCTTGCTTGTGTATATGTATGTCTGTGTGTATGTATGTATGCATGCATGCATGCATGCATGCATGCATGCATGTGTGTATGTATGCAGGTATGCATGTACAGTTGTAGTTATGTATGTATGTATGCAGGTATGTCTGTATATATGTATGTATGGATGGATGGACATATGTATGTATATGTGTGTTTACGTGTGTGTATGTATGTATGCATGTGTGTATGCATGAATGTATGTACGTGCATGTGTATGTGTGTATGCACTTTTATAGGTACGTCGGTCTGTATGTATATATGTATGCATGCATGCATGCATGCATGTACGCATGCATACATGTATGTGTGTATGCATGTATGTATGCATGCATGCATGCGTGCATGCATGTATGTATGGGTGGATGGATGGATGGATGGATGGAGTGATGAATGTATGGATGTATGTATGTAAACGTATGAAGATATGTGTATCTGCATGTGTGTAATTATATCTAGATGATGTGTTTAGATATACATATGTATCGCCGAGTTTGTCTCCAATTTGTTGTCCAGTCGACGCTCCCGCAAAGTCGGGGAGTGGGGTCGCTATACCCTCCGTTCCAGAGTGCTTTGTGGTGTGGGCCCTCCCCGGGGTTCACCCCCCATCACTGGTCTGCGCGACTGGATATCTGCCCCCCCCCCCCCCCATGCGGCCCCCCCCCCCGACGTCGCGGACCAGAAGCCACCCTTGTCCAGAGTCGTTCCTGTGTGTGGCCGCGGGGCATTGCAGGAGGGGGGAGGGAGCGGGGTGGCAGATCGCAGGCGAGTTTTCTCCCCCAATCCCCGGGTTCCACCCGTTAGCCGCTCAGAAACAGAAGCCCTGGGATACACCCTCAGGGGGCTATTCGGACGCACCCCTATCGAGGATGGACGCCCCCCTATCGTGTATCCCAGGGCTGGGTCAAAGATTGATGGTCCGTTCGAAAACCTTACGAAGCCTGGGATAGGGCTCGACATGTTTCTCGTTAAAATGGGGCGAGAGACATCAGGACAACAGGCGAAAGCGACAACGGACGGCGAGGTCGAACGCCGAAACGAAACTCGACCCCCCCCCCCCAGCGGGTCCTCACACCCAAGGACCAGACCAGGCCGGGCGACACGCGGAGCAGGCTAGTTCGCATGAGGAGGGGGGGGGGGGGAAGAACCGGGCGGAAGCGGAGGCTGGGGGAGTCCCGAGGTTGACTCTCCCAGGCCCTCTCGGGTAATGAAAAAATCAAGACGGAAGGTTTCTTGCTATTTTCGGCTTCTGTGGGCCCTTACCCGCCCTGGGGACCGTCGAGAAACGACTCAAGATGAAAAACCAGTCCAGGGCAATGGGTCGACACCTCCAGTAGTCAACGTAATGAAAAAATCATGACGTCGGGGGTCGGGGTTCCTAGCTCCCAGTGGGCCCCCGGAAGTGCCTGCGAGGCCCCCAGCCTCTCCAGGGACTCGTGGGGACATTGGGACCGCACATGTCTTCGCGGCGAGTGCCTCCTGGGCGGGGCGGCATGCTGTGGTGTCGGTCAGGCTTTCCCACGCGCAGAGGCAGGAGCCCTGGTCTCCTCTCGTCGGGAAGAAGTCACGGCGCGACTGTTTCGCCCGCACTCGTTTTCTGACCGTCAAGAAGCAGCTCAGGAGGAAGAGCAGGTCGCAGGAAAGTGGTCCAGACCCTTGGAGAAAATACATTTACGTCTGAGGTCTGGATGGGCTTCCCCGTGCACGGAGGCAGGGATGTGATCGGGAATGGAGGGGATGCCGGAGTAGGGTGGGAGGGGGAAGGTGGGAAGGGAGGGCAGACGGAGCGGGAGACGGTGGAGGAGGATGGGGCGAGGGAAGGGGGAGAAAAGGGTAGGAAGGGAGGAAGGCTAAATCGTCGACGTTGGCGTAAGCCTCGTCGAAGATGAAGGCGACACCACTGTCAAGATTACCTTGATAGTCACCTTTTTCTCGCCAGCAGCCGCGAACCGATTTCTTGATATCAGTGGCCCCTGGTGGGCCCTGTGGCGCTCTCCAGAGCGCTGGGACACTGTGCGTGTGTCCCGGTAGCTTGCTACCGGCCCAAGGGCGCCCTGGTCCGAAATGGCAGCGGTGAGACAGACATGCCTTCGGTCCCAGGGCCCTGTTCGGATCGGTCGGCCAACAGAACGATAAGATTTACAGGAGGGAGGGCGGGGGACGATGTGGGTGTCTCACGACAGAACACGGCCTTGGAAGTGACAGCCCAACAAGTGCGCAAGCGACTGTGAAGAGGGCGGCGATCCTGACACCTCCTTCGGGGATACGCAGTTGAACCATAGAGCACACGGGGCGCAAGTGGCTGAGATGCTGGCATGTGCGCGCGGGCCACCACCCAACGGCCCCGCAGAGGGGCTGCCATATGTTCAGTGCACAGACGAGCTTCCGCTTGGCAGCAGCTCCATGGCACGAACACGGTGCCTTCCCTTCAACAGTTCTCCTCATCTTGCCTTCCAGTCTTCTCTGTAAGGCTTGACCACTCAGTTGCTGCACAGTTTTAATCCGTGCCCTGGTCGGCGAAGTGTTGTCTACGTGACCTCCACTGCTGTCCCGAGATCCTTTTCCACTCTAGCTTTGTGCCGTCTCTGCCTCGGCGCGGCGGCAGCGTGGGCGCGGGCGCTCAAGCCTGGAAGAACCCCCCTGCGGCATGCCTGGACCCCTCAAAATGGCGCGAACAGAGTCGGGGCGGGCGAGAATGGGGGAGTGGGTTAGGTCAGGGACCACAGAATTCCACAAACATGAACTCTCGGAGGTCCACCCGGATTTCTCGGATCGGCGCTGGGTGCCCCCTGACGGCGCCTCTGTCGCCGCCCCTGGCGCGCCCCGCTCGCCAGGGATGGGGGGTCCAGCGCCGATCCAAGAAATCCGTGCGAACCTCCGAAAGCATAGTTATGCTATTTTCTGTTCCTCTAGAAAGGGGGGTGCAAAACCTGATGTTCGCAGCTGGCTTTGCATGCAGCTGATTCGCTATCCTTCCCTTTGCCAGCAGCCCCTCTCCTGTCGCCCCGACAGTCGCCGCGATGACGGAAACCTATTAGTCTCCCGCAGTGGCCTTGCGACAGCGGTGCTTCGCGCTGAGCGGCCTGGGCTGGAGAGTCTCTCTTGTGCAGGGCGTTTGCGCGAGAGCACGAAGCCCATCGCGCCTCGCGCAGGGCGAAACGCGAGTTGGGGTGACCAAGGGACTCGCCGCACGAGCCGCCACGACAAGCCAGCTCACGGGCACCATCAGAGCTTGCGGCGGGACGCCTGAGTCCCATGAGAGTGCACGGCATCTGAAGTAGGCCAGTGGCTGCACGATGCGCCGCCGAGCTTGTCACCGTACTGCTGCGCCCGCTCTCTCATTCTCCCTCCCCCCCAAACAAAAACATCTCACGTGCATCATCAGCTCTTCCGTTGCGTCCCCTGCACGACCCTGCCAGCCGTGCGCCCGCGGGAGGCCATGCGGTCCACGGGCGAGCGGGTCTCGGTGCCTTCGGCGCTGCCCTTCGTTCAGGTGCACAATCCGTCGCAGAGGCACAGCGCGGCTCGGAGGCTGCCGGGAGGGGTGGCACACATGTGTGTTGGCCGGAAATCCGGCCGATCTAATTCAAGAAGGTCGTGCCAAGTTTATCTCTCCGAGTCCTCGGGTTCCCCTCCACCCGAGCATCTGGCTACAGATCTCCCCTGCAGAACGACAACGCAACAGAAACATCGAGAAGGAAGAGGGGGGACGCAGCAGGCAGCAAGCATTACGTTGGGCCTGCCCCTCTACAGGAGGAGTTCAAAAATAGTCAAAAATAGTCAGGGATTTATGTATACACAATTTCTGATTTCTGATTATATCTGGACTCGTTTGAATGATTCGTCCAAGATTCAACTGTATGGGGACATGCCCGACCTAAAGCAAGCATGGCGCCGCGGAGCACCGCTTGGGCCCCCCCCGGGGGAAAGGAAAAACGGGCGCCCGCGGGCGACCCGCGGCGCGGGCGCGGCCGAGCCCGTGGGGTCCGAGGCGCCGCCTGGGCGGCCTGCGGAGGCCGAGGGCCGGTGGAGGTGTGTGCACGTCGGACGACGGCATTCCAGCAGGAGCGTGTCTAATGGGCATTATGGCCCCCGGCCGCCCCTCCCCCCCTATAGCCGTGTATGAAGTCCGCTCGTATCACCACTCTAGCATCACATACCGCTGACGTATCGGTTCAGGTACTGGTGTACACACCGCGCTGCTCTCCGCGCAGCGCCTTGGAAAAGGAGTAGCTAACGTCTTCCTCTTTCACTTCTGCCAACGGAGAATCGTATAGGTTCGACTCCTCGGTCGTAACCCTATACACACAATAACGTACCCCCCCCCCAGGGCGCTCCGGGCACTTGCCGCCATGCGCATCGGGCACAGGGGGTGAGTTTCCAGGGGTGGGGCTTCGTCCAATGGGAGAGTTCGGCGGATGTAGGAACTCGTGCCCCAGCGTGTCGCGCCGCCGGTTCTGGCCCGCCACGCTTCGGAGCCTCCCGGCCCGCGGAGCGGAGCGGCACGCTACCCGCTCGCACGGCGCAGCGTGTCGCCGGGGGCGCCGCCGCGGTAGGCCGAGCAGCGGCTCTCGACCGCCCATACGCGCTGCTTCGACCGTCGCGCGGCGCGGTCGCGGAGCACCGCGTCGGGGCCCCCCTTCGGGCGAGGCTGGCGCTCTCGCCGGCGCTCCTGGGGGCCGCCGCCGCGCTGCTGGGCGTGGCCGGGGTGCGACTCTACCAGGACCCCCCTTGATGAGCCAATCTTCCACCACCACTCCTCCTCCTCCTCCTCCTCCTCCTCTTCCTCCTCCTCCTCCTCCTCGTCCTCCTCCTCCTAGCCCCTCCTGGCTCCAGGGAGGGGGCCATCCCCGCGCGCACGTGGGGGGGGCGCAGCGCGGGGGAGCCGCCATGGGCTCCGGGATGTGAGGGCGACCAGGCCGGGAAGTGGATGCTCTTCGGCAAGGTCGTCAAGGCTTTTGCAGTGAAACACGGTCGTGAAGCTCGGTGTGATGATTTGGAGGAGCTCGGGTTCTTTCGTTGTGAGTTGCGTGGTGCACACCGCGCAGGGCCGGGGACACGTGGAGCGCTCTCGCCACGTGAAAACGGCAGGGACCCTTAGCCTCCTGATTCGAAGCTTTCGTCGACTGCTTCCTCCTGTCTTTGAATGCGTTCGTGAAGAGCGACTGGATACAGGTGCTCGAATTCATTAAGGTGCGGGTTTGGCACACTGTCGTGTGTCGAGCCCGGAGAGGCCTGATGGCCACGGGGGGGATTGATACCTCGTGGAAGGGCATCGGTCCCCTCCCCCGGCCGCGTTTGCCGATGCCACTCGGGAGGTAGCCATCCCCCCCTGTGGTCGGCTCCGCGCGGCGGCGGCGCGGGCTCCCTTCCTGCCATCGGGCGTGTCTCTGGCGTCCCTCATCGCGCGTTGATTTTCTTCGGAACGCTGGGCCATTGGGTTCGGCACGTGCCCCTGCATAGGTAGGGCCGCTTCGGGCTGCGTCCCAGGGCTGTGAGACAACAGCCACGTAATCGGAACCCTCGTAACCCTCCTCCTCCTCCTCCTCCTCCTCCTCCTCCTCCTCCCTGCGGGCCTGGGGGGTCCCCGCGCCCTTCGGCGCCCCAGGGGGGCCAGGGCTCCAGGCCGCCCAGGCTCGTGTCTCCGCGTCTCTGTGTCGGGGAACAGAGGATGGCATCAAGATTCGCTTCCGGAGGTCCTTGCTGAGTTCCTGGATCGGCGCTGGGCCCCTCCCTGGCGCGCGGACCGCGCCGGGGGCGGCGCCGGAAACGATGCCAGGGGGCTCCAGCGCCGATCCGAAACATGAGAAAGCCGCGCGGACCTCCGAAACTGTATGCTTATGCCATTACGCATTTGTCCCCCGAGTATATATTTCTGACAGTTTCCAGCGGCGCTTCTCCTCGATTTCGGATCCAAGGCGAGAACCTACCTCCATGGAAGGGTTTGGGAGTTTTGATGCCGCGGATTGAACAACATCGAACCGTTGGAGGTCTGGGTTGGAATAGCGATCAGACGGGTTTGCTTTCTCGCGTTCCCACCAGGACATCGGCGCGGGTCCATCCGTGGCGACGGGGAAGAGGAGGTCCAGAGAGCAACAGCTTGTATACGGTCAGGGACTTGTGCAGAGCGCGGGGCACCGCAATTTTGGGCCCACTACGCCTCGGCGAGGCACACTAAGCACATCCCAGTCCCCGAGCGTCAACGTCCCGAGCGCGTCAAGGCCTCTCGCGGAGCGACAGATTACCAGCTCGCAGGGCATAGCGTGTCGAGGGGGGCCCTTCCGCGGCGCGCTGAGCAGAAGTTCCTGACCGCAGACCTACCTACACGTTCGGAGGTCCGCGGGGATTTCTTCGGTCTTCGCTGGACCTCTCTGCCCTGGTGCGTTTCGCGCCGCCAGGGAGGGGGGAGTTCCAGCGCCGACCCAAGAAGTCCGCGCGGGCCCCCGAAAGTGTAAGTGCATGTTGATGTTGGCCCTCGACGTGAGTACGCGGTTCTTCCCTGAGTTGCGCTGCGCGCGGCACGAATTCCGCGCCCGCTCCTGGCCCGCGAGCGAGAATTCTAGCCGCGCCCGCGGTCCAACCCTCGCGTCGTCAACTGGCCGCGCGTCTGTTTCTTCCCGCGCGGCCCCACGTGAAGAGCGCGCGCGCGCGTCGGCAAGAGGCTCTTCATTGCTTCTTCAGCTCTGGCCCGCGCGGCCCCGCGAGGATGGCGCGCAGGAGCTCTTCGGTGCTTCTTCCTACGTTCGCCTCACTCGGCGGCTCGCGCGTCCGATCCCCCTCCGCGAAGCCAGTGCAATTTGCCGCACCGGGCCTGCGGCTGCCATGCCGCCCGAGCTGACGCGAAGCAGCCCCGAATCGGCCCGACTGCTCGATCGATCGATCGCCCTCGTCTTTCTCGCCTTTTTGGGTCTCCGGGGCCGCCCTCGCCTACCAACGTCCTTCGCGTGGGGACGAGAGGCTCTTCGTGCTGCGAGGCTTCGTGCTCCAAGGCTTTCGCGCAGGCGCGCCGCGGCGATCGCGCTTTCCCCGTCTCTTTCGTCCCTTTCCATCAAGCAGTGGCGAGGAGTCCCTGCTCGCCTATAGGCCCACCGAAGAGTTGTCTGAAGACCTTTATGTGGCGTGCACGAAATGTTTTTTGAACATTTGTGGTTGAGATCGTCTTGTTCCAAAGCGCTGGCTTTATCTTCTCATAACACTGTTCTGTCATGAGCAACTTTTCGTGTTCTGGGACACTTCGTGGTAGGCCTACAGAAATGGCGGGACGGCTAGACCCCTGCTCGATTCCATCCACACCTAGGTGAAAGTGGGGGGCCGGGGAAAACAAATGGAGGAGGGACCGGTCTTGCCCGAAGCGCGCGAGCCGTGGGCGCAGTGGAGGCTGTCTGTCCCGTTGCTGGCCATCTGCCGGCACGGGATCACCCGCATGGCAGGCCGAAGGGAACCCATACAGCCGACGTTTGTTTTTTTTGTGCCACAGATCGGGTGTTGCTGTAAGTGCCCCTGGCCCAAGGTGCCCTCGGGATCTCCAAGGAGGCCCCCACGGCCTCCAGAGCACCCCCCAACGAGGCCAAGAGGGCCCCAGAGGCTCCAAAATCTAGCAAAAAGCTGGGGGCACCTTGGGCCAGGAGTACCTTTCGCAACCCCCGAAAAGAGGGGGCCCCCAGAGGTCTACAGGCCCTTTCCTCCCCTTCCCTGGGGCCGGTGTTTCATTTTCGTTTGACGGTCCGTGGGCCTGACGGGACTGCCCGGGGGCAGAAACTTGCCTAAATTATGTCGTCGTGATTTTTCTTCGCGACGCGAGGAGCGGCCTGGGGCCCCCTCGGTAGGACCCGCTCGTCTGGAAGCGCCCCTCCGCTTGTGGCGGCGCGGACCCCTCCCCAGGACTCGCTCTTCTGGAAGCGCCCCGGCAACGGCATCACCGCCTGGCGCGCCCGCGCGGGCTGGCCGCGCACAAAATTCCAGACTCGCAGCGGCTTGACAACATCAAGGCGGAGGTTTTCTCCGTCGTTTTCGGCTTCCGTCACTGCTTTCGGCCTCCAGGACCAACAGGAACGCTCTGGGACCTTGGGGCGAAAAACGGGTCCCCAGGAAGTTGTCGAGAGGCCGTGGGATCCCACTGATTGCTAATACAATTCATATTAATACATATTACACATAAAGACAAGCCATAACACATGAAGCATTGGAGGTCTGGGAGTGACCCTTGCCAGGAGTGACCTTTTGGTGCGTGGTCTTCTCTGCATTCCAGGGGAGTGCAAGTCCGAACACGCAAGCCAGTATTGCAGCATCGGGTGCAGCGGTTGGCAAGCCGCGCACCAAAACTTGTTATTGTCCCTCTTCGCTCTCGCGTGTAGCCGAGAGGGGACCGGGGGCAAGCACGATGCCGCCCACCCTCGTGTTCCTCCTTCTCCTGCTCTTGCTCCTGCTCCTGCTTCTGCTTCTCCTCGTCCTCCTCCTTCTCCTGAGCTACGTGCGTTCCTCCATTCCAGGTGTTCTGTCCGGCCTCCCCCCCAAAAAACATTCGTTTTAAATTCGCAAAAGCTTCATGGATTGAGAGCGGTTCCTTTTCAAAATGTGGTTCTCGCTTTAGCGCCGCGCACATTCGTTTCAACAAATCGCAAGAGTTTCACGTATTGAGGGCGGGTTAATTTCAAAATGTGGTTATCGCCTTAGCGCCGCGCACATTCGTTTAACAAATTCGCAAGGGTTTCACGGATTAAGGGCGGGTGGTTTTCAAAATGTGGTTCTCGCTTTAGCGCCGTGCACATTCGTTTTGAAACATTGCAAGATCTTCACGGATAGAGGGCGGTTCCTTTTCAATATGTGGCGCTCGCTTTAGCGCCGTGCACATTCGTTTTTTTGTGCTTTTTTTTGAAAAATTTGTAAAACATTTCACGGATTCCCGTGATCAGCGTACCAGAAATTGTATGTTTGAAGGATTCCGGGATTTGCGGGTGCATCAGTTTTATTGGTTCGCGGTGTTGGAGTCCCAAAAAGGGCGTTCTGGCACGATTCCAGGTCATCAGGACGCAGCAGTCAGGTTGATCCGTGGCGCGGAAATCCCGAGAACAATGTTTTGGCATGCTTCAAGGTCTTCCAAGGGTTGTCTTCCAACAAGGCAGTTCCCTCCATGGAAATGAACCGTTGTAGGGGCTAACGAAGAGGGGTCTTGGAGGGAGGGTTAATTCTAACATCGTTGATGGGCCTTGGGTTTACTGGTCCTCCTCTTTCGTTTCCTCCATCCCTTTTTCCTTATGCGTAATTTCTCCCTGTCACACCCCTGGGCAAGTGTTTAGGGCGGGCCGGGCTTTTCGCTTGAGACTTCCTCACCATTTTTGTTATTTCAGAAGCTTTGCAACTGACAACATCTTCAGATATCGAGGGCGGGTCGTTAGCGCCTTAGCGCCTTAGCGCCGAGCGCATTCGTTTTGAGAAACTGCAAGAGCTTCACGGATTGAGGGTGAGTCGGTTCCAACATGTGGTTCTCGCTTTAGCGCCGCGCATATTCGTTCTAACAAGTTGCCAGCGTTTCACGGATTGAGGGCGGGTGGTTTTCAATCTGTGGTTGTCGCCTCAGCTCCGCGTTAGACATTTGCAAACATTTCACGGATTGAAGGCGGGTCGTTTTCAAAATGTGATTTTCGTTGTAGCGCGGTTCACATCCGTTAAGCAATGCAAGAGCGTCACGGGTTGAGGGCGGGCCGTTTTCAAAATGTGGCTCTCGCTTTAACGCCGCGCACATTCGTTATAAACATGTGTAAGAGATTCACGGATTGAGGGCGGGTGGTTTTCAAAATGTGGTTCTCGCTTCAGCGCCGAGCACATTCGTTGTAAACATTTGTGAGAGTTTCACGGATCGAGTGCGCTTCCTTTCAAACATGTGGTTTTCGCATTCGCGCCGCGAGCATTTTTTTGAACAATTGCAAGAGATTCACGGGTGCCCATGATCAACGTACCAGACATGGTGTGCCTGAAGGATTCCTGGTTACGCGGGTGCAGCAGTTTTGTTGATTCGCGGTGTTGGAGTCTCAAAAATAGCGTTCTGGTACAATTCCAGATCGTCAGGACGCAGCAGTCAGTCTGATCCGTGACGTGGGCATCCCGAGAACAATGTGCCGAGATGCTTCAAGGCCTTCAAACGGTTGTCTTCCAACGAGGAAGCTCCCCCAATGGAAATGAACCGTTGTAGGGGCCTGTGGAGAGGGAGCTTGGAGGGAGGCTTAATTCCAACATCGCTGATCCTCCTTCTCCTCCTCCTCCTCCTCCTCCTCCTCCTCCTCCTCCCCGTGCGGCCATAAGCAGGGGCTTCCGCCTTCGGCGGAAGCTGAACGAAGAACAACGACGGCTGCAGGTCCGCCCATTAAAGGCGGCGGGCCCGTAGTTCAAAGTGAAGCGTCAGCTTGTTGGGTTCAGGGTTCCTGGAGTTTGTCACATATGCCTCTTGCCCTGGCTCAGGAGCGATAGAAGGACGCACGCGTACATGCATCCACGTTAGCTTCTGTAGCACGCATTGCGCAAACGTCCGTATCCCGCGGCTGGCCTCGCGGACTGGGGGGCCGTGTTCATGTTCGCGGTTGGGCGCGTGCGCACTCCTGAGGGCTCCCCATTGGTGGCGGTGGGTTGCACTTTTCAGGCGGCGCACCGTCGCTGGCCTCCTCGGGTCAGCTAGCCCGAGTTGACCTGGTGTTTATCTCGCCTCCTCGGATCTCCCCTGGTGGCCGCCGTGGTTCGCCCCCCTCCTGGAGGATGGTGGAACGGGGGGGACAGGGTGGATGATGATGATGAGGAGGAGGAGGAGGAGAAGGAGGAGGAGGAGGAGGAGGAGAAGGGGAAGGAGGAGGAGGAGGAGGAGGAGGAGGAGGAGGAGGAGGAGGAGGCGGGGAGGAGGGAGGGAGGAGGAGGAGGAGGAGAAAGGAGGAGGGGATGAGGAGGAGGAGGAGGCAGAGGATGATGGATGCGCAGGCGGATGAGGAGGAGGATGAGGAGGATGAGGAGGAGGAGGAGGAGGACGAGAAGGAGGAGGAGGAGGAGGAGGAGGAGGGGGAGGCGGAGGCGGAGGAGGAGGCGGCGGAGGGGGATGAGGAGGAGGAGGGGGAGCATGATGAGGAGAAGGAGGAGGAGGGGCAGAGTTCCTCGTCGCTACGGCTGGAGGTCGCTTGGAGAACGGGTCAGGATGGTGCTGAGGAGGGGTCCAGGCAACCCCCATCGGCCCTCATCGTGCTACCCTCTCCTTGTCCTCCATTTCCCTGCCTGCTCCTCCACTTGGAGTGGAGGAGGAGGTGGACGACGACGACGACGAGGACGACGAGGAAACGGAGGGCAACATCAGGAGCGTCGAATACAAATCAGACTATGTTCCGGAGGTCCTTGCAGACCACGGGAAACGTGTGTGAGCGGTTCCCTGTATCGCTTCAAAGGTAAGGCCAGGCGTGAGCCTCCCGGATCTGGAAGCGGTGGCTCGTAGTCTCCCGTATGGTTTTTCTTGTGTGGCCCCAGAATGTTCTCCAGTGTGGTCTTCTGTACGTTGTCCCGTGTGATCTCCCGCATGGTCTCACGTATGGTCTACCGTCTGGTTTCTCGTATGGTCTCCCGTATGTTACCCCGTATGGTTTCCCGTATGGCTTCTCGGAGGCGAGCGAGGGGGGAAATGAGAATGAGAAGGCCTTCTCAGAAGGCGGCGGGACTTCTCAGAAGCCCTCGCGCCTTCTGAGATGTTATTTTGTCGTCGGGGAAAGCTTCGAAAACTTCCCAGAGGCTGGGAGACTTCTGAATCTTCTGAGAAGGCCTTCTCCTTCTCACTTCCCCCCCTCGCTCGCCGCCGAGCCCCTCGTGCCTACAGTACAGTTCACAAGTCTATTTCCCCTAATTCGGGTCTTTGCCGCCAGGGGTATCGGCTACAACGTTCTTCTTGTAGATCAGGACGGAGACGTGTAGTAGAAAGGCGGGGAATACGTGGGGAGGAGAGGGGCGCAACCCGTCATGCCGCACAAGTTGCGGGGGTGTTCCCGGAATCGCTACATTGCTATTCTGTCTTGGTATTCGCTATGGTGCAATTCGAACTATCCAGCAGCCATACAGGTGGAGGGCTGTTGGATGTTGCCTAAGAAGCTTACGCCATTACGCAGACCCCGAAATTGGGCGAGTGTAATGTGGGTTGCACGGGTTCCCGAGTACGGCAGGGAACAGGAGGACAACGAAGCGCGACGCAATGCGCAGGAAGGATAAGGAGGCTAAGGGGATGAGGGAGAGTGGGCAGGACGACGTTGTCAAGTCCCTGTGGCTATTCCCTCAGCGGTGGGTCCTGTCTTGGGTTTGTTCATTGTTCTGGGTATGTTGTCGGTCCTGCTTGCTTGAAGCCTCCAAGGCGGGTGGCGGAGGCGGGGGAATATAGGAGATGATGATGAGGAGGTGGGGGATGGTAATCAAATCACCAGGAGTAACAGGCGAGGGGCGTTGAGCGGTGGAAGTGGCACGCAGTGTTCTCAATCAGTGAGTGTGGGGTTTGGTGGTCTGGACACGCGTTGGGTATGTTTTATGGCCTTCGCGCGATGTTGCAAGGGCATGTTGGGGGCCCTGTGGGTCTCTGTGCGTACACGGCATAACTCTTCCCTTGCCAAACATGCGCGACGGCGCACATGGATTCCTTCTCCCCTCTGCGTTACGGATAGCTGCCCTTGCTCGCCTCCGACGGGTCCCGGAAGCCTCCAGAAGGCCCACCCATCACCCCTTCAAACGGGATTTTGGATTCCTTTGGAGGGGGAAGTGGGGAGGGTGGTTCACACGCTTGCTCACTCCAGGTAAGCGGGGGTCGGCGGACACTCGCGCTCTAGCCTCGACTTCGCTAGCATAATTTCTGCACGCTGCCAAGGAGGGAGGGCGGTGCAACATCAAGCACACTGTGTGTTGGCTGATCGCGCTGTTGGTACTCAGTGTTACCTCGACGTCGCATTTTGAAGATTCCTCCCAGGGCCGCTTCTGGTGGCGGGGCAGAGTCACAGCGTTTCTCTCTTGGCTGCTCCTCCTCATTCTCCTCAGTCTCCTCTCTCGCCTTCCCCGTCCTCTCTCCCCCTCTCCCCCTTCCTCCTCCCCCCTCTCCGCGTTCTCCTCCTCCCCCGCCTTCCCTCCTCGTCCCCCCGCCTTCCTACGAGCGAGGACCGCAAGGGAGGGGGGGGGGGTCCCAGGCATGCCGACCTCTGGACGGTCCCGCTGGACACGAACAAGTTCATGGAGGAGGCTGACGCCGCTATTAGACCTGGGCCGGCACGGAAACGGAAAGAGCGCCTCAAACACATTCACCGAAATTACTCACACCACCGTTCGTACTGCCACCCCTCGCTCCTCCTCCACCTCCTCCTCCTCCTCCTTTTCCTCTTCCTCCTCCTCCTCCTCCTCCTCTTCCTCCCCCTCCTCCTTCTACCTCTCTCCTCCTCCCTTGGCCTCGTCCTCCTCCTCCTCCTCCTCCTTCTACATCCCTCCTCCTCC
This sequence comes from Prorocentrum cordatum, assembly GCA_963575745.1. Classification (NCBI taxonomy): domain Eukaryota; class Dinophyceae; order Prorocentrales; family Prorocentraceae; genus Prorocentrum; species Prorocentrum cordatum. The sequence goes on along the minus strand of CAUYUJ010014749.1, from coordinate 403,896 downwards.
CTTGGCCTCGTCCTCCTCCTCCTCCTCCTCCGCCTCCTCCTCTTTCTCCTCCTCTTCTCCTCCTCGCCTCCGCCTCCGCCTCCTCCTCCTCCTCCGCCTCCTCCTCCTCCTCCGCCTCCTCCTCCTTTCCCTCCTCCTCCTCCTCCTCCTCCTCCTCCTCCTCCTCCTCCTCCTCCTCTTCCTTCCCCCTCCTCCTTCTACCTCCCTCCTCTCCTTGGCCTCGTCCTCGTTGCTTCTTTTCCTCCTCCTCATTCTCCTCCTCCCCTCCTCCTCCTCCTCTCCTCTCCGCCTCCGCCTCCTCCTCCTCCTCCTCCTCCTCCTCGTCCTCCTCCTCCTCCTCCTCTCCTCCTCCTCCTCCTCCTCCTCCTCCTCCTCCTCCTCCTCCTCCTCCTCCTCTCCCCCTCCTCCCCCTCCTCCTCCTCCTCCTCCCCCTCCTCCTCTTCGGGGGCGCTGGGAAGCCTATTGGGGCCCTCTTGGGCTCTCTTAGGGCCCTCGGGGCCCTCTTGGCCGTATTGGAGCCGTCTGGGGGCCATCTTGGGCCGTTTCGGTCCCCTTTGGGGCGCCTCTGGGGCCGTCTTGGGATGATCTTTGGAGCCTCGTAGGCCGTCTTGGGCCCGTCTGGGGGCCCTCTTGGACCGTTTTGGGGCCGTTTGGGGCACCTCCGGGGCCGTCTGGGGACGATCTTTGGGGCCTCTGGGCCGTCTTGGGAGAAACGGGCCATGGGAGCCGCCCAGGAGCCGCTTCACTCGAACAAGTACAAGGGAAACGGGGTATTAGACCAGGCGTCCGCGCCTCGCCCCCCCCCTAAACCCACCCTAACAAGGGCTTCGCCCCCTACTCAACGTCACTCGCTCGTACCTCGCTCTTTCCGTCACCTGGGCCGGCACGGAAACGGAAAGAGCGCCTCAGAAACAGAAACCGAGATGTCTCACACCACTGTGCGTAATCGCAACCTTGGCGTTCGAAGCTCATTACGTCGTCGTTCGTACTGGGAGCCTTGGCGTCTACAAATTATTCACGTCAACTTTCGCACTGGGAGCATTGGTGGTGAACCACTTCGCACGTCTGTGTTCGTACAGCGAGCCTCCGTGTTTGTAATGTTTAGTGAATGAGAGACACAATTCTTGCAACGTTTCTCATGTTACCGCCGGCTCTTGCAAACATTCCGCGCGCGGGGGGTTCCACGTGCGCGAGAAGACGAGATCTGTAAGGACGCCGGACAGTCTGCAGAAGTACAGAAACCAGAGGTCTTGCTGTGACACCGAGACAGCCCAGTCCCCACACCCAGACAGCCGAGTCCCCACACCCCGCGGCAACCCGCATGGCCGCTTGAACCCCCATGGCCGTTTGAACCCGCATGGCCGTTTTAACCCGCATCGCCGTTTTAACCCGCATGGCCGTTTGAAGCAGCATGGCCGTTTGAACCCGCATGGCCGTTTTAACCCGCATGACCGTTTGAACCACGACGGACGTATGAGCCCGCATGGCCGTGTTAAGCCGCATGGCCGTTTTGACCGGTATGGCCGTTCGAACCCACATGGCCGTTTTAACCTGCATGGCCGAGAACATTGAGATGCTGGAAGCGTGAATTTAAATTAACGAGCGCGAGCCGAGGTGAATGCCATGGACCCACATGCGCGGCGCAGTACGAGACAGCAATTCGCTAGACTCTGTCCTGGGGATTCACCCCAGTGAGCGGCCCGCCGCTTCAAATGGGCAGGCTGGCAAAATCCAGCAACGGAGCTCTTGCGTACATCGGGCGGCATCAGAGCACGCCGCTGCCTCTCGTCATGTGTCGTCGCCCTCGACTATCTCCTGTCACAGCAAGACAGTTGAACAAATCGATGCGAGCAACGCGGGCGCTCACAGTGGCTCGCAGTCTCGCCCCTGCACTGCGTACCCCGGGAGGGAGGCTTGAATCCAGCTGCCGTGCAGTTGCGACGGCCACGCGAAGGTTTCAGTCGACGCCCCAGTACGCACGGAGATTGCGCTTGCCGTTCAACCGCCTTGGGCGAAGCTCCCGTGCGCTCGCAAGTGTCTCATAGGCCGAAGCTCCACTGAGAAGCCTCCCGTTTGGCAAAACAGCGTCGACCTTTCCGATGCCGTGACCGAGCCCCCCGGAGCGCCACTGACGCTTCAACCAGCGGTAGAGGTAGCAGAGTTCGATGTCGGCCAGGTCGGGAAGTGGCAAATTGAATCTACAGCCCCCCCTTTCCTCGGGATGAAAAGCTGGCCCTAGTGAAAGGCTCCGCGCCCACAACAGCCCCAAGCCCGTCGCAGGCGCGCGTAACCGTTCGCTGTTGGGAACCTTGGTGTGCAGAGCTTTTTGCGTTACCGATCGCTCTTTTATTCGGCGTTTCTGGGCCTTCTTGGGAATCCTTCTGGGCTGATTTGGGGGCCCATTTCGACTGTCTTGGGGCCCTCTTGGGGCGTCGTGGGGCCCTTTTCGGGCGTCTGGGTGCATCTTGGAGGGCTTTCGCCGTCTTGGGGCTCTATTGGGAGTCTCTTGGGGCGGTCTTGGGAGTCTATTGGAGCTCTCTTGGGGCTCTCTTCGGCCGTCTTGGGGCTCTCTTGGGCCGTTTCGAGGCCCTCTTGGGCCGTCTTGGGGCACTCTTGGGCCGTTTTCGCTCGCTTCTGGGGGCCTCTTGGGCCGTCCTTGGACGATCTTTGGAGCCTCCTGGGTCGTTTTCGGCAGTTCATGGCCCGACAAAGCGAAATCCAAAAAAAAAACCTTCCAAAACAATTGAAAAATCAATGATTCTTGCCTCCTCGGGGCCTCTTGGAAAGCCTCTTGGAGGCCACTTGGGGCGTTTTGGGAGCCTCTTGGACCGTCTCGGAGCCATCTTCGGGCGTCTTGGGGCCGTCTTGCACCGTCCCGGACCCAACTTGGGCGTCTTGGAGCGCTCTTGGACCGTCTTGGAGCCGTTTTGCACCCCTCTTGGACTGTCTCGGGGGCCTCTTGGGCCGTTTGGGGCGCGTCTTAGAGGCCACGAGGGCGATTAGGCCAAAACGTCCGGTCCACACGCCCCCCCCTGCACCCCCCCTAAGAAGGGCTTCGCCCCCTGCTCAACGTCACTCGCTCGTACCTCGCTCTTTCCGTCACCTCTTCAGGAAAGCAGGTGGCATGTCCTCCTCCTATTGCTATTGCTGAAGGCCTCTGGGTCATCCTGACGCGGCCCTCCCTCCTCCTTCTCCTCCCCCGCCTCCTCCTTCCCCTCCTCCTCCTCCTCCTCCTCCTCCTCCTCCTCCTCCTCCTCCTCCTCCCCTTCCTCTTCCTTGTAGCGAACTTCACTAGACGAAGCTGCAAGCACGAGACCACGAGAGAGATGAGGACGTCGCCCCATGATGGCCCTTCGCCCCGAATCACCCCGTGCCTCATCGATCAAAGCGAGGCCAGTGCGAGAAGCAACCTGAACAGCAGCACCAGACAATGTCGTCGCAATGCCCAACGAGCAGCAAACAAGTACAGCAAACTCTCTTCGGGGAGGGGCCCGGAAACTGCCAAACCGAGCAACACTGTCGTGGGTTGTCTCTGGGCTCCTATGGTGGATGGTGGTCAAACTGTCCCCCAGAGATTCGATAGATAACGCCAGCCACCAAGACGGCGCGCAACTGACACGACGCGACCAGGAACATTACAATCAGGGGAGCAAGCAGGCCGATCAGAAGCATGAGAGTCAGGGCCAGAACATGACACAACGGCTTCGCGTTTACGCCGACGCTGAAGAATTGAAGGCGTACCCGGACGCGCACCGACGAGGGTTTCATCCAGCCGCCGGGAGACCACCAAGGCGAATCGCAAACAAGACGGGAAACCATCAGCAGTAAGAGTCGTCTTTGCGTTGCCCACAAAAGTGCAAGTTCCCAAATCAGTATGGCGATGCATTCCGGAAAGAGGCACGGTTGCATGTGTGCGCATGTTACCGAGGCTCTCTAAAGATCAATCGATCTTGCCATGGAAAACGCCCAGGAACCAGTGCGGACCGGCACGATGGCTCATGCGGGCCCCAGATCCCAATGCCAATCAAATGCTTCCCTCATCAGCAGTGCCAGCACGAACGAGTGAATGTCGAAGCCCATTTAGAAACACTTGCAAGTTAAAAGGCCTCGCTGCGAAGGTTAGCCTAGCGAATTGCGCAAGCTTGAAGAAGTGCAGGCAGCCGACTACCATGCCAAAGGAAAGCTCAGTGACGCCACGACCGGCCCACGATGTCAAAGAGTAGCCATGTATGCACCAGAGAAAGCACGCACAGAACTCATGCAGATCGCGAACATCGTCCCATCCTACTGTGGCGTCATTGCTTGGAATCTCAGTAAGCCATGACGAATGCCAACGCAGCGGCGCCTGCTCCTTGCAACGAACAAGATCGAACAGCACCATCTCAATCCAGGCTGTCTCAGGTGGCGGCGCGGTAGAACCAATCCAGCACTTCTCCGCGCCATACCAGAAGACGGGTTAAGGAGCATACGGAGTTGCTCGTTGGGGATGCCCCAGGGAGGAACGGAGCGTCGATGACCAGCACGAGCCGCTCGCTGTTTCGCTGAGGCGTGCCCATCCCATCAGGAGGACTCCAAGGACGCCGTGCGACACGGGCAAAAGGCAACGAGTCACAGTCCACCTCCGAAGCATTCAACCCACCAACACTGAGCATGCAACTTTAAACGCGTAACTTTCTCCTCCAAAGCAAGCCCGAGAACTCGCCACCCGATGACAACGACGACTCCGGAGGGCCTCCCCCCGTCCAGCCAAGCAGCAACGCCATTGCCCAAGCTTCCGAGAAGCGTATTTTTTTTCTCCCGTGCTTCTGAATCGGAGGTAGATAGACCTCCTACCCTGACACGTCGATTAGCGAATTGGCCGTTTTCGGTTCGCGAGAGGGCGTCGCGGCCGTCATTTTTGCGGGTCCAGGTCCGTCGGTTTCGGTCCTAGGCCGTTTTCCCTAAGGGGAGTGTCCACCGCCGACTGAAACATCCCGATCAAGTGCAAGGCGGCGCAGTGCGGGCACCGTGCTTCAAGATTAGGCGCACGGTGCACACGGCAGCACAAAGAGACGTTTTTTGGGACTTGGTCGGCAAGAGGACGAGTGACCACGGCACGGCACACACTTAAAGTGCATGAACGGTGGTCCCAGACCAAAGAAGTAGAAGTCCAACCATTGCAAGCAACGCACAATGTGTCATAGCAAGTGTAGCGTCCACGGCGGGAAAATCAGAAATGCCGAGTGATCAGTAGCACGAGCAGTGCGACGACGGAGGGTGGCAACATTCTCCTCCTCCAGCATCTCACGGCGTTTCCAATGAGAGGCCATATAATGTTCAGCAGCGCATGCGAGCACGATACAACGAAACCGAGTGTCGACAGTATCAGGACCAGAATTAGCAGCTGCAGTAGCAAGTTCAGGCCAAGCAGTCGCAAACCGAGACTGCAATGCAAGAGCGTACTCCCTCTTCTGATATCCAAAGGACATTGCACCAGCGCCTCCTTACTCCAGAAGCGTTTAGCCGAATGGAGGCTCCGCGGAACTCCAGCAAATGAAAAACGGATATCGATTTCACAGCGAATAGGTCTGTGGTCGTGGGCAATCGTGTCCGGAATCAGCTGCAAGACATCCCCAGTCGAATGCCACATATCAGATCTCTGCACGCGGGGGAGCACGTTGGAGTCGACAGGTATAGAATCCACGCTGGAAGTGGCACGAATACAACCTGAACCTCCTCGGCAGGCGCGTGGATCGAGTCACGGCCGTTTTGCAGGGTCTGGCCTGCGAGGTGCCCCCTCGCGTCCGAGCGGTTCCGTTCAAGGCGTGTGCCAATTGCTGGACGACGAGCAGCGGAATTTCCAGACACGGACGGCACGCGTGTTCGGATGCGGTCGGGGCGAGGACAGTATGCGCCATTGCGCTTGGCTGTCCCACGATGGCCCACTTCGCCCGCACCAGGCTGGGCGCGTTGCACACCGACCTGGACCAGTTCCCGGTGCTCCAGCCTCGGCTCGCGCCCGCCACCGTGAGCGAGCTGGCGCTCAGGGCAATTTCTGCCTCCTCGCTGTGCACTCCGCCATGGCGGCGCGACGGCACGGCGGCACGTCTACACCCTGCTGGCCTCCAGGGTGCCCTGGGCTGCTTGGGTTTCGATGATTTTGCGATGGGAAGCGTGAATCCATGGACGTCCCGGGGTCTCAGGGTGGGGTTTCTTGTGGGAAGCTTCCTGCGGTCGGGCTCCCACTGTAGCGAAGCCGAGGCGCTAGCACCCTCTGCGCCAGAGGCTTGCGCCGCGCACTCCTTCTGTCCTGCCTCCGCCTTCTCTCCTCCCTCCCCCTCACTCCAGCTTGCCTCACTCCTTCTGTCCTCCCACCCCCCTCGCTCTGAGCCAGAGGTCTCCCGTCGCCGCCCCTCCGCTCCGAGAAAGGAGTTGCAGAGGCCCACGACATGTGAAGGACATCGAACAGCCTCGATCTTCGGGCTTCGATTGCGGTCAAAAATCGCCCCCTGGACTTGTCCTGGGGTGCGTTCTGGCCAGAACATCAAGGATCATCCACCCGTGGCGACGAGAAGCCGCCTGGAGGCTCAAGAAGGACGACATGCGTCCAGAAACATCGGTCTGTGAAGTACGATCCCCGAGGTTCGATCCTCCTGGGCCCGATTCGATCCGACGATTCGATTCCACACTGATTTCGGCTTGCTCGATCCGAGTCGATTCTGACATTACGACGAGCCGATGAGGCCCGATGTTTGCATGGCGTTGCTGTGTATCCTGGGTTGGTCGACGTTGTTCAATTTTGAATCCGAGTCAGCGCCGATGCGGCCCCATTCGATGTACGATCTGATCCGACCCGATCTCTCCACCAGAAGCCGACCGCCCCAGTCCTCCAACCTCGAGCCCGCCCTCCCTCCTGTCCGCGCGCGGCCACAACTCTGGCCTCCAGCAGCCGCTCGTGACGATCCGGGTATCTCCGGCACGTCTTCGGCGAGGCGCAGCTGCTGGAACACATGCCGAGGCTGGACTACCTCCAGACCTTGAGCGACAACGTCAGGCAAACACTCCGGGTGCGCGCTACGGCGCGAGTAGGTGTGGGGGGGGGGGGGGCGCTGCCTCGTCTGCGGCCCCTCCGCGCTGGCCCCGGTGTCCGAAGCCCGCGGCCCTCGAAGTTCCATCCACGGGGTTCGAGCTTCCGCACCCTCAGGGGCGCGAGGAGGATGCCCCGCCGCCTGTCGCGGCCGAGGCCGCGGCAGGCGATCCTGGCAGGGCAGCGGGGCCAGCCCTCTCCAAAGGGCGCCGCCGGGGGGAGGGAGAGGAAGAGGAGGAGGAGGAGGAGGAGGAGGAGGAGGAGAAAAGATAGCCGGGCACGGCGCACCGCGGGCGCCCGCTGAGCGAAGGCAGGTGCCCCAGGAGCCTCGAGTCCCAGACTCAGGAGGGGAAAAATCACACAGACACAATGAATCGTCCGTTCCCAGAAAAAAGTATATGGGAACATGTGGACAGTAGGGGCGAAGACGAACACACAGAAAGAACTAGACAAATATGGGGGATCGTTGGATTTGTGTTTATTGTGTGTGGTGTGTGTGTGTGTGTGTGTGTTTGTGTGTGTGTGTTTTGTGTGTGTGGTGTGTGTTTGTGTGTGTTTGTGTGTGTGTGTGTGTGTGTCCCAGGGCCCCTTCGTCGAAGCACAAGACAACAACTGAACACACCACTTTTGAGGGTCCTCGCGGATTTCTTGGATCTTCGCGGGGCGCGCCGCCCCTGGCGCGCCGCCCCTGGCGCGCTCCGCGCGCCAGGGAAGGGGGTTCGGGTTCGGCACAGATCCAAGACATCCGCGCGGACCGTCGAAAGTTTGTGGTTACGCGAGCTTTGTTTCTCTACCAGAGCTCCCGACCCCTTTCCCGGGAGCTCCGTCTCCTCCTGCCCCGGGGCCCAACACCGGGCCCCAGCGGCCGACATCGAGGAAAGCACGGGGATTGAAACACCATACGTCCTCAGGTATCCGGGATCCTCGAACCCTCCCTCAGCTGTGCGGATCTGACACCTCCCAAGAAGACTCCAGACCTCGGAAGGGCTTGAGAATGAGGTCACAGCAAGAGGGTTCGCGAATATCTGCAGCGGAATAATGCTGGACTCTGGCCATAAGTCTTATCTTTTTCGGAGCGGCTAACCAAAGGATTGGATACTTCTTCCATTGAATCGCTTTGCGACCTCACGGTTTCCAGTTCCACCTCTCCAGGCCTCCCAGATGGGGTCCCAGTAGATGGGGTCGAAGGATTGCGCCGCATCGCCAATTCATCGGCGATGCGGCTGGATGCGGGTGTCGATCTGTTCCACGCCGACGCCGCCGATGCATCGCCGACGTCGCCGATGCATCGGCGATGCAGCGCGACCCTCCGACCCCATCTGCTTGGATCCCACCTGGGTGGCCTCGAACCCCTCATCAGGGGGCCACCGTGGGTGGGGCTAGCGAATCAGCTGCATCCAGCTAGTCTCAGGTCGGGCGTGTCCCCCTACAGGCGGACTTTGGACGAACACAAACCCAAATTTTCAAAAATGATCAAAAATAGTGAACCAATCGTCCCCAGACTATTTTAAATATATTTTGAATATTCCTCCTGTAGAGGGACAGGCCCGCCTAAAAGCTAGTCGCCCCTGCGCTTCCTGGTGCCAGGAGAGTTGGGCATCGCGGAATTGGGGGGGCGATCAACGGGGAGGCAGCGAGGGCTGCAGAACAGGGGCCCTTCAGGGTCCCTGAGAGGGCCCTTCAGGGCCCCAAAGGAGGCCTTTGGGGCCCGAGAAGTGTACTCCCCCCCCCCCCCCCCCCCCTTTGATCGCCCCCCATGAAGCGCCGCCCGTGAGAGACCCTCCGCGCGCCCGCTTCGCCCCGGAATCGGCCCGGGGGACGGGCGGCTCACGGTGTGGCTGCCGCTCCACCGCGTCGGGGCAGGAGAGCGCCCCCCGCGCGCCCCCCCTCTGGCGACTGGCCTCTGCCGCCTCGCCCTCCGCCCCGTCCCCTCCCCAGGCCGCGCACAGAGCTCCTTGCGACTCCTCCGACGCGAGTTGGTTCGGCCTCGATCGTTTCCGATGTCGACTGGATTCGTTTTCGGAGTCCGACTTGCTCCGATGTCTCAGTGGAGGCCTTGCCAGCCTGGCGATCTCCGCCGAGTCGAGTGCGCTCTCGACGCGGCCACTGGTTTCCGCCGATCCGACTCGTTTCGGTCGCCGATCCGACTTTTCGGTTCGATTCTGGGATCTCCCGCCTCGCGGCGTGGTCAGGGGCAACGACAGGGAGGGGAGAAGTCGGGAACTTTCGGTCAGCTCGTCGCGCCGCCAGTTCTGGCCCACCACGCTTCGGCGCGACACGCTATCCACGCGCCAGCTCCCAGACGTCAACTTCCCGAGCCCTTCCCAGCCTCTCAGACCGCAGAGCGGAACGCTATCCGCTCGCCGGGCACAGCGTGTCGCCAGGGCCGTCGGGCCGACGCCGCGACACGCTCAGCAGAAGTTCCTGACCGCGCGCTCAGGGGACGGGGCGCATCGCCTCCCATGCGCTCATTCATCGCCGACAGGGGCCCGACAGCCCACCCCGACCAGGAAGGGACGGATTCGCGATGGGGGTCCCACAGTCGATCTCTCGGCGATGTGTCGCCGATTTCAGGTCGATGCCCCCCATCCGCTGAGCAAGTCATCCGCCCTATCGCTCTCCCCCTCGCGTGATAAGAACAGCACGGCGGACGGTCTGCGGCTGTGTTCGGCCACTGGGGGCCCGGAGTGGGTTCCGGCGCCATCAACATAGGTCTCGCTCGGGATGAGAGACGGATCCTGGGGGAGTGGTCGAGGCTTCGGATCGCTTCCTCCGCTCGTTCTCCACCGCCGCCGCCTTCGGCCCTGTCGCAATCTTTGTCGCACCGGGCGTTTTCGCCTTGCTCGGGGCTCTGGGGCCTCCACGGATCGGTCTATCTCGCGAGAGGTCGCAGGAAGATTGGGTCGAGGGTGCCGGTGGTGATTTTTCACGGTGTTGAGTTGTCCCATATAATCTTGAGTGGTTTCTTGTTTTCTCGAGGCATTCTGCGCAGGAGCCTTCTTCCTCAGCCTTCTCTTTTTTTCGCACGCCTCATCACGATCACAGCACCATAGCCATCATCTCTGATACACACACACACACATGTCTTCTTCATGATAATGATCATCAGAACACTATCGCCCCCTTGGTGCACAGTACGTGACACTCACACTCATGTACCTGCACCCTGCGCACACTTGTACACGTACGCACTCACACACTCATGCATTCGTATTGGGAAAGCCTCGAGCGGGGGGCCTCGTCTGTCATTGAACTGCGAGGAAGTCTCAGGCGGGAGCCTTCCCCCGATGGATTCCCGACTTCATACCCGTAATCAGAGGTTGCCACCAGCATATCTTGGTGATCGTCGAGTAGCCAGAACTGCACTCCCAGTGCTGGATCCGAGTGTCTGGAGTCAACCGTAGGCCACTTCGTGTTCTGGGAACTCTACTCCCAGGCCTGACCTTGTATGTCTGGAGGCAGCTGCCTGCCACTTCGGGCATGCTGTTCTCCCACAGCTCCACTCCTAAGACTGATGTTTCATGGTGCTCTGCGGCTCGCGCCACGAGGGCTTCGAGCTGAAGCGCGGGATCCGCCAGGGATGTCCCCTTTCACCCTTGCTCTTCGCGGTGGCTTCTGACCTCCTCCTTCGGATACTGGGCCGGCACCTTCCTTCTGCCTGCGTTCGCGCTTGCGCCGACGGCACGGCCTTAGTCGACGCCAACCTTTTCCGCCACGTCGGGGTCATCCAGGACGTCTTCGAGGGCCACGCGCGGATCTCGGGGCTCAAGCTGAACGTCCACAAGACCATATTGGTGCTACTCTCCTCCCGGGATCGCGACACCGTCCCGGGGCAGCTCTCCGAGAGAGCTCCGTTGTGGGGCGCCCTGCCCATCGCTGGGAAGGCGAAGTATCTCGGCACGACGGTCGGGCCCGGGCGGGGGGACTCCTCCTGGACTACGCCATTGAAGGAGTTCGCGGACCGGGCGTCGCAGTGCAGCAAAATTGGTATTGGCATGCTGCAGCCCGTCTTGGCTTACCGAGTCTACATCTCGTCCGTCATCCTCTTTGTCGCGCAGCTCCTCCCGATGCCGACGCACTTCGCCCGCGCGGAGGAGCAGGCCTGCGCGGCGCTCTTCAAGGGCCCTCCCGACTGGATCACAGTGGAGGCGTTGAAGGATCTACGTTCTTTCCATTTCCCTGTGAACCTGCCGGACATTCAGAGCATGGCGATGGCTGCCTGGGCTCGCGTGGCGCGTTTCGAAACGGTACCCAAGGAGGCTTCCGGGTCCGGCGACGACCCCGTGCTCTTCAACGACTCGCGCGGCGACCAGCCAATCAGGCCCGCGCAGCAAAGTTCAACGACTTCGTCCAGGACTGCTTCCTCTTCCATTTGCAGGCCGCTGCCGACGCGCTGACTTCGGCTGAGAAGGCTTCACGTTCGACCCATTCCCTTCTAGACTCTGCGAGCCCGCCGGTCTCCAGAAGGAGGGCTGGCAGGCCAAGGCTACGCGGATGTTTCGTGCTGCGGCCCGCCATTCGGCGGCCGCTCACGTCAGGAGGCGTTTGGACAGATGGCAGCTTCCCACCCTTCCAGGCCACCGCCCGGTGGCTTGGTCTCATTCTCTCTCGCTCTCCGCCCCTCTTCTCCCTCCGAGGGTCCAGGCTTGCCAGATCCGCACCGCCTGGAACGGCTGGTGCACAGCGCGCCGTTTCCAGCAGAATCGGGGGTGTCTGTTTAATGGTAGGCGCGGGCAAGACAGCATAGAGCATTACGCATTTTGTTCTGAATTCCACGCCTTCTATTCGAGGCATCTGGGTCTCACAAAGCCCCCCGCGGAGTTCTGCGTAGGGGATTTTCTCGGAACCCTCCCTTATGTGAGTTCTATTCCGTCGTATTGCAGGTCGGCCACGCCCACCGCTGACGCGGCCGCCCTGCGCGCCGTCGGCGTCTACGCGATTTTTAAAGTACACAGCGATTGGCGATACGGGCTTCCTGGCGGCGATTGTCCAGCTGCGCTCCGCGGATACATTTGTGCGACAGCTGTCGGCCATCCGCGCTCCCAACGCTTCGTCCAGCTTGCTTTCAAGAGGCCCCGCTCCGACAACTAGCGTTATTGTTATTATCTTTCTGCTTTGTCCCTCTCCCGCTCCCTCCTCTCCAGGTGTACCGGCCCGTCCGGGGGCAGTGCACTGCCACGGGACACCCGACGCGGCCGCGCACCGAGTCCGCGATAGGTGACTCGCTGTGCGGAGGCCCAGTCTGCTCTGCCCCGGCCGCGTGGCCAATAGTTTGCGTGCACGGCAGTTGCTGTCCCGGCCGCGTGGCCGATGGATCGTCGGAGGGCGTCTGCCCTGGATTCGGCCGCAGTCGAAATTGTGCACGAGTTTTCTCGCCCCCTGAGGGTGGACGCCGACGTGTCGCTCCATTTTGGGGATGCCGGCCCATCGATCTCTTCCAGGGCTGAGTCGAAGACGCTCGCAATCTACAGTTTTACGCGGAGCGATTATCGTCCCATTCGTCCTTCCCTCCCTCGCCTTCCGCCTCCTCCGCCTCCGTTTTCGTGTGTGCTGTTTGTTGAGGTTCCCACCGGAATCGTGAAGTCAGAATCTTCGGCAGCGACTGCGTGCATCCGGAGATGCGCTGTGCGGATGCTCAGTCGGCTCAGTCCCAGCCGCGTGGCCGATAGACCGCGTGCACGGCAGTGCAGCAGGGGCGCAACTCTACCCCTGAAGTTTGAGCTGGTAGGCCCCCCGGTGCCACTTGAGCTTAAATTTGGCCCCATGTTTGAGCTGGCAGGGCTCCCGGTGCCACATCAAGTGCCGCATTTCACTCCGTGGTTCCCCCGCCTCCGCCTTGCTCTCCCCCCTTGGCCTTGCCCCCCTCTAGTCGTTGATCTCGTGGGCCTGGTCAGCCCCTCGGTTTCACTTGTTGTTTCAGTCGCTGCGCACCCGCCGCTATGGTGCTCGTTGGGATGTTAAGTTCACGTGGTCTCTCATGAGCTTGGGCCCAGATATTTGTTTAACTTTGTCTACTTTTTATCGCCTCGTTCTGCTTCGTTCTCTTTTCCTCTCTTGACTCCTGTTGTGTTGGATTTACTGGTTCGGCCAACTAGGCCATTCAGTAAGGGGACTGCCACACAACGCCTCGGCTGGCCAGGGGAAGATACGCTGCCAGGCAAATCCGTATCATTGGCAATCTGGCTTCGCTCCCCCCTCCTCTCCTTCATCCTTCCCGCTCCTCCCTCCCCGTCCTCCTACTTCCGCCAGTGTTTTTTTACTTTTGGCCATGGCCGAGGTTCTAAGCTGCGGGTGCTCGTGTCGGCTTGTGTTTGGCAGCCACGCGGCCCATTTTCCCCCCTCGTCCTCGTCCTTCTCCCCTTCCTCCCTGAATGTGGTGACGTTTACCCGTCCGGCCAATTTACAGCCCTGCCGCTATCGAGTCATCTGTGAGCGCGGTTATAGCCCCCTTGAGGGGAAGCGGATGTCGCGCTCAATCGAATTGGTCTTGCCCATGGACGGGCATCGTGTGCTTGTGTTCGATGGGGGAGAAAAAAACTGATGTTTCACGTCTGGGACCAAGGGTAGGTCATGGAGCTGATTTTGAATGTCTGGGGCCAGTTGTTAGCAACTCCGATTATTTCGTGTTCTGTCCTGGGGCTGGGTTTGCTCACGCATCCTGGCATTTTGGCATCCTGCCATCCTGGTGTCTTGGCATCATGGCATCTTGGTATTTCTGGTGGCCCTTGTATCCCTGGCATCCTTGACACCCTGGCATCCAAGCACAGGTCCCATAGATCTGACAAAATCTCACATGTTTCATAGGTCCCACAGGTCGCACATCCCCCACAGGTCGCACTGGTCCCACCGGCCTCGCAGGTCTCATAGCCACAGTTCGCTCAGGTCCCACAGGACGTTCAGGTGCCACAGGACTCACAAGCTCCAGCCTCGCAGGCCCAACAAGTGGCATGTGCTCCACAGCTTTCACAGGTCGCGTCCCGCATGTTCCACAGAGACCTACAGGTCCCACAATGTACGGGTACCAGATGTTCAAGAGGTCCCATAGGTCCCGTAGGTTCAGCAGTCTCGGTATTTTCCGGTGGTTCGGCTACTGGCGCGCCAGGGGCGCCAAGAGCTGCATTTACCGGTCGTTCGGCTGGCGAGCCGTGGGCGCCAAGAGCTGCACTTGCTGGTCGCTCGGCTGGCTCTTTCACGTAATTGATGTAGGTTCTGCCGGTGCGAAGCGTGAGCGAGCTTGTGCGAGCTTTGCGAAACAAAAAAAAATTCTGGAGATCCCACAGGTCCATCAGGCCGCGCAGGCTGCCCGTGCATCCTGACATCCTGGGATCTCGCCATGCTGGCGCCCTGGCCTGCCGGCCGCCTGGCATCCGGGTACCCTGTCATCCTGATCTTCTGGCCTCCTGGTGTCCTGAGTTCCTGGCATCTCCTCTATACTCCTCCCCCTTCTCCTCCTCCTCCTCCTCCTCCCACTCCTCCTCCTCCTCCTCCTCCTCCTCCTCCTCCTCCTCCTCGTCCTCCTCCTCCCCCTCCCCCTCCTCCTCCTCCTCCTTTTCCTCCTGGCGTCCTGGCATCATGGCCATCGTTAGCCGTCGATGGTCGCACGCGTGGGCACCAAGGAGCATAGTTTTCGTGACGTCGGATCGCTCGCCCTGGAGTTTCCCGCTGTGCTCGGGCCCTCGGGGCCCTCCACGGGCCAGGGCCGTCAAACGTCGGCACGGGGTGAGGGGCTGGCCCCGTCGGAAAGCCGCGGTGGCCTGGACCCGTGCCCCGAGGCGTTCCAGAAAGGCCCCCGCCTTCCAGGGGTCGAGCGGATTGCCATCTCTTCTCCGGCGGAAGGTCGGCGGAAGCTGGCCGAGGTAAGGAAAACGGCGGCGGGGCCGCCGGCGGAAGCCAGCAGGCGAGCGGACGTAAAAGGTGTGCCTCTGTAGTGTTGTTCAAAGCGTGCCAATGGGAAGAAGAGCGGCAGGAGGAGGTGCGAGGGTCGAGCTTCTTCCTCCTGTTACCACCGCCCTGCTCCTCAAGTTCCTATTCCTGGAATTCATGCTCCCGCCCTTCTCCTCTCATCCTGTTCTCATCCCTCATGCCCTCCTCCTCCTCATCCTGCTCTCCTTCGAGTTTCCTCCTCCTGCCCTTCTCGTCTTCCTCCTTCGTTATCTTCCTCGTCCTGAAGCTGATCCTCGTTGTCATCCCTCATTTCAGCCACCATCCGTCCTCTCCAGGCTGTGGACTCGACATCGTCACTGTTGCCGATTCCATCGCCATCGTTTACCCATGCGCTCAATAACATATGGAGAGGGACCTGCACACCTAGAGGGGGGACACAGAGAGAAAGAGAGGGAGAGCGAGAGAGCGAGATAGGGAGATAGGGAGATAGTGTGAGAGAGAGAGATGGGGAGATACAGATAGACGGGACGGTGGGATATATATATATATATATATATATATATATAAATAGAGAGAGAGAGAGAGAGAGAGACGGATAGAAGGGAAGAGGCGGTGCCAGGGGGTGCGAGAAAGGAGTGCCAGCGACGACCCCCCCCCCAGAAGTTGGTAGAGCATGCCGTTGATATCAGTTTCTCTTCCTCGCTCTTCGTCCAAGCGCCCTTCCCGTCCGTCCACGGTGCTGGGTTACAGCTGGCACGAGGCTTACACCTCAGTTGTTGAGGGGTGCCCTCGTGCATTCCAAGCTTGGTTTCTCCACCTTTGACTTTTGTTGCAGAAGCGTCACTGTCAGTTCGGCCGACTCTGAGAAAGGAACAGCTTGGGCGCAAGAGGTGGAAGGGGGACGGGTGCCAGGGGCAGTGGTTCTTGCATGGGCGAAAATGAATACGATGGTCCTCGGCCCATCCCGCCACTGCATCTGTTTCGTGCTCCAGAGGCATTGGAGACATTTGGGGGCTTTTGGAAGGCTCCTTCGGGCTCCTGGGGGCCTTGGTGACCCCCTTGGGTGCGTCTCGGGCCTCGTCCAGACCTTGGAGATCGTGGGATCATGTTGGAGGGATTGGCTTTCAGCGGTGCGACTACCCCATGATTGTTGAGCTCTTCTTGGAGCCGTCATGAGGGCATCTTGTGCAATCTTGGGCTGGCCTTGGGATTTTCTTGGGTCCTCTCCGGCGCTCTTGCGACCGATGCGGCGATAATGTTCCGACCGCATGGACCTCAATGCTGCCGAGTTTGGCCTCTTGGATCGGCTCCCAACACCTCAAAGACGACCGCGATTCCCAAACAGTATTGCGGCCCTCCCCCAGACTCCCCACTCCCTGTAGGACCCACCCGAGGCACCCATCTGGACCCCCCCCCGCCTCCCACCACCCCTCCGTGGGGAAGAGGCTTCTTTTCGATTCGGATGCGGACAGGGTCGACTCACATCGGGCTGGCGAGCTTGGACGGCCCCAGGTGGTCGCAGGGATAGGGGAGGAGAGCCTCGAATGGGAACGCGTCTCCGGGAACTGTCCCTTGACGACCACCCTCATGAGCGCAAGAAGGACGTACACGTACATTGATTGACGTTGGTTTCGAGAGTATGCATTGTGCGAATGTTCGTATCACGCGGCCAGTCTAGCGGATCGAGGGGTCGCGGTCATGTACATGGTTCGGCGCGTACGTCCTTTGTGGGCTCCCTACGCCCCAGGATCCCCCCGTCACACACGCCGACAGGGTCGGCGGATTCGGCTGGGGTGTCTCCGTGTACCCTGGTGCCTTCGGCGGACATGTTCGTGCTTTTTTGACGTGCGCTCTCTTTGGCCGTGTTCTGACCGCAATGTCCCCCTGCCAGGAGGCTCCCCGCTCTTCTACCAGTCGGGCACCCACTGCCCCGACTTCGGCAGCGGCGAGCCCTGCCGTCCGTCTCTCTCCACTTCCCTCCTCCCTCCATCCGTCCCTCCCCTCTCCCTTCATCAATCCTCCCCCGTCCATAGACGCTTTGGCTCAAGATACGCGTTTCCCCATGGACAGCGTGGACGCGTCTGATCCGAGGCCGGGTCAAAGCGATTCGGCCGTGCTTGAACAGCCCATGAGCTCCTCCTTGAGCGGTCCTCCCACCACTGTGCAAGCAAGGCGCAGGTCATCATATGTTCGCAGCATGCGATGGCTGTGGGACCAAGTGCTACCATTGGCGCGTCAAGAAGCAGAAAGGGAGCTGCGTCATATGCGGCAAGGAGCAGGAGGGCTGGAGCACTTCGAACACTAGCACATGGTGGTCACCATGGAGTGCACAGGAATGCTCGAGGCCCAAGAAGACCCGCGCGTGCAGTAGCACGGTTTGGGGCAGGACCTTGAGCTCCCAGAGGTTTCGGCCCTTCGTCGGGTGCTGGAGGTGTGTCCAGTGTATGACTATCGTGCCCCATGCGCGACTGATCGATGTAGCGGCCTCCTGATGTGAGCGGGCTCCCCTAGCCGCCATCGGCTCTGAAGGACACGCTGGAGGTGCATGCTGGACACGAAGCGGCCTAGTCTCCCGAGTTGCGCAGTGACCTCATCGAGCCGCTGCGTTTCCAAAGTGTTTCTTGGGTCATGCAATCTGCACTGCTCACAGAACTTTTACCAGATGAAGAGCTTTGGAGCTCGGTCATGCCAGTGCACGGCTCCACGGCCATCAATGACGACCCCGCCGCCCAGCTCTGGAACGTGATCGTGCGCCGACGAAAGAAGGAGCACGAAGCCATCGGCCGAATCAGACGTGCCACTTTTCCGTCGCACCGCGGCCCGCCAGAAGTCTTTCGCGCGACGGCTGCCGAGCGGGCCGTGGCTGCCGAGCGGGCCGTTGAGTTCTGCAGAAGTTTTTGGGCAGGGGCGGGAGGGGCCTGCCCTGGCCCCCCCCTACGGACGAGCACCTCTCACGGTCTGCTGTTGCATCCCCTCGCGCGTGGGCGGCCACGGTAACCGCCCGATGAGCGAGCGTCTTCCCCCCTGGGCCCGCTGCAGACCGCGGCTGTGGGCCGTCCCGCAGCCAGGGTCAGGGACCTGAGGAGGAAGAGGAGGAGGAAGAGAAGGAAGGAGGAGGGGGAGGAGGAGGAGGTTTCGGCACAAGTGGTGCCCCCTTGAAGAATCCCCTCCCCCTCCACACCCTTCCCTCCCATGTGCTTCCCATCCCCGCTTCCATCTCCCTCTCTCCTTTGCCCACTCCTCGCTCTTCCGAAATCCCGTGCCGCCCCCCTGCACCCCTCCACGGAGGAGAGGGGAGAGCATGGAGGCTGGCGAGGGAGGGCGGAGAGGCGAGGGAGAAGGAGGGGACTGGACCTCCGACCCCGTGCCTTCTTCACAACGGCCCCTTCCACCGACCGGCTCTCCATCCCGAGTGCGGCCTGGTGCGGGCTCCCGTGGGGGCCCAGTGCGGGCTCCTAGAGGGGCCGAAGATGGTGAAAAGCCTCGCGTTGCGATGTTGCGAGGCTCGGTGAGTTTGGCTTTCTGGGGTGATGCGGGTCTCTGGCGGCCGTTCGGGGCGATACCCCCAGAGCGTCTTCGGCGAGGCGCAGGCACTGCATTTGGCAGAGACAATGAGAAACAGGCTTGGGAGCGTCACGGCGCGAGGGGGCGGGGGGAGGAGGAGGAGGAGGAGGCTCCCCTCTACTCCTGGTCCTTCTCCAACCTTCTGTCCAGGCGAGCCGGCTGCTGTGGCGGACCCCGGCCAAGCAGGAGAGAGCCACGCACCCCTGGAGGATCGCGGGCTGCGTTCGGATCCCAGACGTTTCCTCTTGGTTACTCGTTTCCCCCTCCGCCACCTTCCCGTTGCCCTCCTCCTGCCCCTGCCCCTGCTCCGCTCTTCTCTCCTCCTCTTCCCCCTCCTCTTCCTCCGTAGACATGCGAGGCGTTCTACACAAGGCCTCGCCTTCGAGGATCGAAGGAAGGGCCATCACCTCTTCCTCGGCGGAAGGCGGCGGAGGCTGGCGGGGGCGGCTTCCGCCGGCGGTCGGCGGCCTCTGGCGGAAGCAAGGGCTGGGCCCCCGAGAGATGGCCACGCTTTTGGGTCCAGGGCCTCCGGAGCTCGGCTTTTTTTTGCCCAAGGGGGGGAGGGGGGGGGGGCTGGCCGCGGACCGCTGCCGCGCGCGCCCCACGCGCGAGCGGCGGATGGATGGCCTCGCCCGACCGCGGCACTCCGGCCACTAGGGCCGATGGCGGCGCCGCGGGGCCGCCTGGCCCCGGCGCGCCCGCGCGCGGGGCCGCGGGGGCGCAGCCTGGCGGCCGCCGCGCAGGGCTGCGGCAGCACTGCGGGCAGAGGCTCGGCGCCATCCTCGAGAGGCTGCGGGAGCACCGGCGCGGCCCCAGCCGCGGGGGCAGGGCACAGGACCCCTCCTGCTCCTCCTCCTCCTCCTCCTCCTCCTCCTCCTCCTCCTCCTCCTCCTCCTCCTCCTCCTCCTCTCTCCTTCTCTTCCTCTCTCCTCTCTCCTCCTCTCCTCCTCTCTTCCTTCTCCTCTGTCTCTCCTCTCTCCTCCTCCTCTCCTCCTCCTCCTCCTCCTCCTCCTCCTCCTCTCCTGCTCCTCCTCCTCCTCCTGCTCCTCCTCCTCCTCCCCTCCTCTCCTCCTCCTGCTCCTCCTCCTCCTCCTCCTCCTCCTCCTCCCACCAGCCTCGTCCTCCTCCTTCCACCAACCTCCTTCTCCTCCTCCTCCTCCTCCTCCTTCCACCAACCTCCTTCTCCTCCTCCTCCTGCTCCTGCTCCTCCTCCTCCAGGCGGCGAGCTTGTGGGGGAAGTGAGCAGGGGCGGGCCTGCTCGGAAGGCTCGGGAGGCCTCGGGCCTTCCCAGAAGTGTTCTGGGCCCTCCCTGGAGCCATGAGCAACCTCTCGGGAGGCCAGAGGGCTTCTGAGAAGCCCCGCGGCCTTCTGGGAAGGCCTGGATATTCTCACTTCCCCCCCGAGGCTCGCCGCCTACAGGAGTGTGCAGATGCTCCCACCTGTAGAAAGAAGGGTTGCACGATGGTCGTTGCCGACTACGACCCGAACCTCATCATCGCATACAAGTGCGATCTCTGCGGGAAGAGCAACACCATCTGTTTCGAGTGCCATCCCGGGCCGATGACCAACGATCAGGCGGACGCGCCCCGCCTCAAACGGCGAAAGAGGGAGCTCGTGGAAGCGGCGGAGAAGTCGGCCGGGGCCGAGGAGGAACATGCGGCCGAGGACGAGCAGGCCCAGGCGTCTTCGTCGGACACGACACCGCCGCCCAGGTCGTTCAAGGAGGAGGCCTCCCTCACGCCGCCGACAACCGCGCACCTCGGCCGCGTGGAGGTGGAGGACTCACCGAAGCGACTGCGGCGCGCCCCGCGAATGGCGAGCCGAGAGCCTTCCGACGACGTCCAGGGTCGAAAGGCGCTGCTGCCCCAGGGCGCCCTCGACATCTATGCGGGCCCCATGGCGCGGTACCAGCCGGCCCGGAGGCCTGCGCCCGCCGCCAGCGGCGGGGCGTTGCTGGAGGTGCTTGCCATGCCGCTGCACCTGACCACCGAGGAGTTGAGAAAGACCGGCGAGGGCATCTTGCACGCCGCGTGGCGCAACGACGTCGTGTCGAAGCAGACCATCAGCAACCATCTTGGCCTCCAGCTGAACGGCATGCGCCTCCGGAACGGTAATCTAGGCCTCCTAGATGGGGCCGGAGTAGACGGGGTCGGAGTATCGCGCCGCAACGCCGATGCATCGGCGATGCGGCTCGATGTGGAGCCCGATGTTCTCCACGCCGACGTCGCCGATGCGTCGCCGACGTCGCCGACGCATCGCCGATGCATCGGCAATGCATCAGCCATGCATCGGCGGTGCGGCGCGATCTTCCGACTCCATGTTCTCGGACCCCAGTTGGGAGGCCCCTAGGTAAGCAGACCTCTCGCTGCTCGAGCGTGGCGCGCGGGGGAAGGGTCGACAACTGGCTTGTCTGGGAGCGGACTGCGGGCGCGCAGGCGCCCTCGGCCTCCAGCGGCAAGATGGTCGGCGCGCTGCTCCTCCGGCGACAGGCGCCCAAGGACCACAGGAGCAAGGGGGCCATCAGCATCGACTACGTGTCCGCGCAGCGGAGCGCTGGCGGGAAGGGCTGGCCGATGGTTCAGGCCGCGGAGGCTATTTGCCGCGGCGAGGGCATGCGAGATCTGTGGAGCGCTGCGGACTTGTCTCAAGACGGCGGCGCCAGCTGGGACGGCAAGCGGGACGGGTCGGCGCTGGCGGCGCACAGGCGCTGGGGCTTCTCGGCCAGCAGCGCCGCGGAGTGGAAGGCCATCGGCCTGGAGCTCTACGACGAGCAGAGGTGCCGCGTCGCCTACATGCGGAAGGCGCTGCACCCGTGGGCCGATGCCCCCGCCGCGCCGGGCGAGCCCTGGGGCTCCGATCGGCCAGGAGCGAGGCGGCGAGGCTGCGAGCAGCCGCGGGCGCGAGGGGCCACGGCGCCGTCGGACCCCGCGGCCAGTGCCGGGCAGGTGCCGCCCCAGGTGGCCGGCGCCGCCGCCGCTGCCTCTCTGGGCGCGCCTCTCGCGGCGCCCTCGCCGGCTGGTTTGGCGTCGCCGTGGGCGTCCTCCGCGGCGGGCGTGTCGCCACGGTCTGCCACGGGAGTGGCCACGCCGCTGGCGCCCGCGGTGGACGTGGCGTCCCCCCGCGCCGCAGGCGGGCTCGCCACGCCCTTCGGGGCCGCAGGGCCTGCGGCGCCGGGGCAGGCACGCTCGCCGGGGACGCTGCGCTCGCCGGCGGCTCGCGCGGCGACGGCAGGCTCCCCCGCTGCCAGGGTGCCGCCCGTGGCTTCGAGAGGGAAGTCCGGCGGCCAGCCGCGGGCCGAGCCCAACGAGGAGAGGCTGCAGAAGGAGATCGAGCGGTGCCGCAAGCTGCAGGAGATCGACCAGTTCCTGGAGGAGCTGCAGCACCAGCAGCAGGCGCAGCACGAGCAGGCACCAGCGGCTGGGCCGACGCCGCCGCTGGGCAGCTCCGAGGGGGCAGGCGGGGCGTCCGCGGGCGCACAGCCAGCTGGAGGGCCTCTCGGGAACCTGCGCGCCCTTCTCGGCGTGAGGCGCCCCGAGGGCGCCGCTTGACGGCCGGAAAGCGCCGCTGGCCGGCCCAGCTCGGCGCCGGTTTACGGCGCGGCCGATGGAAGCACCGTCTTCCTCCTCCTCCTCCTCCTCCTCCTCCTCCTCCTCCTTCTCACTGTCCTTTTCCACCTGGCACAAGTTCTCACAACGGATAGTTACTACTCTCCTTTCTCACGTGTTGAGCGTGTCCCCGCCCTCTTCGTGCATTGGTTTTTGACGCACAGGGTTGCGTTAGCTGATATTGATTAGTTGTGTTGTTCCCATTCGAACGTTCTCGGTCCTTCCACATGGTGTTCCCTGGTCCTCATGCTCCTGCCGCTCCTTCCACTCCAGGTCCTGCTGCTGCTGCTGTTCGTCCTCGCCTTCCTCGGTCCTCACTATTGTTTTCCTTCTGCTAATCCTCCTACTTACCCGCCATCTCCTGTGCAGGCAGCTCTCATTGTCCGATTGCGCATGACACGATCTGGTGTTATTTGGAGTTGCAGGCTCGCTACTACACGCCCCCGCGGATAGGGGCAGCATCAGCACAACGGGAAGCGATGGGAGGGAGGGCTAGGATGTCAGATGTGTGCCTGCAGGGCAGGCCTTGCGTTTCGCCTGATATTTTGATTTGATCAGAGTTGATGATTCTGGCGCTGGAGATTCGAAACAAATTCAAATGATGGAGGGCGGGTGGCTTTCAGCATGCTGCTCTCGCTTTAGCCCCGCGCACGTTCGTCTTAAACAGTTGCAGCAGCTTCAAGGACAGAGGGTGGACAGTGATCAAGATGTCGTTCTCGCATTAGCACCGCGCACATTCCGTTTCAACGTTTGCAGCAGTTTCAATGATGGACGGCGGCTCTTTTTCAACATGTGGCTCTTGCTTCAGCGCCGCGCGCGTTCGTTTTCGAAGTGTGCGACACTCCCAAGGATCGTCTGGTTGGAGTCCGCAGAATGGTGTTCTGGCACGATTGTTCAGGCTTTACGGCCGGTGCCGCCGATCATGGACGACGACCCCCACGATGAAAGAGGCATTCGGGAAGGTTGGGATCAGACGCTCCCAAGAGTGCCCAAGAGGCTGCACGAGGCCCCCGAGAGGTGCCCAAGAACCCCACGAATTTCTGACCCCCTGGGGCTTCCTGGGGCTTCCTGGCGGTTCTTTGGGGGCACGGATTCGTGGGGGCTGGGGCCCTCTGGCACCGAAAGCTCGTAGGTTCTTCTGTCTGGGGACCCTCTTGGGGCCGTCTTTGGGCTTCTGGCGCCGTCTTGGAGGCCTTTTGGGCCGTCCTGGGGCTGTCTGGAGTCGTTCTGGGGCGCTGTTCGAGGCCTGTTGGGCTATCTTGTGGCGTCATTGGGGGCGTTTGGGGCGGGTAGGAGCGTCGGGAAGCGGAGATAGCAAGAGCGCCAGAATGAATCAAGAAACTACGGGAAATCTGCGAATTTTGCCTCGGGACTCGCTTGGGAGTGCTCTTGGAGGTTTCTTGGGGCGTCTTGGAAACGTATTGGGCCGTCTGGAGGCCGTTGTGGCATTTTGGACAGTTGTGGGCCGCTCTTAGGGCACTCTGGCCGCGTCTTGGCGCTTTTCTAGGCCCAAGGACCGCCCGTGGGGGATGCGCGCATCTGGGTGACGACCCCTCCTCGGGACCCCCTCCTTGGACCCCCCTCCGAAACATCCCGGCCCCCACCCCGTCCCCAGCGGGGAAGGGATCAAAGGGAAGGGGCTTCCCTTCCGACTCAGCTACGACGTTGGCGCTTTTCTGGGCCCCGAGGCCGTCCAGGGGGGGGATGCGTATGCGGGTGGTGATCCCCCCGGGGACCCTTCTCGGGACCCTCCCTTGGCGGGGAAGGGATCGAACGGAAGGGGCCAACGCTCGTCGTCATGAAGAGAAAAGGTGCTGGAGAATTGGGGTCCTGCAGGTGTCTCGCCGTTCTCGTGCTCTTTTGGGTTCCCCCCCCAGGGCCACGGGACCGCCGAGGAGCGATTCGGGGTGAAAGTCCCAGTGCTCTTGGCCGTGCAGTTTTCACCAGCGGCATCCAAGAGGCGAGCGAGGACTGCGTAGGGAGGTGTGGATATCATGCCCAGGGCTTTGAGGTTTCCCAGGTCAATCGAGACTCCATGCCTCAATTCTTCCATCAAGACGCTCCATGGCTCCCCCTCTTCCGCGAACATGCCTCGGGCCATGACGCGCTCAGCCCCCCTCTCACTGGCCCCATCTTCGGCGCACCTGTCCCCTATCAAGACATCCTCCCCTACCTACTCGCGATGGAGATCGCGCGCGCTGCGAACATTGAAACGACGAGGTCCTGATACCATGAGCGTCTTATGCCCACACAGCTACAACCTGGTGACAGACGACCCCAAACAGCGCTAGCACATAGTAATACAGAGAAGCTCGCACTGTACTGCACATACGGGAAAGAGACCGTGCGGGAGACCATGCGAGAGTCCATACAAGAGAACATACGGGAGACGACACTGGAAACCATTTTGGAGACCACACGGGTGACCATCCGGGAGACCATGCGGGAGGCTATGCGGGATACCACACGGGGGACCACATGGGAGACCATACGTGGGACCACACGGGAGTCCGTACAGGAGACCATCCGTAAGACCATGCGTAAGACCGCACGGGAGAATTTTCAGGAGACAATGCGTGAGACCATACGGAAGATCATACGGGAGACCTTACGGCAGATGATGTTGGGGACCATCCAAGAGACCAGACGGGAAGTAGTGCGGGAGACCAGATCAGCCACCGATTCCAGATCCAGACAGATGCATTCCCCAGCACCTCCTCTATCATCATTATCATCACCATCATTAGCAGCAGCATCATCATCATCGCCATCGTCATCGTCATGGTCATCGTCATCAGCAGCAGCAGCATCGACATCGTCGTTGCCACCATCGTCATCATCACCATCACCATCATCATCATCATCACCATTATCAGCATCAGCATCAGCATCAGCATCACCATCATCATCACAATCCGTATCACCGTCATGATCATCATCATGATCCGTAGCCATTTTGGCCCACGGCACCTGCCTGGTCGGTTACATCGCGGGCGCACCTGCGCCCTTCCCGCCCCGCCCCTCTTCGCCGCGGCCTTCCTCCCCTCGGCGCGCTATGGTGGTGTCCGAACGTCTGGCGTGGGTGAGGCGACAAATCGAGAACGGCTCCGTTGTCCACATCTCCTCTGGGGGAGCGCTCAACACGGCACGGGCCAGGGTGAAGATCCTGGTGCGCCCCGAACGTGGACTCGCGGAAATCTCGAGAAGGATGCAGCTTCGACTTCTGGACACAGTGGTTCACCAAGTTCGCCTTCACACTGCGGTTGACCGAGGGCACACTCGGACGGCACTACGGAGATAGGGATCTGGCTCTCGTCCTGCCCCGCTGGCGTACCTGCTGCCCAGCCTGACCGTGGATGAGGGGGGCCTCCTGCTGATAGTAGTGGCGAGGACGATGGTGGTAATCTGGATGGCGGCGGTGACAATCGTTCTAACCTTCGTCGCCGTGGAGTTCCTAGGTCTCGCAGTGACCCTTGGAGTGCTCCTGGGCGCGACCCGTGGGCTTGCGTGTCGGTTTCGGGCCCACCGAAGAAGCCGCGCAAGCAGATGTATGCTCTTCGGGAAGCTCCTCTCCGTCGTGAAGTTTCTGGTCTTCGTGATGGTCCATGGTATATTCGGGGAGTTTCTGATGTTCTTCGTGGAGTTTCTGCGCGATGTGAGGTTTCTGAGGATCGTCGGGGCGTATCTGCTGATCTTCGTGAAGTTCCTGCGGTTCATGGAGCAGTTTCTGATGATTGTTGTCCTCGCGTTGAGGTTCCTCATCAATGTCGTGCTGTTATTTCTCCGGTTCTTTCTCCTGGTGAAGGCGTTGTCGCTGATGTTATTCGCGGAGTTCGTGCTGATCTACATGATGGTGTGGCTCGTTCTGTTCATCACGATCCTCGTTCACGTAGTGGTCATGATTATGATGTTCACGTCCCTGCCGATCTCCTTCACGAAGTCGCTGATGATCGTGGCCCTGCTGGTGTTCAGTCTGCTCGTCAGCCTGGCGCTCTCGCTCTCCGGCGCTGGCCTGCCGACGTGCCTGCGGTGTGGGTTCTTCTTCCTGCGCTACAAGACCTTCTTCAGCGACCTGCGGCTGATCGTGTCTTTCTTCATGGCGGTCTTCGGGTTGGCGATGTGTGGGTACTTCTGCCTCCTGTACCTGAGTTTCATGTTTCGACTCTGGTGGATACCTCGCTGGGCGCCGAGGTCGTTGCCGATACCATTCGTCAGCATGGTGTTCGCTTATATCGAGACGACCTGATTGTGAGGGCTTCCTCGGTTGCTGAGCGCAGGCATGCTAGAGTGTACAGCTCCTGCCTTTTGGAGCGCTGTTCCTCCAGAGCCGCATCCCGACACCTTCGTCATTTGGCACTGCGCACTGCCTTACTTTCCCTTTTTGAGCAGGTGCAACTACTCAGTTCAACGATGCAACTCTTCAGCACACAGAGTCGGCAGCATATAGAACGTATGCAACAATTGGGCTCTTCAGAAGTGGAGCGGTGAAAAAATCATCATAAGCATGATCATGATCATGATGATGATCATCATCATCACCATCGTCATCAGCATCATCATCACCCCACCTTCCTCATCCATGCGCCCCCCCCCAAACGTTTCGGCACACCCCTCACAGGCTTCTTGGCCCCATAGGGAGCTCCGCCGAAGGCTCCCATGGCGGGGTCCTCATGGCGCCACCGCGCCGTTCCGGCACGCACCTCACACGATTCGTGGCCCCGCAGGGAACTCCAACGAAGGCCCCAGCGGGAGGGTTCGCACGGCGCCACCGCACCTGCTTCGGCATACCTCTTGCGCGTTCCGTGGCCCCGTAGGGTGCTCCGCCGACGGGGGTCGCGGGGTGCCACCGCACCCCTTTCGGCACCCCTCACGAGCTCCGAGGCCCCATAGGGAGCACCGCCAGAGGCCTCGATGGCAGGGTTCGCATGGCGACGCCGCGCCCGTTTCGGCACACCCCTCACACGCCTCGTGGCCCCATAGGAAGCTCCACCGAAGGCCCCAGTGGGAGCGTTCGCACGGCGCCACCGCACCCGTTTCGGCACACACCTCACACGCTTCGTGGCCCCATGGGAGCTCCACCAAAGGCCTCAGTGGGAGGGTTCGCATGGCGCCACCGCGCCGAGTTCGGCGCATCCCTCACACATTTCGTGGCCCCATAGGGAGTTCCACCGAAAATGATACTGGCAAGTGCGGTGCTCACAACTACATATGGGTGTGTCCTTCGTCGGGCTAATGTTTTCCGTTGCAGCATGACAGGCGATCCGCACGCGCGGTCTAGTAGCCGAGGGGGATTTCGATTCACACCCAGCCCTGGACAAGGTACACCCAGCTGCTTCCGCAAGTCCCGCCACCGTGCCAGCTGTCGGTGGCCACAGTTCGAGGGAGCACGGCAGGTTGTCACGTGTGACGCTTCGTGTCACCAGGAGAGTTGTGATGTTGATAATGATGAAACATGTTTGATCCACCCAAGGCATAACGCATGTTACCCCCCTCCTCCCCTCCACCCTCCCGTAGCGGTGACGCCCCGGCCCCGATACAGCGCACGATCCCGGGCAGCCTAGGGTCTGTTGTGCACGCGGGCGTGCACTATGGTGCACGCAGGAGACTGTTTTTTGGGGTCGGGCGATATCCTGGGTTATTGGGCTCGCCCACCCCTTGCCGCAGGATCACCTAATTTAGCCAGTTGTGCAAGTCCAGGTGGGGTCGCAGGAGGTTTGCAGGGAACGCTGTGTTCAACGGCGCGGTGGTGTTCGCCACAGCATACTGGTCTTTGGATGCACGTTGTCGAAACGTTGAGGCTTGGAGTGGCACGGGGGTGCGACGACGACGACAGACGACAGACGACAGACGACGACAGACGACGATAGATGATGATAGACGACGACAAACGAAGACGACGACACCGACGACCGACGTCGTCCATAGGCATTTGGACGTGCACGTGAGCAGCGCGTACACAGGCATTGCGTTGTGCACAGGCAGCGAGGCGATTTGGTGCGCGCATTTGCTGCTCTCGCAGCAAGATTTGTTGTGTATGCAGGCGTTGTGGCGCACGCAAGCATCAGTGCACGTAGGTCGCGCGGTGCACGCGGGCATCGTGATGCACCCAGGCAATGTGTCAAAGACGCGCTTTGTGTTGTGCACATTTGTTGCTGCAACAGCAGTTATTATGCACGTAGGCTTCTCAGACATGGTGGTGTACAGAAACACTGTGGTGCACTGTCATTGCGGTGTGCCACACCCTGTGATGTACACAGGCCTTGCGGTGTACATTTCCGGCTCAGTGCACACATTTGCTATGGCGTACACAGGCGTTGTGGGTCCAAAAGACGGGACCGTGTCCTGCGCAAGAAAATTCGATAATCACAAGTAGCTTACATATTAGAATTGACACGTTCGGGTTCCCTTCGATTTTCTGGAGTTCGGTCCTGCTGGGGGCCCTGGAAGTGTAAGCAGTTTTGTGACGCACTGGAGCTGTGGTGCACGAGTACGGTGCTGAAGCAGCAACCGTGGTGCACATAGGTGTCGTCGTGTTCACATGCAGTGTGTAGTGTACACAAGCGTTGCTGTGCACACGGGCTTTGTGGTGTACAGAGGCACCGTGGTGTACAGTGTACACAGGCACTGTTGTGTAGACAGGCGCTGCGGTGTGCACAAGCAGCTGCGGTGCGCAAAGGCGTCGTGGCGCACGCTAGACAGGCGCTGTGGTGTACACAAACATGGTCGGCCAAAAACGGAAAAACGGGGGGACCGTACCCAGACCAGAAAAAATAATAATCACAAATCAGTTGCGTATTGAATTTGATACGTTCGGGCCCCGAACGATTTTCCAGATTTTGGCCCCGGCGGGACCTTGGAGGTGCACCGAAGCGCGTTGCGCAAATGTTTGCCATGCGCTGCGATGCACGCGGTTCCTGTGGTGTGCACAAGCACCGCAGTGTACACATGCGCTGTGGTTCACACGGGTGTTGTCGTGTACACAGGCGTTGTGGTGTACACAGGCACTGTTGTCTAGACAGGCGCTGCGGTGTACACAAACAGCTGTGGTGTACAGAGGCGTCGTGGCGCACGCTAGACAGGTGCTGTGGTGAGCGTGGTCGGCCAAAAACTGGGGGACCGTACCCCGGACCAGAAAAAATAATAATCACAAATCAGTTACGTATTGAATTTCATACGTTCGGGCCCCCTGCGGTTTTCCACTTTTCGCGCCCCAGCGGGACCTTGGAGGTGCGCGGAAGCGCTGTGGCCCAAATGTTCACCATACTCTGTGGTGCACGTTGGTCTTGTGATATGCATAGGCATCGGGGTGTACCCAGGCGCTGTGGTGCACGCAGAAGCCTTTGCTGCAGCAGCACCTGTGGTGTGCAAGTCCGTTGTGGCGCACGCATTTTTTGTAGTGCTCACAGGCAGTGTGGTGCACTCGTGTTCTATAGGTAGTGTACACAAGACGTCGCGGCTACGCTTGGCAATCACATCCCGCGTATTCCAATGCGAGCTGTCCAGACATCCTTAGGTATTTTCAGACGGCGCCCGCATCGTTGCAGCATCAATAGTAGCATCACGGCAGCATCGTTAGCAGCTGTAGGGGCCGCGGCACTGGTGCGCGCGGGCATGTGCAGGGCGGCCCACAGCGCGAAAGTTAGGTTATCGGCCGGCCCCATCGGCGCCCCCCCGATTCAAAAAAGAATGACTCCAGGCAGTGCGGTGTGCACGCGTTCTGGCGCACGCATCTGTCGTTGCAGCAGCATCCGTGGTGTACGCAGGCATAAACGGTGTACGCATGCATTGTGGTGTACACATCACAAGCCCTGTGGTGTACACAGGCGCCGTGGTGTACACAATCGCTGTAGTGCGCAAGGTCGCTACGATGTGAGCGTGCGTTGTGGGTGATAATGGGCTCACGCATATCTTCGCACTTCTTCCTCATCCCTCCTCATTTCCGAGCACACAGGCGTTGTGTTTCGTATTCGCTGTGCGTTCCTCGGGCCAGGAAGAAGACAATAATCACAATCATATCATGATGTTGGATACGATGCATGCGGGCCCCCAGCAATTTCCTGGACTTTGGCTCCGTCGGGGCCGCGGAGGTTTACGAAAACTTTGTGGCACACGCAGGCAGTGTACCCGCTCTTCCTGCTCCTCCTGCTGCTCCTCCTGCTGCTCCTCCTCCTGCTGCTCCTGCTCCTGCACCGAGCTTCTTTTGCTCCTCCTGCTCCTCCTGCTGGTGCGGGTGTCCTGCGTATTCCCCTGGCTGACACCGCTCCGCGCGCCCTTAAGCCGCGCGGTGTTCACGGGCGCCGTGGCGCGCGCAGATGCCATGACGTGCACAGTCGCTATGGCGTACGCAGTCTTTGTGGGCCCAACATATCCCAGCGTTCCTGGGGCCAGAAAAACAAATAATCACAGTCAACTCAGATATTGGATTCGATACGTTCGGGCCCCCGACGATTCTCCAGAGCTTGGCCCCGTCGGCGTTGCCTTCGGGCGTGCACGAACTTTGCGGTGTGCGCAGGCGCTGTTGTGCACAGGGGGTGCTGAAACAGCGGCTGTGGTGCACGCAGGCGCCGTGGTGTGCACAGATCGCGCGATGTACAAAGGCGTCGTGGTGCACGCGGTTGTTATGGGGTACACACTCGCCATGGTCCACACACACATACGTTTTCTGTAGCAGCCCTGATGCACAAAGGCATTGCACAGAGCCCGCGCTGTGTGCACAGGCGATGCGGGCTTGGGCGGCGACGACGACGACGTAGGCGGCGCGCCTTGGGGGGTGCGCGCCGCGGCCCCAGTTACCGTTACCCCCCCCTGCCCCCCCCGGTTAACATGCGTGATCCGCTAGAAGAAGAAATGGTCTCGATGCTGTTGATGATGATAATAATGATAATAATAATAATAATAATAATAATAATAATAATGATGATGATGATGATGATGATGATGATGATGATGGTGGTGGCCATGTTGCTGACGATGTTGCTGATGCTCATGCTATTCATGACAAAGGCGATGGCGATGGTGATGGCAACTATGCTGATGATTACGACATACACGATCATGATGACGATGACGATGTTGATGTTGATGATGTTGGTAGTGATGATGGTGATGATGATGGTGATGATGGTAATGATGATGATGATGATGATGATGACGAGCATGATGCCGAACATGATGGCGATGATGGTGAACCTGATTAAGACGCTGATAATTATGATGCGGATGAGGATGGAGAAGATGATGACACGAGTGATGTTGATGATGATGGTGTGGATGGTGGTGATTATGATTTCCATGCTGGTGATGATGAAAATGGTGTTGTTGATGATCATCGTGATGATGGTGATCATGACGATGCTGATGGTGGTGGTGATGAAGATGATGAGGGTGAGGATGAGGATGAGGATGATGATACTGATGATGATGGCGATGCTGCTGATGATGATGCTAATTCTGTTGCTCGTCATGATGATGCTGCTGGTGGTGATGACGAAGACGATGCTGATGATGACGATGATGCTGATGATGATGATGATGCTGATGCTGATGCTGATGCTGATGATGATGATGATGATGATGATGATGATGATGATGTTGATGTTGATGTTGATGTTGATGTTGATGTTTACGGTGACGTTGCCGATGATTATGGTGGCGAGGAGGAACAGGAAGGGCAGGAGGATGAAAAGGATGAAGAGGAAGGCCATGACACGTGTCACCTTTAGCGCTCATTTGCTCATTTGAGCTGTCTTGGGGCTAAATGGCCTCCTGAAGGGCAGACGTGGGTGTCCCTTGCGGCCGTCTTGGGGCCCTCCCATCTTGAGGCCCGTTCAGGCCAGGGCCTTCTCTTGGCCGTACGAGGTGTCTGGGGGCCGTCGTGGGGCCGTCTTGGCGCCGTCTTGGCGCCGTCTTCGGCCGTCGTGGGGCGTTGGACTGCCTTGGGTCCCTTCGGAGACCCTCTTGGGCCGTCTTTGGGCCATCTCGGATGCCTCTTGGGCCACCGCGAGGTCCTCATGGGCCATCTTGGGGCCCTCTTGGGGGACTATTGGGCTGTCTTGGAGCCATCTTGGATGCCTCTTGCGCCGTCCTGGGGCCTTCTAACGCCGTCTTGGGGCTCACTTGAGCCGTCTGGAGCCCTTTGGCTGTGTGGTGGACATCTCGGGCCGCCGTGGGCCGTCTTGGGTCGTTCAAGGGCCTTCTGAGGCCGACTTGGATCCCACGGGAGGCCCTCTTGGGCCCTCTTGGAGTGGTATTGGATGCCTTTTGGGCCATCGCAGGGTCCTCTTGGGACATCTTGTGACCCTCTCGGG
This sequence comes from Prorocentrum cordatum, assembly GCA_963575745.1. NCBI lineage: Eukaryota > Dinophyceae > Prorocentrales > Prorocentraceae > Prorocentrum > Prorocentrum cordatum. Next base: position 371,470 of record CAUYUJ010014749.1, on the reverse strand, counting down.
TGCGTCTTGGGTACCTCTTGGGCCGTCTTGGAGCCATCGTGGGAGCTTGGTGGGCCAATTTGGGCTGACTGCGGCCAGTACATGCGAGGATGCGAAAAGCATTCAGAGCCCAACAGGAATCAATGGCTTTGGCTGCTTCGGACCCAGTTGAAGGTCCTCCTGTGGCCCTCTTGAAGACGTTTTGGGCCTTCTTGAGGCCATATTCGGCAGCCTTGACGCCATTTTGGGCCGTCTTCGACGCATACTGGGCCATGTTGGTGTCCTTGTTTGCCTGCATGGGCCGCCTTGGAGGCTTGGGCGCACCTCGATCATTTTTCCCCCAACCATCCTATGGTGTTGGGTTCTCGTTTCGAAAAGAGCGCCCCGCGGCACTCCTTTCTTCCTTCTCCCCCTCCTCCTTCCTCCTCCTCCTCCATCATCATCATCATCATCATCATCATCATCATCATCATCATCATCATCATCATTATCATCATCACCATCACCACCATGACCACCATCATCATCATCATCATCATCATCACCATCACCATCAACATCAACATCAACATCAACAGCAGCATCAATAGCAGCATCTTCCGCATGCTGTTCCCCTTCATAGTACAGCGCTTCGTGACCCCAGGGGGGTCCGCCGAAGGCCCCAGTGGCACCGCCCGCATGCGTCACCCCCACCCAAAACAGCGCTTCGTGGCCCATTGGGATCTCTACCGAAAGCCCCAGTGGCGGTGTCCGCATGCGTCTCCCCCACTCAGTACAGCGTTTTGTGGACCCATAGGGAGCAGCTCCACCGAAGGCCCCGGTTGCATGGTTCGCATGGTGACCCCGTTCCGTTTCGCCTCACCCCTCACACGGTTCGTGGCCCCATATGGAGCGCCACCGAAGGCCCCAATGGTTGCGCCCGCATGCGTCCCCGCCCTTTGCACGCTTCGTGGCGCCATGAAGAAATCCACCGAAGGCGATACCCACAACGGCGATACTCCTCACTGCATATGGTTGGGCCCTTCGCCAGGATAACTAACGAGGGATCGTGGCCTCGGCAGCGCGGAACTATGGGTTTTGACGAGGTCACGTGGTTTCGCGAGGGAGGGGGATGAATGCGCGCGTCTGTGAGTAGACGGGGGAGGTTCTTGGGGCCTTCGGTAGAGCTCGCTATGGGGCCACGAAGCGCTGTACTGGGAAGGGGAAGCGCATGCGGACACTGCCACTGGGGGCCTTTGGTGGAGATCGCTATGGGGCCACGGAGCGCTGCATTGGCTGGGAGAAAGGCATTCGGACACCGCCACTGGGGCCGTCGGTGGAGCGCCCTATGGGGCCACGAAGCGCTGCACTGGGTGGGGGTGACGCATGCGGGCGGGGCCACTGGGGCCTTCGGTGGAGCTCCACATGGGGCCACGAAGCGCTGTACTGGGTGGGGGTGACGCATGCGGGCGGGGCCACTGGGGCCTTCGGTGGAGCTCCATATGGGGCCACGAAGCGCAGTACTGCGTGGGAGTGACGCATGCGGGCGGTGCCAGTGGGCCTTTTGGTGGAGCTCCCTATGAGGACACGAAACGCTATATTGGGTGGGTGTGACGCATGCGGGCGGTGCCACTGGGGCCTTGTGTGGAGCTCGCTATGGGGCCACGAAGCGATGTACTGGGTGGGAGAGGATGATGATGATGGAGGAGGGATGCGGAGGGGGAGGAGGGACAAGCTAGGTGCGCCCGCGTCATATCTGACATCCTACCCCTCCCTCCCATCCCTTACCACGGCGTAGATCTCCTCTCTACTCGCACAGTCGGATGTCGAGCAGGGTGTGATATGGATATCGCTGATATCGTTTGTCGAATGATCGCGCGGCGAGCACTCTGCGTAGCTCTAAGGCCAAGGGCCCTAGTTTGAAACAAAATGGCGGCGACAAGGCGGGCGTGAGAGATAGAGCGGGGAAGCTGGGAAGGAGCAGGAAAGGCACGGGGAGTGAGCGGGAATCACACTCCTCCTGATTGACGCTCGCGGCGCCGTCGAGCGACGATCATCGATCGCAGCTCACTTCATTAATCAGAGCGCTCCAAAACAAACACAGGCAAACGGCCTTGTCGGCATGCTATCCGGCTGCCCCAGGGCATTTAACGGGTGCTGCTGCACGCACCGGCAAGAAATACATACATTCTCAAAGCAAACAGCGGCGCGAGTCCGATCGCTATGCGACAAAACTCAAATAGCGCTGTCTTATCAAGATAAAATCTCAATAGTGTGGTCGTCACCACATAAAGGGAACAAAAAACTGTGCACACTGAGTGAAGCTTCGAACAATGCGGACTAGCGTAATCTGCCACAGGATGTGGCGCCAAATGTAAAGAAAACGAGCTGGTAAGACAATTCGGACTAACGTAGTCTGCCACACGATGTGGCGCCAGGTGTAAAGAAAACGAGCTGACAGAACGATGCGGACTAACGTAATCTGCCACACAGTGTGGCGCCAGTTATAGAGCGGCGGCGTGCGTCACGAAATCTTCTTTTGAGTTTTCGCCTTGCCGGGCAACCCTTGTAGCTGCCTCCATCTATTCTGTAAATCCCAGCGCAGACTATTGTGCATCCTCGAAAAATCTGGTTCATGGGTCATGTGATTCCTGCGAAGCCATGACGCATGCTTCCTGCACGTCCTGCAGGTTATGTAGACACTATGTGTGTTGTGTCCCACACGTATGTTGTGCTCGGCGGCCACACATGCGTTCATCTCCGATGGCGAAACCGTTGGCGTCGATCCGTTCCACGAAACCACACTGGCTGACAAGGAACTGTGAACCGTCATCGGCGATGATGGCGCAGAGCTCGCTCCCTGCGCGAAGCTGTCCGGTGATGGGGGCGGTGCGGCTGGCGCTGCCGATCCGCTTGCTGATGATGAACTCTGGGCTGCGACAGGAATCATCGGCGGCTCCATGTAGACATCTCCGTCGACGTCTTCGGGAATGGTAGGCTGTACGTTGTTGCGACGTCCAAGGTATCGTCCATCCCATCCTGGATATACTCCGGGCAAGGGAGTATCCGCGTGCCCGGTGTGGTCGGCCTTGGACCCATTGCTGGTGTTGTTGATGGTCCCGATCTGGATGGGATTGGGGTCGCCTGGCCCAAATATCTCCTTTCGCACCACAAACCACAGCGCTGCGAACAATGTAAATCCAATCATGATCCCACTGAGCATCGCAATGAATGTCATGTAGTAGATCCAATGTGACATCGGCACTTGCCATTCCTGTGGGGGATGCTGTGCCTTCACGCGTCCGAGACATGTCATCAGCACTGAGGCAAGCATGGCGGCGTGCGGTTGCCTAGTGTCAAAGTTGTACTTTTTGGCCCCGAAGAAAGCGAGGAGCACTCCGGTCTCCATGATCTTGGTGAGCGCGTCGGCGACCATACTCCACGTAGGTATCCACGAGAGCTTCAGCTGGCTGTTGGGGTGCACCGTCTCCTTGATCATCGATGCCACGATGCGGAACCGCTTGTCCGTGGATTGACCCACGTCAGACTTGATGTGCGTCACCAGGCCGTTGCTGTCGCTGTAGATCTCCCCGGGTCGTTTGGTGCTGAGGTCGTCGATCTGCTTGAGCGTCTTCTTCGGGTTGTAGGCCTCCGTAAGTAGCTGGCCGAACCACGTGCTCGACTCGGCGCCCTCCAGAGTGGCGTAGTTCTCGGCGGCCAGCGTCGACTTCACGGATCGCTTGACCGTGCCCGAATGCCAGGCCACAGGCAGGCACAAGTCATATCGTCCAGCCACGACGTCCCGTGGCTTGTGAGTTAGCCCAATCGCCATGCCCCACTGGCTCTTCACCCCGTCCACATTGGCGAAGGCCGCGTCGCTGAAACAGATGATGGTGCAAGTGCGCAGGTCGATGATGTTGCGCTTGATGACTATGGCGAAGTCGGCGGACCCGTGCACGTAAGCGACGGTCTTGTTCAGCGTCTTGGCGTCGGCCACGGTGGCGGCGTTGGTGCGGCGAGCCGCAAGGCTCACCGGGCAGGCGATGTCCACTCGCGTCTGTACTGCGAGCCAAAGCAGTTGGCCGAGTGCGTGGCGATATCCCGAGACCTCCGAGGTGGTAAGCCGATCCTCTGGTGGTCGTCCGCGTTGGGCGTTGAGTTCGATGAAATCCACCTGGGCGGCGGCCGTCGCCTGGGTAATGCGGAACTCCTCGTTGATCTTGTTGATTGTCCGGCCGCAGTACTTGATGATACCCTCTACCTTCTTGAGGTGCAGCCTTTTCTGCAAGGAGCTAATGACTCGCTTCCACTCGCTGGAGCTTCCGCGCTGGGCGATGAGGAAATCGTCCACATGGGAGTGGATCATGGCAGCGAGCCCTTTGTCGTCGTAAAAGTAGTAAAGGCCCTTCTCGAGCTTGCTCTCGATGAGGCCGTGCTCCTGGAACACCTTCTGGGCGTAGAGGTGCCACTGGCGTCCTGCATCTCGGGTACCATAAATGGCGCCAGTCGCCATCACGATCTCGCCGGGCAGTGTGCCTGGCGGCGGGTTCTTGGCTGGCATGCGTAGCAATAGCAGCCTCTCGATGTTGCCCGACTGCAGGTAAGCCGTCATCGCGTCGTACGACGTGAGGTCCCAGCCAAGCTGGGCGGCGGCAGCAAGCGTGAGGTGAAGCGCGTCCCTTGACCCGGTCGGCGCGTCCGTACGGATCTGGGACTTGTCCTCTTGACAGCCCTGGACGACAAGGCGGGCCTTCATGAGGTCGGCGGCCTTCTGCGTGAGCACCCAGCGGGTGCCAACTGGTCGTATTCCAGGGTGTCGCTGGAAGATCTCCTTCAATTCCTTGGGCGGTAGCTTCTTGCAGGCCCCGAACTCGGTCCACTTGGACCACTCGACCTTCATGGCCGTGTCCATGAGCTTCTTGTCCTTGGCGGAGAGCTTGTCGTACTTGATTTCCTTAGCAACGGCCTTTCCGGTGAGCATAACCTCCCGGAGTCGGATGGTCGAGTGCAAATCGTCGTCGTTGATCTCAAAGTAGTTGTCCAAGTAGAGGTCGGTCCTGAGTGTGTCTTTCGGCCTCTTGAAGCACTTGGGTAGGTCGTCCTTGAGACTCTCCAAGAATTCCTTGCGCTTGATGGCTTTGCTGCGGTCGTCTGTTTGATCGTGCCTGTCACGTTCAAGGGCGCGAGGTGCGTCCTCTTGTTGAGCTTGGCGCTGAGCCTTGTTGCCGCGTTGTCCTTCAGGATGTTGTGGTCTGCGGGCAAGGGCTTCTCTGCGAACTTCCTCCTCCGCGGCCTTGCTCCAGTCGCGTAGCCCTTCGGATCCGGAGCTGTCGGCACCCGATGAATGTCCATCAGCTTCTGTGCGTCGAGCTCCTGGTGGTGGAAGTCGTGTTCCGTCGCGTTCTTCAGGCTGTTCGTCATGTACTTCTGGTTGCACGGTGGGTTCTGGAGCTGGATCTTCAGCGCGATCTGGGTCTTCTTGGGCTTGTATTTGAGCATGAGCAGGGTCATGAGCGGGGTCGGGGTCAGCGGCAGCAGCTGAGTCAGCAACAGGCGCTGGCAGCCCAGCAACAGGCGCTGGCAGCCCGGGAAGATCTCCTCCCGAAGGTGCTGGTGCTGAACCGCTGCCTGAGGCGCCCCCACTGGTCGTATATTCTTCATCTCCTTGCCGTCGGCGAATCCACTCAAGAGTAGCATGTGCGCGGCGATTGTGTGGAGTATCTTCGATGTTGCCGAAGTTGTGCTGCTTGATGGCCGTCGGCGGAGGTGGTAGTGCTGGCGGAACGTTGTCCACTCGCGGGCGTTTCTTCGGCGTTTCGCCCGTGAGGTCGATGAATGTATCCCCATCTCCTCCTTGGTCTGATGGTGGTAATCCGCCTCCACCACAGTCTCCTCCTTCATGTGGTGATCCTTCGTCCCCTCCTCCTGGTCCTGGTGGCTGTGGTCCGTCAGGAGGTGGGGGCTGGTCAGCTGGTGGTTGCCCTGGCGGTGGCGGTGGCTGGTGGCCGTTCATGGCGTTGAGCACCTGTCCCCAAGGCACGAGCTCTGAGGCAGTAGCGCGGCGTAAATGTCCTCGGTTGACCTTGACGGTGGTGGAACGGTGGCTGACCCATACATTTGATGTGCCCTCGAAGCCGATGATGATGCCGGGTCCATGCCACTGCAAAGCCCATTCGCGCTTGGGTTTGCCGTTCCCCCTCCAGTAGTATACCTGGTCCCCCGTTTGGTAGACATCCGACGCGTGCTGGGCTCCATCCGCACGCGATCGCGCGAGTGAAGCCCGGGATAGGGACTGGTTGAAACGCAGATGCTGGATTGACGTCCGGGCGGCCTTCATGAGGGCAGTCCTCTCAGAGAAGGACTTGTCAGAGACCGCTCTCTCGTGTAGCGAGAGCCTCCCAGCGCTGTCCAGCAGGCAGTAGGGTAGTTGAAGGCCACGTCCGAGTACCCACTGTGCAGGTGAATACCCACTGGCATTGATTGAGCTGTTCATAGCCCAGCAGACAGCGGCGAGCAGCCACTGGATCTTGTGGGCGTTCGCGGGCTGATCGAACCTGATGCTGAACTGGTCGATCAGCTTCCTGGCGTGGACCTTCCACATGCCGCCGCGCCTTTCCACGGTGGCGTTCTGTTGCGGCGTAGCCGCGGCAGTAGTCATAAGGCGACAGCCCATGTCCTCGAGTTCTTTCGAGAACTCCCTCTCAAACTCGCCTCCCCCATCGAAAAGTACCCGTTGTGGCGCCCCAAACGGTGCAATCCAAACTTGCAACAGCCTCGCGAATACAACCGAGGGGTGTCTTGAAGAAACTGTACCACATAAGGTAAATCCAGAAGCGAGGTCGACCACATTGAGGAAAACCAACTGTTTGCCGGCGTAGTCGGCGAGAGTGAACAAGTCCACTCCAATGGAATCATTGAAGTCCCTATCTAGCTTGATTCTCCCAGGTAGATGAGGTAGGGGTCGCTGATGGGCGGCGCAGACTTCGCAGTGCAGGTTGAGTGCCATCTCGACCGCTCTTTGGGATCCACCCGTGACTCGGATGGCCCGGGCCAACGCGTCGTTGGCAGGGTGCCCCGTGTTGACGTGGAGCTGCAGTATGGCGGACTTGAGCGTCCGCTCCTCCGCTGCCGTCAAGGCTGGCTCTGCAGGAGCTGCCGGGGCGGGCACTGTCCTCCTCGCGGCTCTCCGTCTCGTTGGTTCCGCGGGGTTTGCCTCGCGGTGCTCGGTCTTGTTCGTCTTGCGAAGCTGCTTGACCAGCATGGCGACGAGCTTGTCGGTGTAGTTCTCGCTGTCCTTGGCGAGCTTGCCACGGGCCTCGACGTGTTTGTGTAGGCCGTCGCAAAGCTTGTGCAGCGAGTTGCCGATCCCGTAGTGGTCGGTGATAATCCTCCACGGCTTCTTGATCGCGTCCCCGCTCTTGGTCTGCAGGCCGTAGGCGCAGCCATCGAAATCGATGATGCGCGGGAGCTGATCCTTCAGCTTCTTCGCGATGTAGTTTTTCTTCTGATCCCAGCCGTCGCAGTAGCGCGGCCACTCGAAGGAGACCGCTAGCTGGCTGCCAAACTCCTTCCGCAGGCGGCTCATTGACGTCAGGAAAAGGTCGATCATCCTCGCGGACCACTTCCGGTCCTTCTCCAGCTTCTCGGCCTTGCGGGGGTCGATCTCCAGGATGATGCGTTGCAACGCGGTCCATGGCGTGCATGGAAATGCAGCATGGACCCGTGCACTCTGGCCCTTCCGCAGGTTCTTCCGAATCTTGTCCTCGAGCTTCTCGACGATGGGCTTCCGAGAGAGGTCGTATCCAGGAAGACCGCAACGTACAGCAGCTCCTCCACTCTCAGTCCACTTCGCACTGAGCTTGCTGTCAGGGTTGCAGCACCACTCGTAGAGGATGGTGGTGTTGCTCGAGATTCCGCTCGAGCTCGTAGTTGGCTTGGCCAGGTCAGCCTTGAGCGCCTGGCTGACTGTGTGCGGCTTAACGCCGCTCTTGTTGGTGACGATGGCCGACCGCTTGCCGGCGGTCAGCTGCAGCTTTGTCCCTTTCTTGAGCCGACGTACCTTCATCTGCTCCTCCTCCTCGACGTTGACTTCCTTCGGGTCGTTGTCGTTCTCGATGTCCAGCGTGACCGAGTTGCCGAAAACACACTCGGAGCAGAACCCGAGGTGGCAACAGTCTGTGTAGGACTTGGTGCCGCAGGCCACGCAATCGTCGAGGGGCTCGGCGATGCAGGTAGTAGCCGAAATCGTTGTTGGAGCAAACGTCGGCGGCGCGACCGCCGTCGAACAGCAGACCAACGCAGAGCTTACGGCGGCCATGAGCCTTGAGCTGCCGCCGCGTCGCTGTTGAAGTCGTCTCGGTACATTGAGCTCCTTCTTGGGGATGAGTCTCGTGATATTCTCGAGCAAGTTGCTCGCCTTCGTAGTGAGGTTGACCGTGGGCTTCGGGGCTGGCCGCTTGGCGATGCCCTTAGTACTGACAGCCTTCGGTCCAAACTCGTGGCCCGCGCCCTTGATGGCGAGCCAGTCCTCCGGGTGGAGGTCGATCGCGGGATGTCCCGCGCTGCTCGTGATGAGCTTCTGGGAATGGTTCCCGATGCGGATCTGTTCCCGCCAGAGCGAGATGTCGATCTTGCTCGGCTGAATGAAGTCCCGGCCGATAAGCAGGCCGAGCGTGGGACTGTCCACGACGCTGAATATTATGCGACCAGCACGTCCACACAGGACGAGTGGGGCTGTGACGCGCAGCTTGCTCGGGAGCGTGCCGCCGTTCCCGAACCTGTAGACTTCGTTCTCGGGCTCCTCCAGGATCTGGTCGGCCAGACCCATCTTGGTGAGCTTCTCCTTGTACTGCTTGTACCAGCTGAGCCCGCCAACGCAGAAGAGACAGGCAGTGTCGATCACGCCGACGCCGTCGTCGCTGGGCTTCTCGCCAGCGTTGGTGGTGTTTATGGTGGGCAAATCTGGTACCACGCGCTCGGAGACCAGAGTCTCGGGGGGCGGGGTGATCGGACCTTCTGGATGAAGAATCACTTCTTCGTCACCGAACTCCGCGTGGTTCTGATCGTGGACCTGCTCGGTGATGTTGGCCTGGCGGTGCGAGCGACCTCCGCCGCCTCGTCCTCCGCCCTTCTGCTTAGAATTCGGGGCGAACTTTCGAGCGCCTGGTGTCGGGCACTCCTTGTCACCGGTCCAGTGCCCCGCCTCGCCGCAGTCCCAGCACTTGGAGTTCTTCTTGCGCTGGTCCACGCGGCCTTGTAGCTTGCCCGCGGGTCGGCGCTTGGGCGAAGCCTTCCCGCGGCCCTTGATAGCCTCCCGGGCCGACCGTATGGTCGCCATGGCCTCGGGAATCGCGGCGAGTTCCGCCGCGGCAGCCTCCACCTTGGCAGAGTCGTCCCGGTCGAACACCTCGCCGAGGTCGTAATTGGACTGCTCCAGCTCGGCGCTGAAGGCCTCGAGCTCCTGGCGCACGATGTCCTGGACGTCTGCCTCCGTATCATTGTCATCGCCGTCCTCCGAGTCCTCGTGCTCGTCTTCTGGCTCGTCAGCGATGTTGGCTGAACGGGCTCGACTTGGCTGTGAGCGCTGCCAACTGCTATTTGATCGCTGCGGCCACGATCGTGACGGCAAGCTTGCGTGTCGTTCCGATGTATGGAAATCGGGGAACATGCGCACCAGCAGGCCCCTGATGCGCTGAAATGAGTAGTGCTCGTCCGGCAAGTTGCCCACGACGCGCTCGCGGCGCTCGGCCGTGAGCTCAGCCTTGCGTAGCAGGAACCAGCCGGCCACGTCATCAAGCGTAGTGAGGTCAACCTCGTTCTCGCGTAGTTGCTGTAGTCCCGCTTCGAATCGCACGAGCCAATCCGTCATGCGGTGCTGAGTCGACTCGAAGAACTTTTCTAGCGTCTCTCCCTTCTGCACCGGCTTCTGCTGGCCTAGGTTTGTCTCGAGATGCTTCAGGACGTTCTCGATGCCCTTCTGGTTGCGATCGCGCTTCTTCTCGTTCACATCCTCGATGCCGTCGTCCGGCGGCGGGTGAAGTTCCTGCTCCGTCATATTGAGAGCAGCCGACCTGGCGGTACCCGTCAACCGCAGGACTAACTTCGATGCCAAACTTTGCGTCACTTCTAAGTTCTCACTGAGCTTCCATAATTTTACCTCCTGTTTGTAATCTCGCCATTTCGCTGGATCTCCATTCCAGCTTGGTATCACTGACTGGTTGTGCGTGAACTCCGTCATCCTGTCTATGAATGGACTGCAAGAAATACCAGACCACGAAATAAAGTCGAAGTTGAACTCGATGCCGTAATCGATGTCGGCGCCTGCCGTGTCGATAAGCTGGTGGGAAAACTCGATGCCGTAATCGATGTCGGCGCCTGCCGTGTCGATAAGCTGGTGGGAAATGACACCGTCGTAGGAGAAGTATGTGGCGTCGCTGACACCGTCGTAGGATAAGTATGTGGCGTCGCTGACACCTTTGTAGGAGAGGTATGTGGCGTCGCTGACACCTTCGTAGGAGAAGTATGTGGCGTCGCTGACACCTTCGTAGGAGAAGTATGTGGCGTCGCTGACACCGTCGTAGAGGAAGTATGTGGCGTCGCTGACACCGTCGTAGAGGAAGTATGCCGCGTCGCTGACACAGGCGTAGGAGAAGTAGCTGTCGTCGCTGCTGAGGGTGGGGAAGAAGATGGAGTTGCTGGCGTCGCTGGCGCTGGCGTTGGAACTGGAAGGGATGTAGGCGTAGTAGGCGTAGTCGCTGGCGTCGCTGATGCTGGCGTTGGTGCTGGCGTCGCTGACGCTGGCGTAGATGCTGGCGCTGAGCAACAGCGCGAGGAGGCCGCTGGGCCTCGATTCCAATATGGAATGCGACGTCGCAGACGTCGTCTTGAATATACGGCCCCGCGGGCCGGGATAGCGAGCCTCGCTCCAAGCTACCACTGTGATATGGATATCGCTGATATCGTTTGTCGAATGATCGCGCGGCGAGCACTCTGCGTAGCTCTAAGGCCAAGGGCCCTAGTTTGAAACAAAATGGCGGCGACAAGGCGGGCGTGAGAGATAGAGCGGGGAAGCTGGGAAGGAGCAGGAAAGGCACGGGGAGTGAGCGGGAATCACACAGGGCAATGATCCCGACAGGGTACGCGATGCACTGTAGAGCACGGCATGGCATGGCGTAGAAGAGCACCGCAAAACATAGTATGACACAGCATGGCGTGGCGTGGCGTAGTGAAGAATTGCATCACAAAGATTTGCAACGCAAAGCATGGCATCGCACAGCGGCCCCGAACAGGTAACATTGCATAACCTGGCGTTGGAGATCAAAGCGTAGCATGGCATAGCATGACGTGGCATTTAAGCAATGGATATGACAGCTGCAGCTGAAGGCATGGCATCGCGCAGCGCAGCGCAACCTAGCATTGCATTGCATGCCGTGGCATGGCACGGGAAATGACGCCAGCGCTGCAGCGGGAACACGATTCGGAACGAGCAGAAGCGCGGAAATGAGGCCAGCGCTGCAGCGGGAGCACGATTCGGAACGAGCGGAAGCACGGAAATGAGGCCAGCGCTGCAGCGGGAGCACGATTCGGAACGAGCGGAAACCCGAAAATGAAGCCCGCGCCTCAGCGAGAGCATCATTTTGAAAAAACCAAGCGAAAACCCAACTCCGGGAAATCTTGCGTTTAACAAGCAATACGTGGAGGGGTGCCCGCTACCTTCCGCACGCCATCAGGGGATGGAGGAGAGTATAATTGTTGAGGAGGGGGAGGAGAAAGGAGTAAGGGACGCGGGGCGCTGTTTCTTCAAAGCGAGGACCCAACACCACAGGATGGTTGGGAATAATTCCCGCACGTCCTTATTTAATCGCTTCGCTCATTCCGCCGGCCCGTATTGTGCCATCGCAGGCGTTTGCTTGCGCGTTCGTGGCCTCTTGGAGCCTCGGTGGGGCCGTTTGGGGCCTCTTGGCGCCTCTTTTTAGGCCTCTTGGAGAACTCGGGAGGCCTCCAGGGGGCCTCCTGAGCTCTCGTGACGGTCTCTTGGGGGGCTTTCGGCGGGCTCTTGGCGGTATTTGTTGGTCCTCTTGGGGCCTGGGGCCTGACGTTGTTGGTCCTCTTGGGGCCTCACGGGAGCTTATTGGGGCGTCTTGGGGGTGTCTTGGAGAGTCTCTTGGGGCCTCTTTCGGGGTCCTGGGCGCCTTCTGGGGCGGAGGGCTCGATTTTTCAGTTCTCGGTTCCCTTCTTGAGCCCCTCTTGGGCCCGTCTTGGGGCCTCTTGGTCCGCCTTGGGCAGCACTTGGGCCGTCTGGGGGGCGCTCTTGGGCCGCTCCGGGGCCGTCTTGGGAGCCTCGTGGGCCGTCTTGGAGCAGTCTTGAAGGCCTCTTGGGCCCTCTTGGAGCGTCCGGAAGCGAAAAGGCCAGAACGCAAAAAAACATCGAAAAAACAAATGAAAATCAACGATTTTGGCAACTTGGGGCCCTCTTCGGAGGCCTCTTGGAAGGCCCTTGGAGCGTCTTGGAGGCCTCTTGGGCTGTCTTGGGGCCATCTGGGGCGTCTTCGGGCGATCTTTGGCCGTCTCGGGCCTCTCTTGGACCGTCTAGAAAGCTTCTCGGGGCCCTCTTGGACCGATCTGGAGCCCTCTTGGACTCCGAAACAGAACTCCGGCATCTCTGACCCGACCTTGCCGGGACCTTGCCGGGGACTTGCCGGGACCTTGCCGGGGTACTTTTCGTCCGGGGACCCCCAGGGGCCGCCCCGCGCGCGCGACCTTATTTGATTCAAATTGTTACCCCCTCCATGCACCCCAGCGCCTTGTGCTGGCGTGCCTCACACAACGTTTTTTTCCGTTCCCGGTTCCTCTTCCTCCTCCTTCTCCTCCTCTTTTTCTAATTTCTTGTTTCCCTCATCATCCTACTCCTCCATCCCGTCTCTGCCTTCTTGTTTCGGAATATTTCGCGTCCTCGCTCGCCCCGGCTCTTTCCGCAGTGTTCTTCTAAACCTTCGCTCCCACGTGACATCGACTACGCAGGGGCAGCGGCTACAGAGGATCGTGAAAAGGCCTCTGGAGAACAAACGCACCATAATATCCAGATAATGGTGGGGGCAGCGATGAACGGCAGAGGGGGATGGAACACATCGAAGAGCACAACGCGTGCCGATGCAGCAGGACCCGCCTATACTTCGTCTAGAGCTCGAGCTCGGGCAATGGTTCTAGTTGGTATAGCATTAAATATTGAATGTGAACTAGCAGGGCTTCAACGAAGAAACATACGTTGCACCTCAGGCATGCCTAGCGTTCTGGTGCGCATGGCAAGCCCAGTGGTCGCTCTAGGGCTCGGGACCTGGGTCGTGGCGCGATCGGATTGGGGGCAGTCATGAGCCGTCTTGGCCGCGCGGCCCGATCCGTTCAGCGATGCGAAATCAGACCGAGAGATTCGTCAGCGGGTGATGTACGAAAGAGGGCCCATCGCCCGAGCGGCCCGCGCAAGGTCGCGATTAATCAGCCCTTGTGCCGCGTGCCACGAGGCATGCGTAAGCCAACCCGCATGGTCGCCGCATCGTCGTGCGAAGATCGCCGTTCTGTTGTGCCGCGCGAGACACGGGGGTCACACCACGAAGGGGGTCATGCCTGGCCCTTGTCCCCACTTGCGTTTGTGTCGCCGTTCCTTGTCGTTCAAGCTGGTGGCGTTGGTTTGACAATGAGGCGCTATCCAGGTTTCGTTCCCTCTGGGCCACCTCTCCCCCTCCCGACCTCTCTCTCGCATCGGCCCCCCTGCCCCCTCCTTTTCTTGGCTCTTTTCCTATCTCTGTCTCTCTTCGGGCGGGGCTAGGACGAGGATGCATCCGCACCACGGCATTGCGAGACGCTCTCGGAGCGTTCTCGGACGGTCCGAGCAGACCGTGGCGCCCGAGTCTTCCTCGAGAGCCGCCGGATCTCAGAGAACCCCTGGTTCCTCGACACACGGCGTCGTGGCTTTCTTCGTGGCGTGACCCCCAGCAGCCTGGACCCCATCCTGGGGACCGGCTCTTTTCGTCCCGAGTCGTGTTGTTTGACGCTCCCGAGGCCTGGGAAGGGCCAGCGTACAGCCCGAAGATGGCGAAAAACCTCCCGCCACGATTTTTTCCACAACGCGAGGAGGTCTGGGTTCACCCCCGCTGATTATAATCATATAGTGGCCTCCTCCCTCCTCGATTCTTCCGGTCCCCTTTCTTCTCCCTAGCTCTCGTGATCCTGTGTCTCCCGCTGAGCGTTACTGGGGGGGGGGGTCCGGGGAGGGTTCGCTTCCGAGGGGAGGGTCCTGGGCTTCATCCTCACCTGATTTCACGTTCGCCCCGGCTCCGTCTTGCGATTCCCAGGTCGCCGTCCCCTGTCTGGCGGCCGGCCGCCCGCGCGCAGGAGGGCGACGCCACCTGGCACCACGGCTGGACCCTGCACGGCGCGCCGCCGCTGGAGGCCGGAGGCCAGACCGGCTTTCTCGTCGGCGCCCCGCGCGGTCTCCGGGCGGCCCGGCGGCGACGCGGAGGAGCAGACCCCTCTTCTCCTCCTCCTCCTCCTCCTCCTCCTCCTCCTCCTCCTCCTCCTCCTCCTCGGTGCCTGCGTGGTGTTGTTCCCCCGTCTGGACTGCGTGGTCCGATTGGGCCTTTGGATAAGCTACACGTTCCTCAACGTTTCTCCTCGTCCTCCTCCTCCTCCTCCTCCTCCTCCTCCTCCTCCTCCTCCTCCTCCTCTCTTCTCCTCCCCCTCGCCCTCCTCCTCCTCCTCCTCCTCCTCCTCCTCCTCCTCCTCCTCCTCCTCCTCCTCCTCCTCCTCCTCCTCCTCCTCGGCAGAAAGCGATCGCGCGGGAGCCGCCGTCTTTTTGTTCCACGGCGCGAGGGGCTGGGGAGGATGGCGAGAACGACGAGGACTCCCAGGATGACATCCAGATTGTGCTTCGTTCCCATAAATCCACGCCCTTTGAAGAAAGTCGTGGCGGGAGGTTTTTCGCTACTTTCGGGCTCCGGGGGCGTCAGAACTCGGGACTCTTTTCGGGCTCCGGGGGGCCCTTCCCTGGCCTCGGGAGCGCTGACAAGCGACTCATGGACGGAAAACACCGGTCCCCGGGAAGGGGTCCAGGCCCTTGGGGGTCACGCTACGAAAAAATCACAGCGTCGGGGGGCTGGGCTCGAGGCGCGGCCCGGTGGGGCGGCCCCGACAGCTTCCCAGGGGTCCTCGGGCCTCGGATCCTCTTTTAACGTCCCCCGAGGCCCAACATCGGGCCCCAGAGGCCGAGCTGCGGGGAAAGAGCCGGGGATTGAAAGAGCCGCGTCGTCGGAGCTCTCGGGATGAGGACGAGCGCGGGTGACGCCGATCGTTGAAAGCATGCATTTCTGGAGATCCAGATCCCAATCTTCTGCAAGCGCCTCCCTGCTTCAGTGCTCCGCATGCTTTTGTTGCGTTTGCTGTTCTTCGGGCGGGAGCGGCTCCAATGCCGTTCATCCGCATGTCTACTTCGTGCTTCCACCCTGCTTCTTCCGATTGGGCGGGTAATTATCCATGCCCATTGCGTCTTGGACTTTCAGGGAAGGGGCGCCAACGGGCCGAGGCGCAGTGGATGTGGGAAGAGTTCTGGCCCCCAGGGGCCCGACTCTTCGTCCATGTCCACTGCGCCTCTGGTGTCTGGGGAAGGGGAGCCCGACTTCTCCCGCAGCTCGGGGGGGCGAGAACGAAAGTTGGTCGGAGGAGGGCGAGCTGAGACAACGGCAGTTGGCCTTCTCGGGGTCCCCTCGTCGCCACAGCTGGACGCAGCTCAGGTCAGTTGTGTGTTCTGGACCCCGGGAGGGGTCGGGGAACAGAGTCTGAGCTGCCGTTGTCTCAGCGCGCCCTGCTCCGAGGTCGTGCGACAGTCCCGTTGGATGTTTTTTTTTGGGGGGGGGGACCTTCTTGGGGACCACTCGTCGGATCTGCTCGACTCCAGTTCGACTCCTGGTGCGGCTCTGGATTGACTCAGATGCGACCCTCGTTGACGGACGTTCGACGCAGCGTCGACTCATGAGTGGAGCGAGCAGCCCCAGGAAGGTGACCAAAGCGAGCATCTGAATCCCGACGCCGAGACGCTTCCTGGAGATCCGCTTGCCTCAGGAAGTGTTCCAGCAGCTGCGCCTCACCGGGGGCTCTCGAACGGCCGCCGGAGACCCGAGCTACGACGCGAAAACCAGACCTCGCCTCGTCGAAAAAAGCGCGGCGGGAGATGTTTGAACATTTTCTGCCTCTGGGAGGCCCTTGCCGGGCCCTTGGGCCGTCAAACAACCACTCGATCTATGAGGAACCGGTCCCCAGGAAGGGATTGGGACTTCTGGGGGTCCCCTGGAGTCCGCGGTTTTTCGGCTCGATCGCCGTCGCCACGCTTGCGATTGCAACTTCCGCAGACGCGGCCCGTTTGCGTCTGAACGATCGTTGCTGCAACATCGCAGAGGAGGAACAGCTTGTTTTGCCTTGGGCCCTACCTCGGCTGATCTTCACCTTTGCCACTTCTGCCAGACAGACCCACGTTTGCAAGCTCCATTTTGCATCGCAGATCAGGAGAAACTAGTTTTACCTTGCGCCACACCTCGACTAATCTCCCCCTTGGCCACCGTGGCCCGACAGACTCATGTTTGCAAGCTTGCTTTTGGCATGTCAGTGTTCACTGCACCGAGTCCCGCTTCGGGAGGCTCCGCACCACGACGACGCGGCGAAAACCTCAGCGAAGGCGTTCAAGGTGGAACGCCGCAAGTGGACCAGAATCAGCGACATCAAACAGTCTGCGCTTCAAAGCAAACACGACCATTCAACGCCCGACGTCCCGCCCAGAAACGGACTCGCCTTCGGGCCGTGCCGCCCTCGGCGGAAGCCAGCGGAAGGGCAGCAGGAGCCGGCGGAAGGAAAAAGCGGCGGAGGGTCCGCCCGCGAAGGGTCTGCGAAAGGCAGCGGAAGGAACAGCGAGACGACAGCCCGTTCGGATGCAGGGCCCCCAGAGCAGGCGGAGGAGGCGGAGGAGGAGGAGGAGGAGGAGGAGGAGGAGGAGGGGGAGGAGGAGGAGGAGGAGTATTTTAGTACTCCGCGGCCCGCAGCCTCCCTCCGCCGCAGCACCGAAGCCCTGAGGAGGAGCAAGACGAGGGGAAGGAAAGGAGGGGAGGACGGGCGGCCGCACTCATGCGGCAGCCACCTGGGGTCTCAAGAGGAGCCACCCCCAGGAATAAACGCGCCTCGACGATGCAGACGAGCATGTCGAAGCAGTCCTCGAAAGAAAAGGCGCCCGCAGGCGCACTCCCCTGGGGTCTCGAGAGGAGCCACCCCCAGGAATAACAGCGCCTCGAAGACGTCGAGCGAAGCCAGAGGCGACATCAAACGCCATGACGAGGCAGCTGTAGGACTTATACCATGATACACATAGACGCCCAGGAGACCAGAAGGCCTCGAAAAGAAATGAAATGTCAGCACGACGAAGTTAGGTGCCGATCTGCTCGGGCTGCTTGCTGCAAAACGCCACACGCCCCTTCGGGAGAATGCCGCGGGCCAGCTTGCCCAAGTTCTGATGTCCGTAGTGGCCCAGCTGACCAGAACACTCAGTCGCCAAGCCGCGAAGGAAATGCTTGCCAACACACCCACAGCGCAAACAGGCATGGATCTGCAGGTCCTTGAAATAACCCAAGAGGTGGGACTCATGAATCGGAACTCCCTGAACGTGAACTCCTACATCACCCACTCTCTGAATGTGGCCCTTGAGAACTCCTCCCAAGCAGGGCGTCTCCAAGAACCTTTCAAGCTTGCGACCACTCGCGCTGCAACCACAAGCCGAACAATGAAAGGATGTGCCCATGCCTGTGAAGACCTGGTGCTCGGACAACTTGACACGACGACTGAACTTTTTCGCCATGGACCTCGTCGGACGGAAACGTTTGGGCTCTGCCTCCGCCGCCGCCAGAAAAGCCTTGGCCAAGTGTTTGCGGACAGCACGACCGATTGCTTCCGCATGCTCCAAGGACTCTGCTACCGAGCTAGGAACAGACACCACCTTTGCCCAATACCCAGCCGCTTCATCAGCTAAGGCGTTAGCTAGGTAGTGTTCGATCTGCGTCCCAGCTTGGATGGCCAACTCGACAGACATGTGGCTCTCGATCTTGACGACGCTGAGCAAGGACGGGTACTGTGCCATCACGTCCTTGACCTGCAGCCAAAGGTCCAAGTTCGTAGTCGGAAGTCGCCCTTGCGAAAGTTTGCGGAGCCCCTTGACCACGTACCCCGAGTCCGTGACGAAGGTGATGGGGACCCCTAAGTTGAGCAGATCTTCAGCGGCCCTAAGCAAGGCCGTCGTCTCACCACGGTTGATGGTCTGCTTCTTGGGGATGCCGCCGCCTCGGGAGAACAACAGCTGGACGTCTAGGTCGGTGTCGGTGGTCACCTTGATAACTTGATATGACCAGCCAATCCGCCGCAACCTAGCATCTGCTGAATGAAGCCCCCCTGACGCATCACCACCAACCAAGAGATGATCGTGCTTCTTGAGATCTTCCTTATGGCCGATGACATCATCATACGGGTTGTCTGTCGGCTCGTCCACCTTGGTCCAACGAGCAGGCAATATGCCCCTCAACCAAAGGCAGGGAAGGGTTTCATAATCTTGGTGAGCCCTGTTACGCAAGTTCGCAGAGACCGACGAGAACAACTCGTTGCAAGAACATGACCAACTACGGTGCAAATCGGTCTCGTCCAATCCACACTTGCAACGCTGACAGTCGGTGGTGTCCAAATTGCTGCTGCTCAGGGTCGAGATCCTGCTGCGTGTCCACGAAGCTCCCGTCATGACAGTCTCGATAGCGCCTGCCATCTCGTGCTCGCCCTTCTTCTTCAAAGCTGTGAGGTGACGTCGAGCTTCACGAACGTCAGCTCCCTCTTCTAGACCTTTGCCATTCCAATGCCGCGAAGCCTTATCCCAAAGCATACGGTCGATCGTATCAGGGATGGCATCTTTGAGGGCACTCATATCTTGGGGACCTTGACCGATGATATGGTCTGGGGCCATAAACCTTTCGCCAAGATCGGAAATCCATGCCCAGGGCCCCACTGGATCCCAACCGATGTCTAAGAGCGTGGCTATAGTTGCAGATACCACTCCAGTGATGCCTCTCCATCTGTCCTTCTGAGCCCTGCTGTCAATTCGCCTTCGTGCCGTCCTCCATGTACGACGTGCCAACTCTAGATCGAAGCCTGGTTTGAAGATAATGGACATCCAAGATTCCACCAGCCTGTGCACGATCTGGTACTGAGGGCCCTTGCGGCCGACACGAAGTTGTAACAGAGTGGTGAGGCAACGACCTGGCCATTTCTTTGCCAGAGTCTGTCCCAGAGCTTTCCTCCAACCGTTGATGACCGACGGAGCCGCTCCAAAGACTTTGTCAGAGTAATCAGCCATCGGAAGAACTCCCATCATGGCAAGCTTTGCGCCGATCTTCTTACGAACAGCCCCTTGAGCAAACCGCTTGACGCGAGTGAAACGCTGCTGAGCACCTCTTCGCCGCTGTGCCTGCTTCGGACGCCGAAAACCAACCGCACCTCGATCGATGCCCAAGTCGGTGGCGACACTCTCGATCTTGACCTCGAAGCCCTCCTTGGCGAAGCCTCGTTTTAATTCCTTGCCTAGCCCAGCATTGTTGGTGACGATCGTCGACTTTGCCGATATCACCAAACCGGCCTCAGAGCAACCTTTTGCAAAAGTCAAGCCGGCTTGCAAAGCTAATCCAAGAACTCTTTTGTATCGGCCTTCCACTCTTTGAGAAACATCATCCACCCAAGACCTGACCGTAACACCAGGAGACCCCTGCGCCACTCTGTCCAAGATGTTGTACAAAGAACAGCGAGAGAAATCCACTGCGCCGCCAGGTCCAGCGATCATGCTCTGCTCGGGTACGATGGCATCAGAGTAATAACCACTGTCACGGAGGAAACGCACCCCCACGTGTAAAATCATCTCCAAAGCCAAGATGCACGGTGGAAATTCGTGCTCCATACCCGTCTCCAGTAAGAGCTGCCATTTAAGAGCGTCGTAAAACCCCTCAATGTCCCACAGCACGCTGGCCTGCACCCAATCTTTAATCGTGGTGAGCGCGACCGTCTCGTCCAGGTAACTGCGAGCTAAGGCCTCACGCAAGGCTGAGGAACCTGCCACTGCTGCATCCCAATGCCCAGCCTTTGCCTTAGTCCAGCTGACACGGTACTCGCCTCGACAACTCGACCAGAGCCTCGCCAAGGTCGATAATATACCAATGGCCCTGTCGTCACCGCTCGGCTTGCGAAGGAGAGTGACCAGAACCACCGTAAGCTGCCAAGGCCACGCCACTGACTGCTCGATAAGTTGAAAAAGCTGGACCAGCTCCTGCTTACCTTGCTCGGGCAGCCAGATGAGGTCCTTCTTCCCCAACTGCTCAATGCCCTTCGCCGAAGTGCCCTTCATCCTTCGGATACCGTCTTCCAGCGTCTCCAAGTCGAAGAGAGGGAAAGCATCTTCACGAGCACGAGCCCTAGCACGTCCCAAGAGTATGGAGACCTGGCCGATGTCCAGCTGCTGGTCGCTCCACTTCTTCTTCCACACCTTAGCCCGAATATCCATCGCCGTGAGAGGGTCCGACGATATCACCTGGCCTTCCTCGAACTCGTCCTTCGAAGTGGCCTTGTCCTTGATCAGTCTAAACAGCTTCCCAGGTGCCGCCACGTACTGCTCCTCCGCCCAGTGAGAGAAAGCCAGATACTGGGAATAACATTCCATCCGCTGCAAGCTGGCCGCAATCTTGCTGCTCTCGTCCTTGTAGCGCCTGATGGTGTCGTTCGTGGCGGTGCTGAGCTGCCGCAGCTTCCTGCACCAAGCTGTTTTCTCCTTGCGAGGGAGAGAGGCCAGGGTCGAAGAAGGGACCCAAGCCGTGGCCTCCCTGAGCCTGGTAATGATCTTCCCAAACCGTGGCGATTCTCGCTTGGAACTGGCCCTGTCCAGCTCCTCCATCAAGAAAGCTATCTTGGCCCACCAGTCCACTCCAGGATCCCGTGTACGCGTAAACGGAGGGGACGGCACCACTTTATGGACCCTGGTAAGCCGAGCAAGACCTCGGCCTCGATGAGCCTTGCTGTCTTTGTCCAGACCCTCACCGTCGAGCAGGTGGCTGAAGAACTCTTCCACCTTGCCAACCCACTCACCGAAGGCAATGCCCAACTTGCCAGCACTATCAGAAGTGAGCCGCCACGCGTGGGAGTCCGTGACATACGACGGCGGTTTCGACCAGCGATGATCCTGAGGTATGCTGATGGACGACCAAAGATCGGCACGCTGATCAACTGACCACTTGTCGCCTAAACCAGCTTCACCCCCAGGAGGGACCAGGCCTTCATCTTGATCCTCTGGTTCGGAAGGCAGAGGCTCGTCGTCGTCAGGCTCGCCCTCATCGCTCTCTGACTCCTCCCCAAGATCCATAGGACCCAAGAAATTGAATGGGGGAGGAGATTTGATACCAAGCCGCCGTCTCTCCCCAAGCTTGGCGATCTTCGGTCTCGCTGACGTTGGAGTAGCCACCACCACCAACTTTCTCGAGCGCTTGCTGTTTGGATCCGCCTGCTTCTTGGGCTGAGGCGGAGGGCCAAAAGCCTTGGGTAAGCTGAGAGTTCGTCCCTCAGCTGGCTTGGCATTCAGAAGTAGATCCAAGACAATACCGTAATGTGCTTTGCCACCTTCGCCCACTAAGTCAGTGTCGGCGTGAATGCGGTCCAGGTACTCCAGGGCAGGCCCTGAGGCCACAACATAGTCTAAGAGCGTGCCCTGCCCTCCAGTGCACGTGTAGTCCACGTTGTCTGCCAACAAGAGATTGCCTTGAACCAGATTGAGCCACCCGGCCTTGCGAAGGGTATCTGGAGGGAAGTTCCAGTCGCATAAGATAACCCAAGGTGTCGATAAGGAAGAAACGAGTGAGGCCAAATGCCTGAGTTTCTCCACGTTGGCGCCCGTGATGCCCAACCCATTGTAGAGGTAGCCTCCGATTATCGTGAGATGTGCACCTTTCAAGAGCACCTGCATCCCGACCAAATCCTTAAAACGAGCTCCAGTGGTAAGAGCCGCCACGTCCTTCTTGCTTTTATCTGCTCGCTTACCAGGTAGCTCGTCCTTGTTGGAGGCCAAGTGTCTGAGTGACCAAGAAGACCATTTCTTTGAGACACCCATCGCGACACCACCAGCTTTCTTCGTGAAGATAGCAGACTCAGCACCCGCTGGGCACACCATACTTTTGTAGCCAGCTTTGTCAAACTCCACCAAGACGTCATTGGTTTCGGCCATGTCCATGTGGGTCTCCTGGATGATGACCGCGTCGTAGGACCGCTTCAACAGCGCCTTAGCCGAGGTACCCCAGGTCGACATGTTGCGCATGTACACCCGAAACTGTGCACCGGCATCTTTGTCAGCCTTCGCCTCCTTCTCGGTAACCTGAGTGACCCCCATAGCTTGTATGACCCAGTCCCAGAAGATGCACATTCGATCCTGAGCCTGATCGTCCTCCATGTCGTCGTCATCGCGGTCAGGAAGGTGACGATCTGGAGGAACTCGATTCCCGAGAAGGCGTCGAAACCGTCCAGCTCACTAAGGTCGTCGAAATGCCATCGCAAGAATCTCCTGTAGTGCCTAGGGGTCCTGATGGAGTTGAGCGCGTTGAAGAATAGAGCCCTGTGCGGCTCCGCTGTGACCCAAGAGCGCGTGCATAAGTGTTCTGCGATGTCCTGCAACGACATGCGGTAGTAGTTCTCCAGGTTCTGACGGAGGCCGCGCTTAGACCGACGTGAGAGCGATGCAATAAAGTACGGAACACACCACTCCTTCCAATGCTCCAAAGAATTGTAGCGCTCGCCTCTGATGTCGTGGACCCACCTGGCCGCAGATGCAGTCATTTCATACCTAAGGTCTCGTCGCTCTCTGGCTCGATCCACTCGAGGGAATTGAGGAGGTCGTGGCAGTCGACCTCGAAGTTCAGAGCCTAAGTCAACGTAGAGCTCCCAGGTAACCTTCCAACCATTTACCTCAATCGTGCCCTCGATGAGAAGGAGACTGCCGTGCTTCGCGAACAGAGACCTTTCCTTGCCAACCGAAATCGGTGGCCAGTTTCCAACACGAGCCAGCCCAGCAATTGGCAACGACGAACCTGGGTGTCCAGGATTTTGCGATCTGACACCATGTCCAGAGAAGGACAGAAGAGGTGGCGACATTGAACCTGGCGAACCAGGATTTTGCGAACTAGCACCTCGATTTCCACCCGGCTTGGAACATGACGACGTCGTACCTGGGTGTCCAGGATTTTGCATTCTGACGCCCGCCTGGAAAGAATCTGCCTGCGCCGTCGACTGAGAGAGCAAGGTGCCGTGGTCGAAACGGTTATTTGCCTCAAAGTGCTGCAGTGGCTCAAACTGATCTGTCCAGGAATCTTGAAAATTGACGCTGTCAAAAGTACGAAATAACTTCGAACCATGCCAGTGCCAAGCAGGGGTCTCAAGTGGAGCCACCCCCTGCGAATAGAGACTGTTGAGACTGCTGTTCCCATCCATCGAATCAGGGGTCTCGAAAGGAGCCACCCCCTGCATCCCACTATCTTGGTAATTGAAAAAGCTACCACCAGAGAGCCCAAGAGGGGCTGCCATTTGAGAAGCACGATCGTCCCAGAAGAAACAGGCCTGGTCCTCCCAGATCGTGCCAAGGGCCCCGAGAGGGGCCACCCCTTGGTAAGTATGCACCCCCAGCGTGCTGTAGAACGTCTCTGGCAAGAACTTGCCAGGGGTCCCGAAAGGGGCCACCCCCTGGTATGCAGTCTCATCCGTGGGGCTGTAGACCGTGGCCTCCCAGTCCGTGCCAAGGGTCCCGAAAGGGGCCACCCCTTGGTATGCAAGCTTATCTGTGGAGCAGTAGATCGTGTCGTTACCGTCCGTGCCAAGGGTCCCAGGAGGGGCCACCCCTTGGTATGCTAGTAAGCTGCCGTCGCCCTGGCCGACGTTCGTGACAGGGGTCTCAAAAGGAGCCACCCCCTGCAATAAACTCGTGCCGCCGAAGTCCAGGCCAGGGGTCCCAAGAGGGGCCACCCCCTGGAATAGCCTCCTGGATGTCCAAGTTGCTGCCGTACTTGTAGTAGATCTGCCCAACGTGCCCTCTTCACTGGCCTCCCCCTGTGCTGCTACCTGCCCAGGACGGGGCGGGGGCCAGGGATCGGCCGAGGGTGGGCTGCTAAACTGTCGACTGCTTGCCAACTGCATCTGCCCTCTTCCTGGCCAACGCCTCGTCCATGATGGTGCGGAGCTCCGTCTGCTTGCCGTCGACCAAAGGAGAGACACTCGCCCAGGGAGATTTGCCAGCCGCAGCTGTCTGTGTCGGTGCCGTAGGTGTGGAGGGAGTGGCCCCCACCGCAGGGCCTGCGGCTGAAGCAGCCGCCGTAGCCGCAGCGCCACCTGCTTCAGCTGGTTCTCCTTCGCCAGGCTTGGCCGCCGAAGCAGGCGGGCACGAACTGGACTTGCGCTTCTTGGCCTGTTGCCAAGATCCGATCTCCTCCACCTTCTGCTGCTGCGAGGCCAAATTCTCCACCACCTTGCGGAACTGCGAGTCCAAAGCCGCACGGAACTCCGCCTCGAAGGTGCTCTTGCGCCGCTCGAACTCCTCGCGATCGCTATCCTCAAGGTCCACGTCATCGAAGAGCCCCCCGAAGCTGAGGTTGAGCTCCGCCTTTTGGTCCAAGAACTGACGGACGTCCAGCTTCCCCAACTCAGATGGAGACGAAAGCGGCTCAGGCGCCAGCTCTTTGGCCACGAGCTCCTGCGCCACAATAGCATCTGCCAAGTTGCTCGCACAATCTCGGTAGAGTCCCATGGCTTCTCCCAGCTCTTGCTCGAGACGGAGGAGGAGGAGGAGGAGGAGGAGGAGGGAGGAGGAGGAGGAGGAGGAGGAGGAGGAGGAGGAGGAGGAGGAGGAGGAGGAGGAGGAGGAGGAGGAGGATTGGGAGGGAGGAGAAGGTTGGTCAAGGAGGGGGTCAGTCAAGGAGGGGTCAAGGGGGTCAAGGAGGGGGTCAAGGGTCCTCCCGGGGTCCGCGGCGGGGCGCTTTCCCGATCCCTCCCTCCCTTCGGGGCCGCGCACCTCGGGCCGTCTCCTCCTCCCCCCCTCCAGCAATAGAGCGGGCCGCCCCTGCGCGCTGCGCCGGGGCGCCGGGCGCTGACGCCGCCCCGAGGGCGGGCGCCGGGCGCTGCCGCCCCTGGCGCCGGACGCCGCAGCCTGCCCCCGGCCCGGGCCAGGGCGCCGGGCAGTGGACAGTCCCGGCCGCAGGGCGCCGGGCGCCGACGCCAGGCGCCGCAGCTTGGCCCCTCCGCCTGCCCTCGCCGGGCCCCCCTCGGTCGGGCCAGGGCGCCTCCCGGGCGCCGCCCCGGGCCAGGGCGCCGCCCGGCGCCGAGGACCGCCGCCCTGGGCGCCGGGCGGCCGCCGCCTGCCGGAGATGACCCTGCCTCGGACTGACCTGCGGCCGGACCGGGCTAGCTGCCCGCCTCAGCCGGCCCCGGGCGCAGCGACAGCAGCGTGCAGCCACCAGCACGCTAGCTCTAGGGCAGCCAGGAGCCGCCGGCTCCCTGGAACCGGCCTCAGGACTCCTCCCCCCCCCGCCCTCCCCCCCCCTCTCCCCCTCCCTCCCTGGCCCCCGCCCCCCGCCCGGCCGCCTCTCCCCCCCCCATCTGGGGGCCGCCGCAGCCAGAAAAAGGTATGAACATTTTTTCATACCTTTTTGGCCCGGCGGGCCGCGGCACGGCCGCCGCCAGGGCATTCCTGAGGCGGCCCGGAGCACAGGGAATGGCCCCGGGCCTCCTCGGATGTGGACGCCGGGCCCTTTGTCGCCGCCGCTGCCGCCGTCGTCGCCGCCGCCGCTGGTCGTCGCGGTCGCCGTCGCCGTCGCGGTCGCCGCCGCTGTCGCCGTCGTCGTCGTCGTCGCCGGTGTCGCACGTGCTATCGTGGGGGACTGGGAGGGCGGCGACCCTGCGAACCCTCCCCCCCTCAGCTCCGCGGCATGGTCCTGCAGTCCAGCTGAGGACTGACCGGTGGTGCCGAGGCCCGGACCGGCCGGGAGCCGAACATCCGGCGAGCGCCCAGGAGGCACGCCTCCCCCTCGCCTCTCCCTCCCCCGCCCCGTGCTCTGCTCGTCCCCTCTCCCCCTTCCTCCTTCCCCTGCCTTTCCGCCCTCTCCTCTTGCCTTCCCGCCCCGTGCCCCTCCCCCCTCCTCCCGCCTCTCGGCCGGGCCCTCCTTCCTCAGCTTACCCTGGTCAGGCGCCCCCCTGTGACCCCCGTCCGTGGGACGGCGAGGCTGGGGGCTCGGGGAGGTCTCTCCCCCGGAGGGCCCCTGAGACCCGCGCCATTCCTCGGCGCGTGGCCGGGCGGGGTGGCAGCGCGCCCCCTTGAGACCCCCGTCCGTGGGACGGCGTGGCCGGGGGCGGGTGGTGCCTGGGACCTTCCCTGGAGGGCCCTTGAGACCCGCGCCTCGAGTCCGTGGCGCGTGGCCGGGCGGGGCGGCCCCCTTTCCCCCCCTCGGGGCCCTCCCCCCCTGCCCCTCTCCCTCCCCCCGTTCCCCTCGCCCCCCCTTCCTCCTCCTCCCCCTCCTCCTCCTCCTCCTCCTCCTCCTCCGGCCGAGGCCCGTCAGGACTCGGGGGGGGCGCCCCGACCGAGGAGCAGGTGCGACCCGGGCGGTGGGACGGGCGGGAGGGCCGCGCCGCGTACCCACCTCATGCCGCCAGTCGGCTCGGTCTTGGCCGGGTCGCTGGCGCGCGTTGGGGCAGGGGCCGGCCCTGGCACCTTCGTCGCACCTCCCCCCACTGTCCGCAGCCAGACCAGGACGGCGAACCCGGGGGGGGCGGCCGCGCCCAGGGTGGGGTGATCGCAGCTCGCCACCTCGGCTCAAGGTTCCCCCACCGCGAGGCTCGCAGACCGCGTGCCGGTTCTGTGGCGCCTCGCTCGAGACCTGGGCCCACCTGGAGCAGTGCCCCCCGGCGGTGGCAGCGCTGGGGCGCGCGGGGCCGGCGGCAGCGGGCTGGGCGAGCAGCCCCCCCACGGCCGCCGAGGCGCGCCGGCTGGAGGCAGCTGCGGAAGAGGCAGCTGCGGAGGCTGCCGCGCGGGCCCCATGATAGAACCAGAGCGGAGTAGCGAGATATAAGAAGTGGCGATAAACTGGCCCCCTTCCGACTCGTCTCCGGCCCCCTCGCCCCCCCGCCCTCGCCCCCTCGTCGTCGTGGCCCCCTCGCCTCCTCCCCGCCCTCCCCTCCTCCCTCCCTGGCCCTCGCCCCCCGCCGGCCCGCCCCTCTCCCCCCCATATGGAAGCCGCCGCAGGCTGAAAAAGGTATGAATATTTGTTCATACCTTTTTCCGTGCCCTGGTGCCCGGCCCTGACCCGCGCCAGAGTGAGGCATTGACAGGAGGCCCCTGATCCCGGGGGACGCCCGCACCGACGACCCCGTCCGGGGGGCACCCATGGACGCACCGGAGCTTGTTGGCCCCGGTTGGCCCAGCCTCCGGCGCGGGCCCGGGGGCTGGGGGCTGGGGGGTGGCCCCGTGCCGGGGCCGGGGCGGGTGTCCTTCAGGGGGGGGGCTTGCCGGGAGCGCTCGGACGGTTCGGGGAGTCCCGGGGCTCGCCGGTGAGCACCCCGGGGCGGCCAGCCCAGGTGAAGCTTGGCGCTGGCCAAGCTTGCCATGCGGCGGGCCGCCCCCGGGCGCCATCGGGGTGTCCGGTGGCTGGCCTGGGCGCGTCTGGAGTGCTGCCACTCGCCGTACGATGTCGCCCCGTGCATTGCCACCCCGCTCTGGCGAGAGTGCCTGCCGAGCAGCCACCCGCCCCAAGCGGGGCTGCCGGAGGCTACCCACCGAGCGGCACTCGTCCGGCCTAGCGTCGGGGGGGCCGCCGGGGGACCCCCTCCCCAGAGGGCTGGTGCGCAGGGGCCCCCCGCGTCAGCGTCGGGCGCCACCCACCAGACCCCCTGGCCGCGGGGAGGGGCAGCAGCCGCGGGCTGGGCGCTAGGAGGCCCACCTGCGGGGAATGTAGGAGCCCGTGCCGGGCGGCCCGGCCGGGCGCGCCGCCCGACTGTGGGTGCGCGTCAAGCGGTCGGAAGGAAGGAAGGAAGGAGGAGGAGGAGGAGGAGGA